>CM060271.1:18801311-19041323 GCA_030684275.1 Acipenser oxyrinchus oxyrinchus | reverse complement strand
TTAGAAAGGCTGTGTAAGGGGAAGGTAAGCTGCCTCCTAGATCTACTACCTCGGTGGTAGCTGGAAACGGAAGGTAACCATATTAGGAGGTGCGCGTAGCTGCAAGTACTCAGGGCGATTCCATTGCAGTCAGCTGCGGGGCAGCCCTCTATTGGAGAAACCAGGCGAGCGTTGACTGCAGGGAGGAGTTTGCTGGGTACAAAGGGGAAGCAGCTACGTCAAAACCTCCCCTTGCGCTGAGTTAAAAGCGATCGGCGGAGCCGATGTTGTTGTTTTGTGATTACGTGTTTTGTTTTTGAGTGTTAGCAGAGGAGCAGGAGGGCGGGAGGCTGTAGCCAGCGAGCCAGCACATACCCCAGAGCACGCCCCTCATCGCACAGCACTTCACAGCACAGCGCCGCACCACAAACCCAGAAAGAGAAGAGCACATTTTAGGTGCACGGAGGACTGTGGTTATTGGGTGTGTTTTGTTTACTTTTGTTTTAGCAGGGCGCTGAGTTTTGCCCCATTACCATCGCTGGTACTGGGGCTTATTATATATTATTATTATTATTATTATTATTATTATTATTATTATTAATTATTAAAACCTTTTTGTTAATGGGAGAATTCAGTCTGGACATTCACTTTCTACTGCACCACACCGTTCAGCGTGTCACAGTTGGTGATCAGAAGAGGGACTTCGGGATGGATGCCGCCGCGTTAGGAGCAATATTGGGCGCAGGGCGAAGACACCAGGAGGGAATGGCAACCATGATGGAGCGGATGCATGCCATGTTCCTGGAAGCCAATCGGGGGACGGCGACAGAACCAACGCCACCCTTACGAAGATAAGGGTGGTAAAGATGTCGCTGGAGGATGATCCTGAGGCCTATTTGGTAGCCTTTGAGAGGCAGGCAGCGGCAGCGCAATGGCCTCGGGATTGGTGGGCTACCCAGTTGGGGCCCAATTTGATTGGGGAGGCCCAGGCAGCCTACCAAGCCTTAACCAATGAAGATGCCCTCAACTATGATAGAGTGAGGCAGGCCATTCTCCAGCGACTTCGACATCACGGAGGAAACCCACCGTCGCCCGGTTCGGGAATACCAGCGACCCCCAGGACTGCGACCCAGCGTGGTGGCACAACAGCTGGTGGACCACGTGACCCGGTGGCTCTGCCCGGCACCAATAGCGCAAAGCAGGTCACCGAGCTCATTGCCATTGAGCAATTCGTGGCGGTGCTGGGGCCAGAACACGAGGAACTGGGTCAGTCGCCACCGTCCCACTGCGCTGGAGGCAGCGGTCAGATTGGCTGAAGGGTTCGAGGGCGCAATACCTGCTGCTCCAGTGGTTGCCCCACCTGCTCCTGCCTCCAATAGACCGCGGCGGCAACACCACCACCACGCATCACCCCCACTACCCACGGACCAGCACTGCAGCGTCACCCCATGGGCGGCCTCCCTCCAACACAGTGGAGGCGAGGCGACCCCAGCGAGGTAGAGCAGAGTACCCCTCCCGCTGCCAAACCGGCAGCGGGACACGCGAGGCTCCGTGGGCACCCTTTAAGCCCCACATGTTACGGTGCCAGAAGGTCGGTCACCTGGCGGAATTGTCCAGTGGCCATGGGTGTGGGGTGACCTCCCATTACGTCCTGACAGCATCAGGTAAGACCAGGGGTAATGATTGGGAGGGGCCTTGTGTTGTTAATGTGCGGGTTGGTGAGGTGAGCACCCGCATTAGTGGACTCAGGATGTGGGCAGACTTTAATTAGGCGAGCTCTATTAAAGGGGGTACCTTGGTGGTCACGAGGGTCGTGGTCATTTCCTGTATTCATGGGGATAACAAGGACTACCCCTCACCAAATTAGATTTGACAGTTGGATGTCATGCCGCCCGTGTAATCGTGGCTGTGGCAGAGAAGCTGCCATATCCAGTTATTTTAGGTCGAGACTGGCGCATTTTGACAGCATGATTAATAAAGCGGTAAAGCCAGTCTCGGTAAGACCATGGGAGCAGCGGGGAAACTATTGGTAATATCTTCCCGCTGCACACCGACTTGTTCCACTCTCGATTTAAGCCCAAAAAACAAAAAAGCGAAGGGTTGAAAAATGGGAGGGAACATTAATGAAACAAGGTTGGGGTTTGGTGGGGAAGCCTCAGGATCAGTCAAATGTAAGGGAAAGGGGTTGGGACCCAGTGTGACCTGCGGGGGCAGGTTACTGAGGCCCCAGTGCTGAAGCTACTTTAGCTCCGCTCGATATCCCGAAATTCTGGGACGAGATGTGGACCTAGCATTGGAACAAAAGAGCGATCCTTAGCTGGCCCACATCTGGGGGCAGGTTCGGTCTATCGAGGGAAGGATGTAGAGGATAGCCGGCGCTTACATATCCCCACCACATTATTGTCGGGCATTTACTGTATAGAGTATCCCAAGCCACGAGCACAAGTCAGATTGTAACACAATTACTCGTTCCCCAGTCTTTTCGGCGTGAGATCATGCGGTTGGCTCACGATGTCCCCTGTTCGGGCCATTTAGGTATTGATAAGACTTCGGGAGCGAATATTGGCTCGATTTTATTGGATGGGAGTGTTTAGTGAGGTGGCGCGATATGTAGCGGAATGCCGGAATGCCAGCAAGTAGCGCCGGGCGGGTTCGCCCGGCCCGCTGGTCCCACTGCCCCTGATCTCAGTTCCCTTTGGCGCATCGCTATGGACATAGTGGGTCCATTGAGCCAGTCTGACTCTGGATATCGCACATTTTAGTAGTGGTGGACTACTGCGACCAGATATCCAGAGGCAGTACCATTGAGATCCACTAGTGCGCAGCCATTGCTAAAGAGTTAGTGAATATTATATCGAGTAGGGATTCCAAAAGAAATCCTCACTGATCACGGAGCGAACTTCATGTCACAATGTTTGAAAGAATTATACAAATTGATGCAAATTAAGTCGATCCGAACCTCCGTTTATCACCCATGAGCCGGACGGTTTGGTGGAGCGTTTTAATCAGACCTTGAAACAGATGCTGAAGCGGTTTGTCAACCAAGAGCAAAAACATTGGGCTAAACTCCTCCCTTACCTAATGTTTGCAGTGAGAGAGGTGCCTCAGAGTTCGACCGGGTTCTCTCCCTTTGAGCTGCTGTATGGGAGGCAACCACGAGGTATCCTTGATCTTGTGAAAGAAGGGTGGGAGGAGCAAACAAAACCTCTAAAAACATAGTCAAATATGTAATTATGTTAAGAGACCGCCTAGCATTGGTTGGTCGTTTGCGCAGGAGAACCTAAAACTAGCTCAGCATCGCCAGGAGCAACAGTACAATAAACAAGCGCGTATTAGGACTTTTCGGCCAGGTGATAAAGTACTGTTGCTACTTCCCACATCGGAATCTAAGTTGTATGCTAAGTGGCAGGGGCCATATGAGGTGGTTCGGAAATTGGTAAAGTAAATTATGAAATTAGACAACCCGATCGCGAAATAAAACCGAAATTTATCATATCAATTTGCTAAAACCCTGGAATGAAAGGGAGGCCCTATTTGTAGCTGGTGACAGTTTGGAAGAGGATTTTGGTCCTACTGTCAATCCACCAGCTACAACTCATATTCCAATGGGGAACAGTTACTTCGGATCAGAAGCGAGAGCTCTACCAGTTAGTGGAAAGGTTTAATGATGTTTTCTCTGACTTGCCCGGCAGGACTAATGTTATTTCTCACGCTATTATTACTCCACCAGGGGTCAGGGTCGGGAGAGACCGTGCGGATCCCAGAGAGTCGCAGGGTTCCTATTAGCAAGGAGGTGGAGGATATGCTTGAGCTCGGAGTCATTGAACCTTCCGGGCGAGTGGTGCAGTCCTATCGTGATGGTGGGCAAGAAGGGCGGCTCCACTTTCGGTTCTGCGTGGACTTTCGAAAGGTTAATGTCATCTCCAAGTTCGATGCATATCCAATGCCCGGGTGGATGAGCTCCTCGACCGACTGGGTAAAGCGCGGTTGATTTCGACCTTGGACCTGGCGAAGGGATACTGGCAGATTCCACTGACTCAGAGCTCGAAAGAAAACTGCTTTCTCTACCCCAGATGGCTTGTTCCATTTCGGACCATGCCCTTCGGGTTGCATGGAGCTCCTGCCACCTTTCAGAGACTGATGGACCAGGTCTTAGCTCCCCATCATCAGTATGCCGCCGCCTACATTGATGATGTGGTGATTTTTAGCTCCACCTGGAAGGAGCACATTGTTAGAGTTTCAGCCGTCCTCCAGTCTCTGAGGGAGGCGGGGCTAACAACCAAGCTGGGCAAGTGTGCATTTGGCAAACAGGAGACCCAATATCTTGGCTACATTATGGGTAATGGCGGGTGAGGCCGATCGCCTCAAAGTCCAGGCTGGTGGAGGCGGCGATCCGAGAACCAAGTCACAGGTGAGATCGCTACTGGGGTTAGCCGGCTATTACCGCCGATTTATCCCCGAGTATGCCACCATAGTTAACCCCTGGTAGAACTCACCCGAAGGCTGCTCCAAAAATAGTTAAATGGACAGGGCAGTGTCAGGAGGCATTTGATTTGATCAAGAAGCGACTCTGTCAAGCTCCTGCTCTGATTTCACCAGATTTCAGCAAAGAGTTCATCCTGCAGACCGATGCCTCCCACATTGGTCTGGGGCGGTTCTGTCCCAACAAGTTGGCGGGTAGAACACCCTATTATTTATCTGAGCAAAAAATGGCTCCTAGGGAGATTAACTACTCCGTCATTGAGAAGGAGTGTTTAGCCATCAAATGGGCTACTCACGCTCTTAGCTATTACTTGTTGGGGCGTTCTTTCTCTCTTATCACTGATCATGCTCCTTTAAGGTGGTTACATACGATGAAGGACAATAGCGCTCGGATAACTTCGGTGGTATCTGGCGCTGCAACCCTTCCACTATACAGTGAAACATCGTGCGGGTAAGGAGCATCAAAATGCAGATTTTTTTCAAGGGAGGGGGACCATTGGGGAATGTAGAGTTGGCGAGTGTTCCTTCGGCATCACTCTGAGGGGTGAGATATGTGATAGCGAGAGAAAGGATCGATGCTGTAAATCTCCCTCCCGATTAGAAAGGGCTGTGTAAGGGGAAGGTAAGCTGCCTCCTAGATCTACTACCTCGGTGGTAGCTGGAAACCGGAAGGTAACCATATTAGGAGGTGCGCGTAGCTGCAAGTACTCAGGACGATTCCATTGCAGTCAGCTGCGGGGCAGCCCTCTATTGGAGAAACCAGGCGACGCGTTGACTGCAGGGAGGAGTTTGCTGGGTACAAAGGGGAAGCAGCTACGTCAAAACCTCCCCTTGCGCTGAGTTAAAAAGCGATCGGCCGGAGCCGATGTTGTTGTTTTGTGATTACGTGTTTTGTTTTTTGAGTGTTAGCAGAGGAGCAGGAGGACGGGAGGCTGTAGCCAGCGAGCCAGCACATACCCCAGAGCACGCCCCTCATCGCACAGCACTTCACAGCACAGCGCACGCACCACAAACCCAGAAAGAGAAGAGCACATTTTAGTGCACGGAGGACTGTGGTTATTGGAGTGTGTTTTGTTTACTTTTGTTTTAGCAGGGCGCTGAGTTTTGCCCCATTACCATCGCTGGTACTGGGGCTTATTATTATTTATTATTATTATTATTATTATTATTATTATTATTATTATTATTAATTATTAAAACCTTTTTGTTAATGGGAGAATTCAGTCTGGACATTCACTTTCTACTGCACCACACCGTTCAGCGTGTCACACACCCCAATCACTAGGACTGACTCCCCAATCACTAGGACTGACGCCCCAATCACTAGGACTGACCCCCAATTACTAGGACTGATGCCCTGATCACTTGGACTGACGCCCCAATCACTAGGACTGACGCCCCAATCACTAGGACTGACGCCCCAATCACTAGGACTGACACCCCAATCACTGGAAGTTGTACTTTAGTACCCAAAGATTGCAGTGGGAACCCTTCTTGGTTTGTGGTGGAAGACTAGGGGGTTCAAACCGTCTGCCATGACAGAATTCTGATGACCGGCCCCATCTTTAACAGGTTAAAAGGATTGACATTGTTGACACAGGTGTATTTCAATCTCTCAGCCGCAAAGGGTTCCCAAGGTTTTACCAATATTCACAGCCTAGCAGAGGAGATGTCTGTACAAACCCGAGTAGTTAGTCCTTGAAGGGTCCCCATTGACAGACCATGAATGCCAGAAAAACCTTAATATTTAAACAGATAAGAAGAACTGCCCTGGGAGAATGTTTCAAAAGGACTTTGAATATTTGAATCACGTCCTCGGAGGCCACTTTTCGCAGACACAAGTGAAATCCGATTAGATATGAATGAAATGGTGCAGTTTCTCAAGATGGGTTTCTAAGAAATGATGACTTTCAGGAGGGATGGCTAACAGCCGGCTCTAATTACAGCAGCGATACTCCTGGGCTGACACGGGATGTCAGACACAGAGGTAGGTGAATGGAACCTTGAGCAAAATGTCAAGAAATATGCTGAAAACTAACACCATGAATGACAAAGTTATAGCCTGTAAGTGGCTTATACTGCACTGTCATGAGTTGCATATTCTTATTCAAGTTTTTCACATCACAACTCAGTTTATACCATCATTGGAGTAAAGGCTGTGTGGTCCAGTGGTTAAAGAAAAGGGCTTGTAACTAGGAGATCCCCGGTTCAAATCCCACCTCAGCCACTGACTCATTGTGTGACCCTGAGCAAGTCACTTAACCTCCTTGTGCTCCGTCTTTCGGGTGAGACATAATTGTAAGTGACTTTACAGCTGATGCATAGTTTACACACCCTAGTCTCTGTAAGCCGCCTTGGATAAAGGCGTCTGCTAAATAAACAAATAATAATAAAAGGGGGACCAGGACACGCTTGTCTTCTGGGCACTATTTTTCACATTAGCCTAAGTATCATATCCACTCCCCATCTTTCAATTTGGAACTCTCTTGGAAATGAGATTACAATAGTTTTCAGACCACTGACACATCAATTATAAATCTCTGGTAAAATGGAAATCCTTGGTAACATCACATTTCTAGTAAGCAGATTACTGCTTCCCAAATGACAACCAGAACCCACCCCCCACTTCACCCCACCCATTCCAGCGCCACCACCCCCACTTCATCCCACCCATTCCAGCACCACCCCCACTTCACCCCACCCATTCCAGCACCACCACCCCCACTTCATCCCACCCATTTCCCTTTCATTTTGTTGTTCTTTCTGCCAAGGTCAGTTGACTGGGAAGGGGTAAGGGGCCGGACAGTCACTGAGGTGGAGCGTGTTTATGACTTTCACTGAGACGTGTGGACAGACTCACAGAGAGCAGCGGCGGTGTGTCAGAAGAAGGAGCAGAGCTGCTATCTGTGATCCCAGAACTTCCCCCTGAGTGTGCCAGAGTGTGATAGTCTCACTGATTGCAGCCTGCACTGGGACTGTCCTGCTGGCCGACAGGAAGACTCCATTATCAACCCCAGAAACAGCTCTTTAAGAAACACACACACACAAAGAGCTGGGCTCGAGGCATCCCCAGAGGTGACACGGGCATGACACCAGTACCCGGCCTGTCTTTGTGTGCAGCAGCATTGACAGACAAACACACCTTTTTCCAGTCATCAGCAGGCATCCTGCCTGTAAAGATGCCTGTGGGGACCCAAAAAAACTCACAAACTACACACAAGCATACGCTGTCTGAAATGATCTTGTCCAGTGTCTGGAGTTGGGACTGGTTACACGCCACAAAAAAAAAAAAACTATTCTATATTCTGTAAGGATATGACCACTGATCTTGTGCAGTGTGTCTTCATCAGGTGGAGCTATGTTACACTTGTATATAATTATATATATATAAGCTGTGTGTGTCTGAAAAGGAAAAAGGATATGGCAGTGTCTGAATATGTAGATTCACATTTATTTGTGTTATTTGCTTACTGAAACCACAGAGACCTCCCTCTCAGGTGGTAAGCCCGTGTGTTTATTTGTGTTATTTGTAAAAGTCTGCCTTCCTTAAAATTATGAGCGCTGGGATTAAGTGTTGTCTGACACAGAGCCCCTGGACCTCCTTGTACTGTAATTGCACGCCATGTGTCTCAATGGGATCGGTTTAGTGAAAGAAAATGAATACATACTGTATGTGTCTGTCGCTTTCCCGGAATAAGAAATATGACTAGTGCATTGGTATAATCAACAGCAAGGTTAGATTGCAGTTTAACAGCACTGCAGCTGAAGTTTAGCTTCACTATTACAAGGCTATACTAACTATAATATCCAAATATAGTAATAATTTTGAAAATGTAATGCGAGTAACTGCCTGACTGCACCCTGCTATTCTGTATAGCAGCTTACTGTGGTTTCACTGGTACTGATTCAGAGTTTCTTTAAACACCATGTGAATGTCAAGGATAGAGTTTAGCTGTCGTGGAATGTTCATACACAAGCCGGAACGTTCAGAGATAGTGTATCTCAATGAGTTGGTAATAACAAAGTTCTATTATAGTGTATCTCAATGAGCTGGGAATAACAAAGTTCTATTATAGTGTATCTCAATGAGCTGGGAATAACAAAGCTCTATTATAGTGAATCTCAATGAGTTGGTAATAACAAAGTTCTATTATAGTGTATCTCAATGAGTTGGTAATAACAAAGTTCTATTATAGTGTATCTCAATGAGTTGGTAATAACAAAGTTCTATTATAGTGTATCTCAATGAGTTGGTAATAACAAAGTTCTATTGCAGCTCATTATGACTTCAATCCTAACCCCCCAAACCCAGGTCTTGTTTTGGAATGGATCGGAAGATAAATCAGATACTTGAGAGAATAGGACACTTTAATGTACATAAAGCACGATTCTCTCAACTGTGTATATCACAGGCAAAGATCAGTTTGTAGGCAATGCCCGAAACGTAATATGGTTTAAAACAAATATGCTCTGATTTTGGTCTTTGCCCATGACATAAAATACTTGAAAAGTATTTGTGCAGTACAATGGTGGAGCTACATGTATTTCGACTTCTCTTTTGGATGATTCACAGAATGTCGAGAGCAGGATGAGTCCCTGGAGAGTACAGGGGATGGGACTCCTTGTCGGAGGATACTGGCTGCTGCCCAGGGGTGAAGGCAGGCCCGGACGGATTTGTTTGGGCCGGGCGCAGTCTGGCGCGTGCTGGTCCGCTGGTATCAAAACAATAAGGTGGATGCCTGACTCGCAGAGATGAGGAAATGGAGGGGGGCGGGGGAGACTGGACTCTGCTGGGAGTTTGGCCATCACTCAAAATCCCATTGTTAAAGAGAGGAAAAACAACAACAACAAAATATCACAACACATCCTGAGGCTTGATCATAAGAAATCAAATGAAAGAAGCAGCTTGTATTTGTACTTCCTGGAGCTCTTTCCTAAAGCCTGTTGAGGGGGTGTAGAGCTGCCTCCCCTCGGAGTTTATAATGATTTCAGGACACTTCTGTCTCCTACGCTGATTTACAAAGTTTGTTTGGCCTTTCAAGGATACTGGACCATTTATCAAGATGATTCACAAAGCCCTGTGAGATAAAGAGTTTCATAATTATGTTTTGCGTTATCTTGTACCTCAGACACCTTATAGGCAAAATAAGGATACCAACACCTTGAAGTAATAACGCAGTAAAAAACAAATAAAAATGAGTGGCTTTTTGTCTATTCCCAATCTATGATCAGTAATGTTTTCCAACATTTTAAATTCAACTGTATTACAGTGCAGACAAACATTTTGAATTCAACTGTATTACAGTGCAGACAAACATTTTGAATTCAAATGTATTACAGTGAGGACAAACATTTTGAATTCAAATGTATTACAGTGCAGACAAACATTTTGAATTCAAATGTATTACAGTGAGGACAAACATTTTGAATTCAAATGTAGTACAGTGAGGACAAACATTTTGAATTCAAATGTATTACAGTGCGGACAAACATTTTGAATTCAAATGTATTACAGTGCGGACAAACATTTTGAATTCAAATGTATTACAGTGCGGACAAACATTTTGAATTCAAATGTATTACAGTGCGGACAAACATTTTGAATTCAAATGTATTACAGTGCGGACAAACATTTTGAATTCAAATGTATTACAGTGCGGACAAACATTTTGAATTCAAATGTATTACAGTGCGGACAAACATTTTGAATTCAAATGTATTACAGTGAGGACAAACATTTTGAATTCAAATGTATTACAGTGCAGACAAACATTTTGAATTCAAATGTATTACAGTGCAGACAAACATTTTGAATTCAAATGTATTACAGTGCAGACAAACATTTTGAATTGCATTCAGCAGTGAACGTATACAAAAATAAATAATAATTCTAATAATAATTCTCAGAAATAGATGAGAGAAAGCTTATGAGTTTACTACTAATAGGAACTTGTTTGTTAACATGTTCTGTTATGCTGCTCTGCCTTGAATTTTCCAAAATGCTTTTTTTTTCATCAAGAACTTAATTTGTATATTTGCCAAAAAGAGTGATCTACATTCGGTGTTGCACCCGATGCAGTGTTTGTTGTAGTTCACCTTGTAAGCAACCTCAGTCCTGCCCAGTGTGCTTTGTGATTCCCTGAAGGAATGCCCTTGATGCAGCCTGGATATTAACTGCCCATCGGCACAATGCCAAGCATCCATCTTCCTGGTGATGCACGGACCGCGTGTTTCTGATGCACAAAACACAAAACAAGGGGACAGTGTAGGGCAACCAAGATGCTTTTTTGGTAACTTCTGTGATGTGTTACTGTATAATGAGTCAAGTATGCATCTATAAATGCGTTATAAAGGATGTTATAAGCATTAAACATTTCTTAACTGCTATTAGACAATTATAATTTAAGGCATCGATAATAAACCTTATACTATTTTTTGTTTTTAACACAACACAGAGCTTTACACCAGTAATAATGTCATTAAACTCTTATTGTAGCATTTATGGATAATTAAAAAAATGGATGCTTATCATTTTCACAGGTTAATACAGGTATACAGTTGTAATCAAAAGTTTACATACTTTGTGTGTCAACGTTTTGCTTTTGTGGATTAGGGAAAAAAATACAAAAAATAGATGTCTACAATTATTTATTTCAGCAGTGTATTTGCAAAACTCCAGAAATGCTAATTCAAAAGTAATCATACCTTGACAAGGAAAATGAAATTAATAGCTAGTTGAGACACCTTTAGCAATAATAACCTGTTTTAAACAATTAGGATATTTGTCAATGAGCTTTTGGCATGATTCTTTATTGATTTCTGACCATTCTTCAACTCAAAGTTGTTCCATTTCATTCACATTCCAAAGACTTCTCTTGTGCACAGCCTTCTTCAACTCATAAAAAAGATTCTCAATCGGATTTAGATCGGGACTTTGACTAGCCATTCCAGAACCTTGATTGTATTCTTTTTAACTATTCTGAAGTAGATTTTGATGTGTGCTTCTGATTTTTTTTCTCATAATTTTCGATAAGGTTAATAAGAACAAAAAGTGAACTTTTTGGTGCCAATAACCGCTGTAGAAGAAATGTGATAAGCACTCATTCTCTTTTTTTTGCAGCTGGATGGAAAAGGATTAGGAATCAGGATTGTTCTCTTGCTAAAGACCACACAGGCGGTATAAATATTATGAGCTGTAGTTCTCAGACAGGTTTTGAAACGAGATAGCCCTTACTCTTGAGATTACTGAGATTAGACATGATACTGAGTGTGCCTCTTGAACCCTCCCATAGCTCGCTCTAACCCCCGGGGGTCATGCACCTGGAGTACCTCTGAAGTGTAAAACCCACCCTGAGAACCAGAGATGAGTAGCACACCACACAGGGTGGAGCAGGCTCTCAGCAGACTCGCAGACTCTTTCAAAGCACTTTTGCTAAGACTTTGGGGCTTTGCGGTAAAGTGCTAATGCATCGGTGCAGATGGATTAATGTGAATCTATTCCCATTTGATGTGTTTGATATTCAAAAGGTAAATTGGATTAGGGAGATGCAGGTAGAGTTTCCGAAGTCCTGCCGTTGCTTGCAGCTATGTTTCTGGATGCGTTGTCTCTGTGTCGCTCCATTGTATTCACAGATCCCTGGTTTATATTATTTTATATATGCAGGTGCCACTGCCAGCTGTGTGCCTGGCAACCTTTTAACAGAGGGAGGCTTGTAACAGTGCTGAAGCATTTTAACCGCTAGAAGCAGATTCGAGTAGCTCGCTGTGTTTTTTTTTTACTTAAAAAGTTTGCCTTTTACTTTAGAAACTACATGGCAGACTTACAAGTTGTGGCCACTATTAATACAAATAAAGCAGGGTCATCATGAGTCTATACTATTCATAGGAGCTGAACCATATGGCATGTGGCAAAACGGGTTTTATTTGCCTTCTGTACATTAAATATTCAGTTATAAACATCTTGAAAAACAGCTCAATATTAAACGATAGGAAAAAAAGGAATGAGATTTATTACCCATGCAGTGTCATAACATTAGTGGGCAGTACCGAAGGGAATACCAGCATAAAGACACTTATTCTTTTCATATTTTGTTATTGTGTTGTCATTGTGAAACCGCAACATTGGCAAGGCTGAAGTACTGATAAGAGTAACTTCAGTATATGTCAACAAAACACTTACATAAATGAAATGACATAAGATGCCCCCCCCCCTGCTAAAATGTGACATCTATGTTGAAAAGGCTTTTTGATTTGGACTTTAAATCCCTCAAGTCTGTCTCCACCCATCCCCTTCACTTGTATAGCCAACCCTTTCAAAAGCAGTTGGAAAGTAACAGAAAAGTACACTGCACAAAGCACAGAAAGCAGCAGGTGAGGTAAATGGAGCAGCAGGTGAGGTAAATGGAGCTAGCCATATTGATAGCAGGTGTCGTGTAACACTTTATAAGCTGTTGATAAGAATCTTCCGGTTCTCTTGTACAGATTTAAGGGGGTGTCTGTGTGCTTTTACATAATGAATATAACATAAAGGGCTGTTTTTGTCTGGGCAAACTTGGCTTTGGCTCTCTGCGAGGTACTCTGGGTGTGAGGTCAGCGCTCTCCTGAATCAGACGTTTTGAAAGACAGGTTCATATAACGCCAACTCATGTCTGGGTGCGGAAATGCCAGATTACTGAAGCCGATTGTTCAAACCTTTTGGCCTTTTCAAAGCTGGTGGCCTTCTTAAAATCTGAATGAGGTTACTGACGCCAAAGCAAGAGCCCTTTGCATCAACGAATGGGAGGAGAGAGCTGAGGAACACTAGAATCTGCACGTAGGGTGATACGCAGATTGTTAAATTTATGCAGACCGCAGATCCGTTTCCATGCACTGCAGCCACTGGACCAGAGCTGTTTCTCAACCCCCATGTGTGTGGGAGACAAGGATCCTTACAAAGTAAACTATGAATGAGAGCAAAACTAACAAAAACGACTGTGCCTTTTTATCTCTCTTTCCATGTGTTATGTTAGGTGTTATGCATCTTTTACAGCAGTTAGCATATCATTTTTTTTTCCAGTGTCACAAAATCAGCCTGATCTGATCTATAAGGCATACAAGTTCCAGTGACTCCTCACTTAGATAGTATGGAAAATAAAATAGTGATGATTACAGTACACAACGACCACCTGAGTTTGTTTAGATAAACTATACCACTGCTACTTATTAAAGTCAATAAAGACCATTGCAAAAACTTAAGACATCATACCAAGAATAAAAACAGGATGGATGGCTTTTGAAAACCTAAGAAAACACATTAAGAAGCAATTTCCTTTTTTATTTTGCGAGAGATAAAGCTTTTGGCCACACATCCTGAGACTTGGGCACGACCCAAAACAATGGAGTAGAAAATACAAAAAACGCAGGAGGGTTAAGGTTGCTGACATCTTTTCCTCTTTGGAGACCTCAACAACCCTATTTGCGAAATGAATCACAACAAAGAATTCCAAAATGGGATTTTAAATTGTGGAAAGGCAGCATTAGGGCTAGGGTTAGGGCTAAGGTTAGCGTCAGCATTTGAGTGTGACTCAGACAGAAAGAACATCATGTTTACTACACATCTCTTTTCCTGGCACACAGTGACCATAGCAAGCAAATGCTATTAAGCTGGACTGTTTAACAACAGCAAGCACTGTATAAGCAACATTTTAAAGTGCAAAGTGAGTGCACCGCAGTCTAGATCTGTGATGGGATGAATTTAAAATAAATAAATAAAGCTATTACCTATAATTCTTCTCTACATAGATTTTTTTTTATCATTTATTTTCACATTGAATGAAGTCAACGTGAATACAAAGTCTAGCAAATGTATTTAAAGAACATACAGAACAAGGGAGAAGGGATATGCAGGAATGTTGTTGGGACAATCGGAAGTAAGCCAAAGTTTTTCAAAGTCTAATTTATGACCTTATTATGCTGAGACCACCAGACTCATTTAATTCATAACCTGGTTGAACCTTCAGAGTCGAGAGACTACTGAATTTTCCCATAGAAACGCTGAGGTATGGGAGATGATGGCCAAGTGCAGTACCAGAAGGATGAGCTTGGGAAGAACCAGGACAGTCCCGCTACGTCACAGGAATACTATCAAACAGCACCGGACAAGGCAGAGGGGGACCTGGAAGGAGAAGACGAGGGGGCCACACCAGTCACATGGCACTTTGCAACCGGAACTCATTAGTGAGTGATATATCATTTATTTAATATGTCATTTTCGTATTAAGCACTGTCCCTTGGAAGACCTCAAGTGTTTATGTTAATCTATTTGAAGCCTATTAGCGGAATGAAACCCCATATGCTTCTCTTATTGCATCTAGCCACTAGCATATTGTCTCTGTACAAAGTTGGCAGCCATCAAAAAATATTTTTTTCTTCTTTTTTTCTGACGCTTTCTACTTTCGATTGCCTTTTAAAAAATCAGACACACACAATACACAGGGAACAGCTGTCTGCTTTCCTACTCGGCGCTGGATCTAACACCACAGCCGTGAATCTGGGTCAGAATACTTGGAAGGCATGAATATCAAATGGAGTTTTCAAACTGGTGAATTAATACGTCTTTCAGTGGTGACATTTTCCGACGACATATGGCAGCAAACTCAGGGGAGAGGAGGCTTTTTGATGAATATTTTGAGTCTGAGACTAAAGGATGGCGGTGGGCATATGTCACCTTCTGTCTCTACCTTATGAAATGATAATGCAAGCGGCTTTCAAAATGGAAACTGTAGTGGCAGCCCTCTCGTCTTTGCCTTGGTTAACCCTCTCGCTCACCCACGATGAGAAAGGGAGCGAATCACCTGGAGTTCAAGGGGTGGAAGGGGGATTCACAATCCATGACATGAATGCCAAACACTGGCTTGCAAAATGTATTTAGAAATCTGTGCGCAATGGAATGGTTTTGATGGACAGTACTTTAATAATAATAATAATAATAATAATAATAATAATAATAATAATATGTGAGACACTATATATGAGACAGTTTGCAATACCAACCTACAATACTTTTTCAACACATCAACAAGTTTTATAACGGGTACCATAATGTTCCATAGGTTTTGTTAATACATCACTTTTAAATGCTGCATGATTTATTTGGAAATAATTTGTGATGTTTTTAATATAATTAATTTATTATTATTATTATTATTATTATTATTATTATTATTATTATTATTATTATTATTATTATTATTATTATTAGTAGTAGTAATAGTAGTAGTATTGCACTATTTACATTAATTGTGCTCTTCACAGCTTTCTTAACACCAAAACGTGAATAACAATATAAATTATTAAGTGGATAAAAAGCCTTTTTCTATTTTTTGAGGGTTTTTTTTTTTAGTCAGAGAACAGAAAACATTTGTATTCAGCGGTTTCTGCAAACAAACTCAAATTGAAAAGGGGAAAGTCAAGAATTAATTATCCATCGGCGACCAATGTACTGGAAATTTTAATTTATAGTACAATTATGAAAATGATGTGCTTAAATTGAAAACACAATTATTCAATTAGCATTTTGTTTGAACGCTCGTTTTGTTTTAACCCTTCATTGAGCAGTGATGGAAGTTAAGATCAGAGGCAGAACTCTGGGGTTGTTTGAAGGAGATTCCATACATTTCCTTTACACTGTTCCTTATTTGAATAAGGCCAGATTTACAGTTTATACTCCATCTTTCTAAGACTGTATATTGAACCATCTGTCCGTTTAGAAATATTGCTATTGAGCAAGCATGGACATAAGCTGTTTGTATTGCATAAGCCAACATAATCAATAGAAAACAGTGCATGAGAGTTTGCCCTTTGGAACCAGGACTTCTCTTCTGTGGATTGTAAACCTACAAGCAGAGCACATACAGCACATGGAGGGAGGGTATGTGTGGTTACCTCCAGACAGCAAAGCGTTAAGCCACTCTGATTAGGCTGTACGCCACTACATTCCATCTCAAGTATGAATCTGCTGCTGGAGTATTAGTGCAATTGAGCGTCTGTGTCCTCCTGTATAAGCACCTCCTCTGTTAGAGCAGCCCACCATGCTGCACCACACCCCCTCCCACCCACAGCACTTCATTATACCAGGGGACGGACTGCCCTTCTTCCTTTCACAGGCCCGTTGGGAATGACGCCTTCAATGGCTTCTCATTGGCATGCTAAAAGGCCCTGATATTTTGCCTGACAAATTTATCAAGGAATTAAACAGAACTGGCTGAAGCTCATCTCCCAAGCATTTTAACCTTTCTTTTTTTTAAAAAAATTTAATTTAATTTTTTTATTTGAAGCCCGGGTGATTTTAAAAGAAGGGGAAGGGTTACAGAAAGGAAAGTCGGGTATTGACAGTGCCCTGAGTGACAAGAGGACACAATGCAAAGGCTGTTAGCCAAGGGACCGTCTCCGCACTGCATTCAGGAAACTGAAAGTCCCCTTTTTCTTTTTTTCTTCTTTTTTAGAGAAAGCTGTTAGAATGAAAAACTCCGAGACAGCAAAGACGGAGGGAGGAGGTGTGGAGGGGATGGGGGTGGGCGATAGTTGCTTTACACTGGCACTGCTTGTTCTCTCTCTATTCACTGTGTCTTAAACCACTTGCCAGTCTGCCACCCTGGGCCCCCCTTGGCAGCCCCCACCATAGAGAGAGCTGTCTGGGTCTGCTGGCAGCGGGAGGCTCTGGGAAAGGTGACTGTGCTGTGAAACCTGAATACCACACGACTGTTTGTGCTAAAAACTCTAGTTTCCATTGCATTGTGTCTTACAAATTGATTCTGTCGTACACATTAATTAAAATCCCTAAAGACTCAAGTGTAACCAATCATACCTTAAAGAGAAATGCAACATCCCGGTGCTTTACTCGTTCCCTCCCCTCCCACAGTGTATACAATATTGTGTCAGGGGGAGGGGTCATGCTCCACTTGGTTTGCTTCTCCTGGTCTTCAGTGACTGTTTGGAAATTTGTTACAAGGCATTCACTTAACCCTTCACCGATACTACTACTACTACTACTACTACTACTACTATTAATAATAATAATAATAATAATAATAATAATAATAATAATAATAATAATAATAATAATAATAATGACTTGGCGGATGGAGTGTGGAGCAGACAGTTTAAGTAATGTTCACGGGTAGCGAGTGAAATGTCTGTGATGACTGGAGCAGTCTCATAAGCAGCCTGTGAAGATTAGTGTCAGACATGCCTTCCTCGCAAGGCAGGCAATATGACAGAGCCCTGAAGTTACACAATCATTACCAGCAGCCGGCTCCGCTGGAACAAACTTACTGACACGTTGACAAAAATCCCTGCTCCGTGTTTATAGGGCTTTCGCAAGAAATCAGAAAAGGTAATCATGTATGGAAGCCGGGTTAAGAAGCAATGTAACAGTCTATTAACTTTAATATAGATATGTGAAATAAGCATATGCAGAGGGCTATTAGCATAAATCTCAGTTACACTAGAGCAGTGCTGCGTTCTGTTTCCTCCGCAGAGATCTCTACTGACAAACAATGAGCTGAGCCTGTCCGTTCACACCGCGCTCCGGCTCTCAATCAACTCCTTCACCATTTAGCCATGACTTCTGAAGCTGTCCCTCGATTTACTACATTCTCTGCCCAGGTACTGGCATGAAGCTGGGTTAAGATGGTATTGTGGAGTTGTGGTAGAAGGCAGTGGGATATTGCTGGTATTGTGTTTAACATGCATGTTGGCCTGTTTATTCCCATAGTAAATAATAATAGCAAAATATGTGTGGAAATGTTTTCAGTCCCATTCACAGAGCTTTATCTCTTGAGTTATTTAAATAATGTTTTCTTTTTCAAAGCATTTATAAATGAAACACAAAGTTTTATTTTTATTTTTATTTTCATTTGTTTTGGTATTAGTGCCCCAGTATTGCTGCTAGGGTAGGTGATTTGCTGAACGGGGATCCTGATTCTCTGAAGCGGTTTGCAAAAGTGTAAAAAGGAAACTCTTTCCCTCTCTTGGTGTGTGTGATTAAGGATCTTCAAAGACCTTCAAAAGGCTGCTGAAGCAAGTCTTCTTCCTGAGTCAACACCAAGCCTAGTTACTGTGTTTCATTGTTCACAGAAAGAATACTTCAAAAGCACAGCTGTGCTGATAGAAAGAAAGAAAGAAAGAAAGAAAGAAAGAAAGAAAGAAAGAAAATAGGGTTATGCTGAAAGGTTGGCTTTTGTTGAGCTGGCTTTTTATTTATTTATTTATTTATTTTTTTCTCGTACCCAACACTTTCCCATCATGATTGCATGATGTAAATGAAACAAATTATGTGCTGGATTAGTGGCTTGGAGTTCACTCCAAGTGGAACTGACCTGTAAGGAGAGATGAGAATAAGATGAGGCATTGCCCATTTACCAGTTCTTCATTATTCAATTGAACAATTGAACTTGGACGGTTCAATTAAATAATTAATGATATTGTCAGGGCTAAATATATATATATTAATATATTTAGTTTAGACATTGTCATTTACTACAATTGGTCATTAAACTAAGTTGTTTCATAAAGGAAAACTGCACCCAATGAAGATATGAAAACATGAATAAAATACTCAGACATTTATTTTCGGGGCTTAACGTCACCTTCATTTTGATGCTTTTTAAAATATGATACAGTGTTTGATGATTAAGATTAATCTAACCCTGTATGATTACAAGCTCTATTATTTTTCTTTGTCAGTATCATGAATTGAGATTTATAGTAGACCTATGTGAGTCTGCTGGTATCATGCCATGTATACTGTACTGGTTGTTATCCAACAAAGGAGCAGTGTTGTGGTATTTGGCACACATAACCAATTTCAGAAAACTGCTGTTTAACTCAGCCAGCCATTGAAGATGAGGTGCAGTGAATGCAAAGAGCCGGCTTGTTTGTCAGTTCACAAAACCAGGACTCCCAATACTGGGTAATCTCACCCCAGAAGGGCTGCAGCAACCCCATGATGATAAACAGAGATGCAAACCTCTGACCAGTGCGAAGAAGCTCAAGACTGCTAAGACCAACACAGTTAAGAGCACATGAAGAGAAGCAGTTCATACCTGTGGCCCAGTCAGAATGCTTGTTAAGACCCTGGGTAACACTTCACACTGTCTCTAATTACTCTGTATTTACATTGTAGTTACTTAGTAAATACATGTGTACTTACACACTACTACAATGTTATTATGCAGAGTCACAATGTACTTCATGAGTAAATCTTTTTGCACGATATATGTAAGTACACAATTGTACCAGAAAAGGGTTAGGGTTAGGATTAGCTTTATCTAATAAAAAATATGTTTTACACATTACATACATTGTAACTATGCATACTAACATTGTAATTATGTATTTAGAGACACTTCATATAAACCTTATTGTTCACTATCTTCCTAATCAAATTGAATGATCCCCCACTTCAAATCACAAAAAAAAAAAAAAAAACTTCCACTGAAAAAAAATAAACATATATATAAGGGCAGCTGGCTCTTTGAGTTTCCATTGAGACCAGATAGATTTAAATTAGTCAATCAATAGCCATAGACTTTCTGCGCACAATGTATTTGTTAAAAAATATCTATCTATCTATCTATCTATCTATCTATCTATCTATCTATCTATCTACCTATCTGTCTATATCTGTCTATCTGTCTGTCTGTCTGTCTGTCTGTCTATCTATCTATCTATCTATCTATCTATCTATCTATCTATCTATCTATCTGTATATATTGTAAAACAACAGTTTTCAATTATGCAGTACAAGCCTCATAAATCACTATAAAGGTGAACACAATCTGTTGAATGTGGAAAGTGAGCCATTTCCTTTGGGGCTAATTGGATTTGGTGTTTAGCAAGACCCTGGGAGCATTCTGGCTTTGCAACCACGCATAAAGATTCTTTTCTTTCCTTTTTTCTCTCCATTGCCTTGCCATTGCCTGCTCTGCAGAAGGGGCTATAAAGGAGTCCTATTAGTGTACCTTTGTGCTGGCTCAGAAAAGAAATGATCTGGCATTAAATTTCAATAACGCGTTCCCCAGGTCCTCCAGAGTATAAGCAATCAAGGGTTAAATTGGATCTGTAACGTATGCTTGGTGACCCACAAAACGCTTCCCCATCAAACGGACTCATTACGACGGAGCAAGCAGATGAGTGTTTGTGAGCCGTGCCTCTGAGCTGCTGGGATTGTGTGTTTTACCGCTAACACGGCCGAGGTATTTAAATTTGGATTTTTTTGTAATGGGTTTTGACATGTTTCATTTCCTCCGGGGGAAGCGCTTGAGACCTCCGAAAGTAAATGTTGCTAAAAAGTCATCAAGGCAGAATATTAAAATGCCATCAAATAAGAATTCCGCTAATGCGATCGGGCTGGGGCTTCAGGTACGCTGAGCGGAGGTCAAGGGGTCCTGGTTCTGTGAGAAACACTATTTGTTCCCCTTGGCTGCGTTTTTTTTCTTTTTAAATAAATTATTTAAAGACTTATTTCTTCCCTTTTTTTCTCCCAGGCCTCTGAAAGTTCAGCCGCACAGTTTTAAATGAAAACAAAGGAAAAAGAAGAAAGTGAGCCGGTGTCAGGCTGTGGAATTGCAGTGTCCCCTTTTTACTTGAAGAATGACATTGGAATTGTGAGTCTGCAAAGCCAGCTTCCTGAGTAAACCA
Source organism: Acipenser oxyrinchus oxyrinchus (assembly GCA_030684275.1). Taxonomy (NCBI): domain Eukaryota; kingdom Metazoa; phylum Chordata; class Actinopteri; order Acipenseriformes; family Acipenseridae; genus Acipenser; species Acipenser oxyrinchus. The sequence continues at coordinate 19,020,182 of CM060271.1, read as the reverse complement.
ACCAAGCCGCCTGTCTATCTGTGGGGCTAGTAATATAATAAAGCATGATATAAATGTATTCAAACACGACACTACATTAAATACTGATATGGAGATGCAATTTATTTTAAATATCAACATTTTAATTAATAGGAACACTTACATGCAGTGTGAATGCATGTGTGTTACTACTAAGAAAAAATAAAAGAAACAAAACTTAATATATTAGATTTTTTTTATTATCTGGAACTGAATGAAAAGAGAAATGGTAATACAAGAGCTCTACCTGGGACAGAGGTTATTTTTTTATTTCAAGTTTTTAATCTTTTCAGTCTAAAGAGAATTCTCTTTTATTAATTTTAAGGCAAACAGTAAAACAAAAAAACAAAACAGCTTTTCAACAAGGATTCAATGAAAATATTTAACACGGTGGTCTGTGGGTGCAGCTATTCACAGTACTGGAGTGTACTGAGCATACCATTAACAAGAATAATTCAGAAACTCACCTTCATAAGTTAAACAGTCCCGATTCAAACACATACAGTACATACAAAATAAATCAAAAAAGGAAAAGATTAACAAGACAAATGAAAATAATGAGAAATAAGCACAGTAACACTGTGCACCTGCTAACAGCCTAGCCCTGTAGGTGGTAGCGGATATCAGAAAGTTTTCTGAACTAGCTCTTTCTATTATTAGAGCCATTGCATTTATATTCTGTTGATGTTATTTCCATGCTGATGACCTGCCAGCTGTCACTAATTGCATATTAATAGTTTATCACACAATTAAGTTTTTTTCCCCCACAAGGTCCAGACCAGTACTGTAATGGAGGTAATGGCCTCTCTGGATCTTTAATTTAAAACGGGAAACAGCTTCAGGAAAGTGGCAAAAACTTTCCTTGTGCTTAACCCTTTGAGCCCCGAGGGGCTGACTTTGCCCTTCTGAACATTTACTGTGATGCAGCCTGGAGGAATTCTCTACCAGACTACAGCTCTTTTATTCTTGTGTCTTTCCTCTCCTTAAATACCTTGTAGTGTATTTTAGCAATAATATACTTCGGCTCTTACCATATTAAAATACAAATGAAGTGGCCGTTCCTTATGAATTAATGCAAGGGTTGGGGGTTTAATATGGATAATTGTGATATATAATAATGAATTGATATTTTTTGGGATTTCAATTCTTTACAAATTTAATAGGAAATCATGTTAGGTCATAATTAGTCTCATGCATTATAAAATATTACTGATATTAAAAAAGACAATATTATCGCAGCTGCCGCTAAGTGTCCTGGGAAATGAGCGCGCACATGCCTGTCGTTCACGTCAGCCACGCTAATAGATGTGAGCAGGTCATCTGGCATTAGTGAGAGGAGTACGTTAGCATTTGCGCTCAGTGTGTCTTGCCAGACTGTGTGCATACTGGAGGCTCTTGGAGAAGCAGCCCCTTTCACAGTGATGAATGGCTTTTTTCAAGCGTTCTGGTCCCTAGTTATGAGAAGGCTGACCTGGTCAGGGGACGACTTTATGAAGCTATAAAAAATGTATGTCAGTCTCCAGTCTCTAATGTCAGGAGGAGGGAGGGGAGAGCTGAGATGGTAATAAGGCTCTTTTCTGCTACTCTAAATAGCTTTGTGACTGCGAGTTTCCCACTTATCTGACAATGTCATTGTTGTCAGGCTAGGTTTTTTTTTTCTTCTGTTTTCCATTTGAACTCTTTTCATGAAACACATGTTTTTAATCTGCTGTATTGACAGCCCAGAGGCCTGTTTTATTGCTTGTGTTCAGCTGTGATGTGCATATTCCGTATACCCGCAAATTATGTATATACTTTGTCAGATTGTGTTATTTCCAGAAGAGGCATGTAATATTGATGTGCCTGTCGTATATTTGCATAGTGATATTATTATGATATGTTAACTACACGTTCACAGCAAGGAGCTAGTGGCTTTCAGCTGAATGCAGAGGGAGATAGCTCTAGTTTGCATCGTTCAAATCCCACTTTACTCTGGTGCCATTCCCAATTAAACACTTAGCAATCCAAAAAAAAAGAAGATTTGCATAAACTCTACTTAATGTGTAAATCTTTGTGCATGATATATGTAAGTACACGATTGTAACAGAAGATGGTCAGGGTTAGTTTTAGGGTTAGGGTTGGAGTTAGGGTTAGGGTTAGGGTTAGGGTTTGGGTTTGGGTTAGGGTTAGAGTTAGAGTTAGGGTTAGGTTTAGAGCTAGGGTCATATCGTGCAAAAATATTTACTATGTAAAAATATAATACATTGTAACTATGCATACAAAACATTGTAATTATGGGTAAGTACACAGTACATACACATAATTATAAATACACAGTAGTCAGAGACCTTCTTTAGGTAACACTTTATTTGTCTCTAATTACTCTGTAATTACACTGTAATTGCAAATATGGCGGGAATTACATTGTAAATACACATGCCTAACATTTTTATTGTGTAATTAAACATGTAGTTACACTGTAATTATGCTGACATGTATGTAGCTAACATTGAACTAATATTTTGTTACAGTGTAAATACACTTAATAAATATTGTAAAGTCAAACCTTTTGTGTTGTTTTTGTGCTGCAATTCTTCTTAATTTCAGGGTGCAAATAAATAAATTGACCACTTCAACTCCAGATGTAAAAACGAAACCAGGTACCAGATTTTGAAAATAATAATAATAATGTTTTCAAACCTGTACTTGCTATAAAATGTTAAAATATGATGAATAAAACACAAATAAATGACCTAAACTGTGTTTTTTATAAACCCTTTATGCTTCTTTGTACTACATACCCATGTTCAATATAGAGATAAAAACACGTTTTTTTTAATTTTATTTTTAATTTTTTGTTTGAACAATGAAAACAAAAACACTGCTAATTAATGCTAATAACAATAATAATCAGGAAACATCAAATAAAAATCAAACAAAATCAAAACGTGTGCCATTATCGACTTGCTCTGTGCCATTTATTGAAATGTTCAATACAACAGAACTCGGGGTTCCCTTCGCAACCACTGCACATTTTTCTTGTGTCCTTTCTTTTGTTTTCATTTTCATAGCAGACCCTGCACTTTTTTTTCAGCCTCTGCTTCCCTTGTGTTGGAGGGATAGTCACAAATGCGTGTACAGGGGTACTTTGCACAGGCATTGTGATGAATCTAGCTGCTGCAGATGCCTACTTTGTTGCCTTGTACCCAGTACTGTGTTTTTATAGTATTTTGTCACAGCACTGCCATTTCAGCTGGCTTGCCTGTAAAGTAGCTGCATGCTCTTTTGTTTGTACAGTAACAAAGGTAAGTAATTAGCTTTTCGGGAACAAAAGCCAAAAAGCACTCCAATGGAGAATGCAAACTCTCAAGTTCCACGGCAGGGTACACATCTGTGTAAACAGGTGCAAAATCAAATGATGGAGGACTGGCATCATGGGAGGGATCTGTAATAAACACCCAGTCCCCTGTTGTTCTTGGCTCCACATCCTCTTCATCATCATCGTTGAGTGATAAGTCAGCATCACTGTCGCTGGTATTGAAATCCTCCAAACCAACTCCGAAATCTTCATCACTCCCATAGTACTGTAAGTGGGTTTTAATTTGACGTACGTGCGTACATCATGGTGTTGAAGTGGTTAATAAATAATATCCTCCATTCTCCTTAGATAATTCAGCAGCAAATAGCAGAGTTAAAATAAGAATCCCCTGCAAACTCCAGTAATTAAACTTCAGTTTCCATTGTACTCTTCTATCTAATTAATCACGATTCTCTTTCTTTTTAATAAATATGCAAAGGCACATTTTCTAATTGGTCTTTCTGCCAATGTGTCTCATTAATAAAACAGGGGCTCAATGGCGTCTTGCCACTGAATTGAGACTCGCAAAAGCACAACATGGATTCTGTTTCTTCATCCGGATTCAAAACATTTCTTGAGAAGAAATAAAGTCTTTCAAGGATGTTGGTAAAGGGAAGAAGCCATGTGCGTATCTATTCAAGTGCTCTACGTAATTGACATATACTTTAATCTGACTTTAGTTCACAGGCACAGCATGGGATTTTAAATTGAAAAGCGGTATCATTTATTTATGAGAGTAATTAGGTCATGATGTTCGACAAGTGCAATCTGTGCATTTCGAGACCTCTTAGGCCAGAAAGTAGCTTTGCGATGATGTTTTATATAAACACCTGAAACGCACAATCATTGTGAGCTCATTACTTTAACAAACTGAGGGACCTTCACGGCCTTTCCACACTCGAAAGTCAATATATTGGGGTCAGTTTGTTAGCTTAGTTAATGGCATATCACTTTCTGTTGGTTTGAAAGCATCAGGTACTGATTAACCTGTTTTTTCCCCCCATGTCGTCCTGTAACTGCACAATAAACAGTATGCCGTTTACTACCTGAACAAACTGAGACAGGATAGAGAGAAACAACCACTATAAATAAGCAGCAGATCAAGAGTTTCTTGCTCGGACACTGGGAGAATGCAATCAGGCTTGGTGTTTTGGTTGTCACTGGTGTTGATATTTGTGCGTGTTTTTCTATTCAGTGAGTTGCTGCTCTTTGAATTGCACCGATGGGATGAACACCTATCTGATCTTGTATCTCTCTTATCTCATTGAACAGAAATATGTAGAATACCTGTTTATCATTGACACAAACCACTCACTCATGTTGTTAAATCAACAGTTTACTCAGACTAAAAGCTTAACCCTACTGTGACAGGGTAGCGTTGCAGGCCCAGATGGTATTCGACAGGCAAAGAGACTCAGAGACAAGGAACCTGCAGTTAACGCGCTTCTGCGCTTTTTAATAAACAAAAGGAAAATCAAAAAGTGAAACAAAACACTGCTCACAGAGCAAAAATAAACCAGTTAAACAAAAACAAAACTTTCCCAGTAAAACAATCACAAAATAACTGGCGCAAGGGCCAAAACAAAAGTTTAAACAAAAAAAAACTGTTCAGGCTGGGCAGAGCCTTCACTGAAACTTGAACTTTTAACAAAAATACAGCAACACACCACCAAACTGTTCACTCACCAACTCCCCCCCCCCCAAACAAAGGATTTTCTCTTTTTATAGCATGTGGCTGGAGCCTAATTATCAATTATTCAATTAGCTCCAGCCACAGTCTCACATGTATTTTGGCAGGGATAGGAAATTAACCCCATCCCTGCCAACCACCACCAAACAACAATATTATTATTTACAGGCAGGGCCCTGCCCTGCTACACCAACCTTTTAAATGAAGGCCTGTGTCTATGGGCAGAGGTGCAAATCGTTTTGAAAACTGTTTAGAAAGTTTAGCACTAGAGAGCCTACTGGTGCTCAATTATCAATCCCCTCCTCCCATGCTCTTCAATTAGTTTTTAGTTTTTTTGTGTTGCAGTAAATATCTCCTACACGAAACAAACCTTCTCTCCTGTGTTTCTGGATGAGTGTGGGTGGGTCATCTGAGTAGTCCTGACCCAATGAAAAACTATCATCATCTATGGTTCCTAAGGAATAAAAAAAATATATACATGTCTGCTGGCAACAGAATTTTATATTGCTGGCGCTATATGAGGGATCCTGGTGGTAGAATCTAGTGCCATAATGCCATTTGCAAACCTAATGGGGAATAGTGGATTCCATATCATCTGCAATGACAATGCCTTTTATGGCCAATACCAGATACCAATCTCATGCTCGCAACATCTGACTGGTGCATTAGTCCTTTGACCCTGATACTGCATCCCAGCATCTAATCAGCACACCTTCATACAGAGGTGTTTCCAATACAACTCCCAGATATTTAGAAGAAATAACAGTTACTGCGGCTCAGAAATTTGCTTGTTTATGATGTCTGCTAACTGACTCCCTCCTGGCCTCTCCTGGGAGTAAAGTTTGCTTTAGCTGTGTTGACAACATGTTGTGTAGGCCATTGAGGAAACAGAGAATACTAAATAAAATTTTAAAAAAATAAATAAAAAATAGGGGGGAATTAATAAGGTTTGTTTATATTGTGCACATTTTTGTGTACAATGTGGTTTTCTTGAGAACATATTTAAAATGCTTTGACCCAAAGAAAACAAGTTGACAGAAAAAGGGATTTCAGTATCACAAGAGTTAAGAGCTAGGGAAATATGGAGGCTGACTTACCCGTTTCTGTCTCTCCGAGCGTAATCAATCATCGACTTCTCATGAGCTGCTGAGATTTAAAAACCGCTGTAATCTGTGGTCATTGTCGTCGGAGTAGATTGTTTGCCAAACTATTACCATAACTGTCAGGCGAAATCAGAAAAATAATCTCATCTCTCTGGACAGATGCGTTTTTCCTGCATTATTGATACACCATCTCGGAGCAGGAGAGAATTATAAAGCATAGTTCTATTTACAAAGGGAGATTGGCTGGGCCCTTGAGAGTGAGTGAGAGGGACAGGCACTTTCAGGGAGTGAGATATAGCCAGTTCAGAAGAGAGGAAAAACACATTTCCTGGCTTGGGGGTCACTTAACCCTACAGGCCCACTCATTCTTAGAAAATGAATCACCTAAATGCACCAGGATGGAGTTCACAAACTGGCTCTAACTGCAGCCTGATTCAGACACTTGGAACCTAATATAAGATTCTAATATTTGCCTTGTTATTGCAAACAGGATGGCCGTGGTTGACCCTTTAGGAAATGCAATATTCGTATTTACTCCTACTGCCAGAATCATATTAGCAAGCAGTATAGTGAAATGCAGTACAATCGTTTTTTTCTATAGGGGAACAAATGTGTTTCATACTAAAATAATAACAAGCCTATGAACCAGCTAATGTATAAACAGAGAATCCTGAACTAGAATATTAAAGCACTCATGAATGTTGCTTGCTGTAATTATACCAGTAATATTAAACATTTCCACGTGGACCTTGGTGACTTCTGCTCCATTCTGCCTATTTTACAAGTACATGTTCTGATTAAGTCTTCGGTCTTTTTGTCTCTGAAATTGCCCCCAAAAACTGTTCTTAATACCATCCAGCCCATTCTGAACCGGAGGTAGAAATCTAGTTTTAGCAATAAGGAGCAACCTATTAACCTGCTTGTGGTCCCTGTCTCTGTCACTTACTGTACCAAAGGTGTATTGTAGAACCCTACATTACTACATGGTCAGTTGAAAAGGTGCCAGGCTGGCTTTGCTAAAACATGTGTCCTTTGCTGGCACAGGTCAAACGTTGGCAAGACGTATCAGCTTACAAGAACCAGCATATGGAAGGATAAACAGTTCCCAACCCATCACATCAGGTTAGTGCCATCTTCCTCACACACACAAATATGATGGATGTATGGAAATGAGTGCTGGGAAGGAGCCAGACATTGAAGCGGCCAGCACAAACAGCAGCAGGGTCAGCTCGGACGAGGACTCTGGGTGAGAGAGGCCTGTTAGCACTTAGTGTATCAAAGCTATTTGGCAGCTTTTAATTGACCTTTCTTCTACTTTCGTCCTGTGCGGTATTGCAGCTATGGCCAAGGTTTTGTGTCACCTAGAATTTTAAGATTGAGGCATAATTACATAGGAGGCTGTGTGGTCCAGTGGTTAAAGAAAAGGGCTTGTAACCAGGAGGCCCCTGGATCAAATCCCACCTCAGCCACTGACTCATTGTGTGACCCTGAGCAAGTCACTTGTGCTCCGTCTTTTGGGTGAGACGTAGTTGTAAGTGACTCTGCAGCTGATGCATAGTTCACACACCCTAGTCTATAAGTCGCCTTGGATAAAGGTGTCTGCTAAATAGACAAATAATAATGAACACAATTTAGATGTTTTATTTAATGTCATGTAAAACTAATTAAAGACACTTTAAATATGTTATTCAACATCAAAGAAACTACAAAATTATATTTAAAAAAAAGTCTACCGGAAGCCATAACAGTAGTAGAGTATTTCATGTTAGATTTCAAAATGTTACAGTTTTTCTTTAAGTGTATGGAAAACTACAAAGTGGTATGTAATTCAATATGCTAACCTAACATTATTCTGCAGGTTTCATTCGACTTTATGACAATTCAGTGTTTTAGCAGCTGTGTATTTCTCATGACCACTGCTTGAGATTTCTGTGGTTTTGATGTTGTCACAGTTTCACACCCACATACTTTATATGGCACTTCCTTTTAAAAACAGGTACTGTGGTTACGGATGGAAGAAACTGCAGCTGAACCAAAACTGTAATGTGGGCAAAAGGCATTTAGTCATAGACCTAAAACCATTATCTGGATGAAATTCTCACTGTATGCATTATTGATAAATACCATGCATCATTCTGAGGGTGACTTGCGCTTTTGTAAACACAACATGTGGATTTAAAATACAGTGTTCTTCCATTCTGAAGAAAAAAAAAGACTTTTATCGGGAAGAAATGGAGCTGTCTCTGCCGTGTGTTGCGGGCCAAGGTGGGTCATTTAGATTTAAGTCAACTTAAAGTCTTCTAGGTGAGGTCAGGTCTTGTTTCTGTCAATCTGAACTAAAATCCCCTCTAAATGACTGTAGCAATTGAAGCCTCTGTCAGTCACCCAGACTCTTCACGTGGACATAAAGCTTAAACCACTTCAATCACCGATATTGCATCAGTTAAACAAACACTCTGTGAAGGTAGACATGGATATCGTCATGCGAGTCTGAAATGCAGTGGATGTAAATATTACCACTTCACAAATACAAATAATAACAAACGACTTTCAATTGCTGCATTGTTTTCTTCCCCCTTAGTCATCACTCAGATTGTTGGATCTTCCCTGAAAACAAGCATGGCACAATGAAGCAAATAAATGTGCCATGTCACTATTGATAATCCATTGAGGGAAAAGAATGTCCAAATCAATTGAGCCTCTGCCTGAGCAGCTAGTCAGAGCAGAGCAGGCAGAGCAGGCAGAGCAGGCAGGCCTCAGAGCGAGACTAGGCCCAGGCTTGATAAATTCACCCTTATTATCCCTATTGATGTTTTCATTTCTTCAGGGTTGTTACTACACAGGCACCAGGCAGTGACAGAGGTACTGTGACCTCCTTCGATCCATAATTTACACCTGTTAGTTGACTCCCTCATCGTTTCTGAGTACACTCAGTCTTAAAGGTTAACAAAAGAGAAGAAGGCTGGGGTTGTGCTGCCGCGGCAACGGATCAATGCCAAATAAATAACCTTTTCTACCTTATTTCCCCGAGCAGTATTGATCCACTTTTTTTTTTTTTTGCTTCCATTCCGTTCTTTGTCGTGTCTCTTGGTCTCCTAACCCAAGGGACATCAAACAATTGTTTCATAGTGGCATATTATGACAGCTACCATTCAGTGTGCTCATCTGGTGTACTGCACTGTATATAAAGCCACTTTTTAAGAGGAAACCTTTTACAGGTACAGACGGACAGAGGATAGAGATGGGGAATGCATTTGTAATGTGAACAGAAACTATAAAGAGTAATTGTCTTTTTTTAAATTTATTCTTTATTTATGATTCCCTTGGAATAATAACAGACAGGGCAGTTTAAAATGACTGGGGCTGGATTTTAATTTTAATAAACTTATTGTGGTACTGCAGTGATCACCTAAGGGGACTTAATTGCACTGATCTGGTTCCATGGGACCATGCTGTTGATAGCATGGTTGCATGAGGCCATGCTGTTGATAGCATGGTTGCATGGGGCCATGTTGTTGATAGCATGGTTGCATGGGGCCATGTTGTTGATAGCATGGTTGCATGGGGCCATGCTGTTGATAGCATGGTTGCATGGGGCCATGTTGTTGATAGCATGGTTGCATGAGGCCATGTTGTTGATAGCATGGTTGCATGGGACCATGCTGTTGATAGCATGGTTACATGAGGCCATGTTGTTGATATCACGTTAGCATGTTGAACTGGAATAAAACTGCACCCTACAGCATGTGATTGTGTTTGATTGTTGAAATTGAACTTGGTTTGAACATGAGAGTTTCCAACATTTGCATATCAAACAAGCGATACTAAATGATCTTCACAGTTATGTTCCCAGATGTTTTATATACATAGGTATAACAAGAAAAGAGATTTGTATTTTAGGTAGCACTTTACATTAAGTGTCTTTAATTACTGTGTTTTTGCACACTGTGCACTTTACTGTGTTTTTGGATAACACATATTTCCAGGTGACCAAACACCTGACTCATGAAGAGGGTGTTTTGTAATGTTCATGTTCAGAAAAACTAAAAATTTGTTTGGTTCTAATCAAGTTACATTGAACTGTAGGTTAACAGCTCTCATGAGAGATTGTACTGACCTTGTATATAAGATTGTACTGAACGAGTGGGTGGAATTGACTAGTTTTACTCATGTGAGCGTTGATAATAACTACATTTGGTTTCACTAGAGTAATAAAAGTGCAAGTGTGTCATATCACTTACAGGAATGAGAAAACAAAACTGCAGCTCTGGATATATATATATATATATATATATATATATATATATATATATATATATATATATATATATATATATATATATATATATATATATATATATATATATATATATATATATATATATATAGATATATAATTTTAATATGGTTTAAAACAGCAAAAGATATTACTTTTCCTTTCCTTTATCAGAACTAAAGCATTTTTGAAGCACTTTGTTTGTGCCAAGTCCGAGCAAAATGCTGCTGGCCTTGCTTAATGCTTACTGAGATGGAAATAATGATGCTATAGTTAGACACTTTAGTACTGGTATTAGCAGGCAGCCACATCTAGGTACATTGCTGGGCTGCAGTCCTCTTTATGAATTAATGCAGTGCACTGGAGCAGTGCGATGGGGAACATTTGTGCAAGAAGAAGCATTGGCTGAAGTTCACTCCAAGCTGTAGAACTCTAAGATATGCAATGCAATCCTTGATTTTAGGAAAAGTACATCTGCTCTTCAATAGTATTACTACTAATAATAATAATAGATATAATATATATTAGTAGTAGTAGTAGTAGTAGGGTACACTTTACATTAACTGTCTCTAATTACTATGGGTTTACATAGTAGCTATTTAGCAAATACATGTGTACTTACATAATTACAATGTTATTATGCATCATTACAATGTACTTCATGTGTGCATTTCTTTGCATGATCTAACCCTGATCCTAACCCTTACCCCTTTCTGATACATTAAGTTCATTGTAACTCTTCATAATAACTTTGGAATTCTGTGTAAGTACACATGTTTTAACTATGTAACTGGCATATAAATACACAGTAATTAGAGACATTCCGTTTCGTAGTAGTAATGAATTGAGCATGCCAGTAAGTCCACTGCCCGTATTAATATTATATGCTTTATCGTCAGAGACCTCTAAATGGAGAGCTCTGCACCATCTCCTTTGGATCCATCCATTTTGCAAGTGCATTTTTAATTTACAGACCGTTTTAAAAAAAAAATGTTATGTATTATTATTATTTAAAATCAGTTAAATAACCATCATTGTTGGCAACCTCTTTTTGTAGGTGATAAATAGATTTTTTCCTTACTTGACAACCAGTGTCGCCCCTCAAACGGATATTTAAATATGACTGCCATTACTACTGATGATAAAACAGGATCCCTCAGCTCAATGCATGTTGCTGGGAGGAGTTTGTGAAATTGAAAGTACTGATGCTGGTAAAAAGGGCTGTTGATATTGCAGTAAGTACACCTTTAAGAAAGTAAGTGGGATAATGGCATTTAAACAAAGAGTATGTTATGTGTGGAGCTCACGTGTTCAGCACGGCTTTGTTAAGGAAGGCCTGAGAGGTCTCCAGCACTGAGAGCACTTTGGAGAATTCCTCCGCCTCTCTGGTGCTTGCTGAGGGGCTGGAGCAGGACTATGCTCCTGATTGGAGTCCCACACTCTCACCGACCTCTCAAGGGCCCGGGTCTGAGAGCCCCACAATTCATCCCCCCCCCCCCCCCCCCCATTTCCAGCAAAAAATCAGCTTGATGAGCACTCAGAAATGCAAATCCAAATAAACTGTTGTTACTTTACAAGAGCCTTTCGAAATGAACAGGCTTCGAAAGGCACATTTTCTGCCCACTGAAAAGGAATGTTGTTTCTTAACTGCATTGTTGCTGTTTCTGATTGTAAAGGTCAAGTGCTGTCTTTTACTAAACACATTGACCGCTGCTGCCCTTATATTTGAATTGATGAACAAGAACTTGCACCTATGTGATGGTGTTTGTTAATGCCAGCTTCTCTTGTATGCTTAGAATGAAACAAATTACATATGCAGATTTCCAGCTTTTTTTGAACATAAATCATTAGGAGAGAGAGAGGAGAGACTTGTATGGCTTCACCTTTTGTTAACAAAACATTATACAAGGTCAATCACAACTTTAGAAATGTGAAACTCTCTGTACATTTATACTGTAAAAGCCCAGTTAGATGCATTAAATGGTGTGCAATGGATAATTGTGTTCAGCACTTGAATTCTAATTTTCTTTTAAATGAGCAAAACGTAGCGAGAGGGGCAATGTGTGTTTGACGAATTCAGGGACAGTTTGAGAGGCGCTGAAAGCCTTTCATCAACTGCCTGCTGAACAGGACAGGCCCTGACTAGCAAAGACACTCGCACACACACACACAGACACACACACACACACACTGACACACACACACACACACACACAGACACACAGACACACACACACAGACACACACACACACACACACACACACACACACACACACACACACACACACACACACACACACACACACACACACACACACACACACACACACACACACACACACACACACACACACACACACACACACACACACACACACACACACACACACTGATGTGGCTCTTTTGTGTGTGTGTAAAATGCTTTGTGATTGCTCTGGAGTACAAGGCTCTGTATAAAATGCAATTGTTATTGTTGTTATAGTTTAATCAAACACTGGGACACTGGTCATGCACTGCAGCCGTGGAGCTCCCCAATCCAAAAGCACTGACCAGAGCCATCTCTGCCTCGCTTCAGAGAGCAAACTGGATCGGAATGGCTGCAGGCTGGGGGAGAGCCTGAAGCAACAACCACTCTAGCCAGCAGGCATCTCTGTGGAGAGGAATAGCTCTTCTAGCAGGGGCTAGGGAACACGTGGGGATGAAATAAAGATGTAACAGACAAAAAGACACAGGGACCTACTTGACAGTGTTTCTGCTTGTGTCCAATGCCCTGCTATCGATTTCCCCCTGGCCTGTGTGTGTGATCCCACTCCTACATGAGTGATTATCAGCCCCTTTCCATGTGATAACACTGCAGTTACTCTGTCTGATCATGCAGTCTGTGATGAATGTACTGAGAGTTACAACTCTCTCCCATGGTGACTAAAACTGGGTTGAATGTGGTCGTTAGGCAATGCACTAAACTTTGAAGCTTGCACAGCTTAGAGCTGGCTGCTGCATACCTGTTTGAAGAAAGCTTTGACATGACATGAACTGCATACGTCCTGGTTTGTGTTGTCTAATCAGCTGACTATCGGTAAACTAATGTTTTTTTTACCTGATGCTGAAGGCTCAGTCTGCATTTTAAACACCCCCACACACACACACACGCACACACTTCTTATCAGTCTTTTTTGGAAAATGCAACCTTAGGAACATTGGAGACAGGAAAATAATTTAAACCATTAAATATGACGTCAAGTCAAGTCAAGTCAAGAGTGAGTCTCAAAAGTCACCTTCTTCTATAGCAAGGCAGAGAGACACTTTTTGGTTTGTTTTATAATTTTTATTTGTGAACTGCAAATCTTATGTTTGGACCATTTTAAAATGTTTATAAGTCTGTATTGAATTAGTATTGAGTCTTTATGCCGGTATTTATCCCTCGATGGAATTTCTCCTTACCGAGAGCGCAATTCACAGGCCCTATCCCTTTCTTTCTAATTCATCACCTGGCTTACACCCAGTTTTTGTATAACCCATTCTCATGAGCTTTCTTCTTGTCTGCTGGTATGTATTTTTTATTCTGTTTGTATTCCTTTAGTTCTAGGCCAGTATTACAGTGGTATTTGAAGTCTCTACACCCAAACCATGCAGTTGACGCAGGGTTGCTGTGCGGGTTGCAAACTTGCATGGCACAGTAACATTGCAGGGGCAGGGCTGCTTTTGGCCCACTCTGTAATGTGATTGGAGCAGTTGGCTCTTCTTTATACAGCTGCTTTGAAACTATTAAACAACAGATTAAATGATTTGACATGGTGCATTTAGGATAATAGCATAAGCCTAACTTTGGGAAGACTTGGATCACACGCTCTCATCAGCATTGTCCTGGTGGCTTTTTGATTTCTCATCACAGGCAGAAAATCCAATGAAAGTGCAAAGCCTTATCGCCAGCGTATGTTTCAGTGTGTGAATGCATGAGACCAATTCTAACATGTCCCTTATTGGTTGGGATGGCTGTAACTAATATTGCATTGTGTGATGACCAATGATTCATTACGGCAGTCATAGTACACTATGCTAATCATGTCATCAACCACAACCACAGAGTGATTGAGAACCAAGCACCATATGAAGAAAAAGAAACCCTTCTGAACTGAGCTGTGCCATTGACTTGACACTTCGCAGACTTCATGAAACAACAAAGTGAGGCACTGTGGTGTGAGCGGGCTTTGAAGACATTGCAAAAAGACTTCTAGACCAGGGGCAAGTGCATTTATACTGGTCTTTTAGTATATGAAGTGCAGAACTTTTGAGTGTTTTATAGTTATGAATGTCGCCATTACTGTCTACCTGTAGAATGAAAAGTATATTATCTCTAATCTGTAATTATATGATCTGCAATTTTTTCTTGGTTTATTTGTTTTGAACCACCCTATATGTGTGTGTGTGTGTGTGTGTGTGTGTGTGTGTGTGTGTATCTTGATTGAACCCATTTGCCCTTATTTTGTTTAGATTTGAACCCAGGTCTCTGGAGATAAGTCCATTAACCCACTGCTCTACCTGGCTTCAGCTGAATTTGGATGTTAGTTAAGATACCCCCAGCTGCAGTGGCAATGAGATCAATCTCTTCATATTGATTTTGGAACATGCTTCAACAGGAGAAGGGCCACACTGTACACATGGTGGATGAACTGATGAGCGCTTGCCTTTTGTGTGATTTAGTGGCTAAGGTGGAAACAAGAGCCACTGCACATATCCATTAGGGATCTGATTACTAGCGCAATCGAAATGCGGAACCCAGGCAGGATAACAATGCAAAATGTTATTTTTGCCTCCCGATTAATGATCTAGTAAATTACTGTATAGATCATAAATATAGACAGATCTACAGATCTCCACGTTAACTCAAACATTACATTTACAGGCCTGTTTTTTTCACAATAGCTTATTTCACTGTATTTTTCATTGCATGTAGTAAAGTTAATAATTGAGTCTTTATAAAATAACCCCTGGGGGGGAAAACCTCAGGTAAAGAACGGCAGTATTTAGACAAGTCGCTGTTTAGATCATTAAAATAGACCCCATGGTATCACTTTCCAATAGCTGCCATGAATTTAAATGTAATTACGTGCAATATTATTTTCTTTTGACTTGCAATTGAATATTCATCAACCCACTATAGATTCCACACTCCTTCTATTGCAGTTAATCCCACCTATTTCAATATAAACTGCCAGTTACTATAAAGCATTTTCTGTTACAAACAGCCCTTTCCCATGAGTGTGTCCGTGTTTGTAAGGATACTTTACAGATAAGTCAAGAATACCAAAGCCATTGTTTGAGATGGATTTGCTTTATATAAGGAAACTATGTCAGCAAAGGCTAAAGTATCACTGAGTCCTGTAGCTGTCATCTCTTTGTTTCTAAATAGAGAGCTTAGTAGCCTCATTATATCAGTTGCACAAAGCTGATATGAAGACAGTTTTACATTTTACAAAGAAATGCTTGCAAAAAGTACTCAGAAGATGGTATGAATATGACAGTGTAGCTATATATGAACTGCGGATTGCCAAAAGCAAAAGAATACAATAAAAAAAGAATTTCATTTTATTTTCTTCTTTCCATCCAGGAACAGCACAACTGATGTTCTACCAGCCTCTGGAGGACAATAGCCAACCCTGGAGAAGTTTGCTAGAGCTCCCCTGAGACCTGGATAGCAGAGGGCACTGTCTGTGGTGAAGCAACAGCTTCTGATTACACCTTCCCAACCCTGTGGGATCCTCAGCCAAGATCAACAACTTGGCACAGCTGGGATGCAAACCTGTGCTCCCATGAATAGATGACTCACCCTGCACACGCACACCATGCAGTCGTGCCTTTACCAGGTGAGCCACTAACTGGAATTTTCTTGTATACCATGTTGCATTCAATGCTGGTTTGGACTTTAAAAAAATGAATAAACAAATAAATACTTTTATTTGAAATAACATTGCAATTAATTAATGTGCAGTGCTGTTCTTTTTTTAAATGCCCCTTTTCTGTGCAACAGCCACAGAATTAAAATAACTCTAAACGGCCTGAATACACTGCCTAGGAACCTTTATGTTCATTCAGTGTGCATTGATTTTCCTGCTGTTGGGCTATATACAGTATGGTTAGCCAGTGCCCACATCAAAGGTGCCAGCCTGTCTGGCCCTGCTGGTTAATGATGTGTTAAAGCTGGGTACAGAGGCTGAAGCTCACAGGCTCGGAAGGGGCTGCTCTGAAGTTATTCTGGACAGCATGCACATTTGCTGCAGGTCCAATGACAAAGAGCACTTGCTGGTGTCAAGCAGCTCTTCAGCCGCTGGTGTTGGGGTGGTGAGGGTGAGGTGAGGGTGGGGTTGGGAGGGTGGGGGGTTAGCAGGGTTATTTTCAGTGCCGAGGAGTGATCCTTTGACCGATCATTCTGAAGGCCATCCGTGCTGTTATTGTAAGTTTAGACCTCTGCCAGTCAGTCACTATTAACAGGATAAAGAATTGCATGCAGTAGTTCTCAGGTTCATCACCAGTAGCAGCAGTCATGCTACTTTCCATGTCTGATAGCCAAAGAGTTATGAGGTTACTCTGCATTATGGGGACAGAAACCACATTGAGAACCTTTTTTTAAAGAAATCTGCGGAGTGCAGAGTGCTGAATGCTGAATGCTGAGTGCTGAGTGTGGAGTGCAGAGTGCGGAGTGCTGAGTGTGGAGTGCAGAGTGCTGAGTGTGGAGTGCGTAGTGCTGAGTGTGGAGTGCTGAGTGTGGAGTGTGGAGTGCTGAATGTGGAGTGTGGAGTGCGGAGTGCAGAGTGCGGAGTGCTGAGTGCTGAGTGTAAAGTGCGGAGTGCTGAGTGCTGAGTGCGGAGTGCGGAGTGCTGAGTGTGGAGTGCTGAGTGCTGAGTGTGGAGTGCATAGTGCTGAATGTGGAGTGCTGAGTGTGGAGTGTGGAGTGCTGAATGTGGAGTGTGGAGTGCGGAGTGCAGAGTGCCGAGTGCTAAGTGCTGAGTGCTGAGTGTTGAGTGCAGAGTGCGGCGTGCTGAGTGCGGCATGCTGAGTGCGGAGTGCTGAGTGTGGAGTGCTGAGTGTGGAGTGCAGAGTGCTGAGTGCAGAGTAGTGAGTGCTGAGTGCTGAGTGTGGCGTGCTGAGTGCTGAGTGTGGAGTGCTGAGTGCTGTGTGCGGAGTGCTGTGTGTGGAGTGCTGAGTGCAGTGCTGAGTGCGGAGTGCTGAGTGCGGAGTGCTGAGTGTGGAGTGCAGAGTGCTGAGTGTGGAGTGCTGAGTGTGGAGTGCTGAATGTGGAGTGCTGAGTGCTGGAGTGCTGAGTGCTGAGTGCAGAGTGCTGTGTGTGGAGTGCTGAGTGGTGTGTGCTGGAGTGCTGAGTGCTGAGTGCTGGAGTGCTGGAGTGCTGAGTGCGGCGTGCTGAGTGCTGAGTGCGGCATGCTGAGTGTGGAGTGCTGGAGTGCTGGAGTGCTGAGTGTGGAGTGCAGAGTGCAGAGTGCTGAGTGCGGAGTGCTGAGTGCTGTGTGCAGAGTGCTGAGTGCTGAGTGTAAAGTGTGGAGTGCTGAGTGCAGAATGCGGAGTGTTGAGTGCAGAGTGCGGAGTGCCGAGTGCTAAGTGCTGAGTGGTGTGTGCAGAGTGCTGAGTGCTGAGTGCTGAGTGCTGCGTGCTGAGTGCGGAGTGCTGAGTGGTGTGTGCAGAGTGCTGAGTGCTGAGTGCTGAGTGCTGCGTGCTGAGTGCGGCATGCTGAGTGTGGAGTGCGGAGTGTGGAGTGCTGAGTGTGGAGTGCAGAGTGCAGAGTGCGGAGTGCTGTGTGTGGAGTGTGAAGTGCTGAGTGTGGAGTGCTGAGTGTGGAGTGCGACGTGCTGAGTGTGGAGTGCTGAGTGTGGAGTGCGACGTGCTGAGTGCTGAGTGCGGAGTGCAGCGTGCTGAATGCGGAGTGCGCCCCAGGCTTTGTGAAGAGAGGTATCAGTTGTCCAGGCCCATGGCCCTGCTGGTTAGCTGTCTCCAGTACACCGAAGGGCACATGCTAATGTCAAGCTTCTCTTGATTCCTGGACTCGGAGAGCTGGCCTGCGGTTATTTTCAGCTGCACTAAGCGATCGCAGTGACCCCGGAAGTCAGACACACTGCCTTTTTTTAGCTGGAAGTCAAATGCCAAACCATAGCACAGGGATCAAAGCCTTCAAAGTTGAGCTCCAGTTAGGCTGCCATTGAAATCAGAGCCCTGAACCTAGACAAGGGCATTGAGGCACAGCTCATATCCAAGCTATGGGCTTCTTGTACACAACTAATTCCAGGAGAATTTGCCTTATTTGTTTTTATTTATACATTTATATTGAAGATGCCACATAGCTAACAATTAAGCATATGACTCAAATTGAGGGCTGAGTATCACTCATGGCTCAATATGTAAATCTGTTGAGGTTATTACTTGTCTGTTTGTTTTTGTTTGTGTGTTTATAGTTTACTTTTGTCACCATGACTACCATTTCACCCTAAAGCTTCATGTGTCTCTACGCCCTGCATGCATTGTTTGTTTATGAAATGCAGAAATGCCATTTACATTGTGATTGCCTGCACTGCATATGTATTCTGTGTGCACATACACAATCTTTCAATACATGAATACTCTACAGAGTGGTGACCTCATTACGATGGCAAGCGAATAGTGCGATACCAATAAAGAATGCTGGGCAACCAGATCACACTGGGCACTAGGTAAAAATTCCACTGCAATAAAAAGGTAAAGATTCTCTTAAAGGTAAAGGGATTTTAGCCCAAACGGATTATGCTCTAGCAATGGAAATAATAGGAAATCTCTATGCTCCAGTGACATCCCACATGAGGCATATCTGGATTTGAGCTAGGTATAATTGTATATTTATATACACGTTTCCCAATGTGAAGCCTCAATAAGGACTGTGAGTGTGCGTGAGCTTGTGTACAGTAGTGGTGTATGTTGTTTAATGTGCCAGCACATGTGTGTCTGTGTGAGTGTACTTAATGGGCATTGTCCCTGGGGACTGGCACAGTTCCTAGATCCAGCTCAGCAGTAACACAGCCATCTTCACACTAATTGGAATGTAATGCTTACCCGAGGCCTGGAAAGCTCTCCCTCCACACCAAGTCTGCAGAGGGCAATCAAGCCGTTTTGAGAAGATACGTGGGCCTCAGGGACCTTGAAGTAACTTTAAGTAGCACTGGCCTTTTAGCACAAAGCACGGCTAATTGTCAACACTTTGTCACCAGCTACAGGAAATGAAAATGGAGTGTGGGTGGCTTTGATGTCATTGCATCGACTGATAGAGCTCTCATTCATTCAGGGAGCTGTCGTTTTCTGTCACTCTGGAAAAATCATAAAACAACAATGATTTGAATATAATATTTTCTACACAGTAAATATTAATACTGAAGTGTATGTGATGCAATAATGTTTGTATACAATCTGTGTCACAGATAAAGGTATTTCAGTCTCTGTTTTATCTATAAATCTATAACGAAACCCTAGCTGTAGACAGCTTAAAAACTGGTAAACACTTAAAAAGAGTTACATTTATCTGCTCGATTTATAAAATGATAACCCCCCCACCCAATAAAAACAAGATGTTTCTTCAAGTGTCTGTCCTTTAACCCCTTCTCAATGAAGTCAGGAAGTCCTCTCAGCTCCCTCTTCCTGCATCCCAGTTCAGGGGAAGCAGGGCTTGGCCTCCTGGCAGATAATGCGACACACACACGCGTGGGCGGAAGGAGGAGGCCTGGAGTAACAAAGGGCCTTGGCACGGTGTTGGAGCCAGCCACCATGAGGACAGGGAGCAGGGCAGGGAGGCTGGCAGGAAGCGGACTGACTGCAAGGGGATGAGGATCTCTGCTTATCTGGCAGAATGGCAGGCGTGGCTCACTTTTGCTTTCTCGTTGTGGTGTTGGCGATGGGGAAGGGTAGGGTTACTGAGATTGGGAGGAGCTGTTACTGTAAATATGTGTTGACAAGTCGGAAGCAGGTGATACCCTATCAGGCCTTTGTGTTGGATTATAAAGAATATCAATTCACACGCTTGGATAAGGCTGCTGAGCTCTCATAAACCTCCAGCCCTTAGAGCCTTTCAGATGACAATGCTGTAGGTTTCTCAATATCATTTTTCTGGGGATATTGTGCTTCTCAAAATAATATCTAACATAAAGGGACGTATTGATAAAACATGCTTATTTCTTAGACTTGTGTACATTTATTAAACAAGGCTAGCAGGCACATGTATGCAGTGAACTGTATGCTTCATTGTTTTGTATTAACACAGTAAACCCGTGACTGTCTTTAACATTTAGCCATGTCTAGACACAAGGACGTTTAAGGAGTTTTATGGATGCCAGTTGAAATTTCCTTTCCTCTAACGCAGACGTGCTCATGTCAAATTGGCAGCGTCTGTAACTCCTAGCCATGTCTAAAGCTAAACACTTCACAAGACAAGTGGATCCACCACTCCCCCAGATGTGGTCTAGCTGAAAATACTGACATCGCTATTGAAAGCAAGAGCACCCCGATGCAATAGTTCAACTTGCTTTGCCAAGAATGGTACAGTATAGCAGTGTATTAAATCTATACAGTACCGGTTATATGTCTCCCTGCAGTAAAAAATGCATTCTGTATCTCTCTCTCTCTCTCTCCCTCTCTCTCTCTCTCTCTCTCTCTCTCTCTCTCTCTCTCTCTCCATAATCAGAAGGGAAGCCGGAAATAAATGTTAAGGTTAAAAAGCCCAGATGGTATTTAAACTGTATCCCCACTATAAACACTCTTGATTTATGAGATTCACTAATGGTATCTCTGTCTGATCTGGCTGTCTTTCACCCTGCTCTCATCTGCAGCTTTAAACTCATCAGATTCTTTCAGGGCTATCATTAATCCTGGGCTACAAAGGGAGGTGCCGGCCATGGAGAGGAGAGACAGGCAGGTTTTTACTTCTTCTTCTCCTTCTCCTTCTACTTAATAAAAACTCTCTTGACGATTGATGAGTGATAAACTGATGAACAAGCCTAACCCTTGCGCACGACTGCCTGCTGTTTTCTCTTTACATTCCTAAACAGATGTACTCCTGTTGGGAATTCTCTAGGAAACTGGGAACTGGTTTGGAAAGGATTCTTTACATGGCAATACTATAAGTTAATGCATACAGTCCTATATATTTGGGTACAATGATGCCTTCTTGTTGACACTGTGGGTGGGTAGGAGTGAGAACTACAGTACTGTGCAAAAGTTTTAGGCAGGTGTGAAAAAATGCTGTAAAGTAAGAATTCTTTCAAAAATAGACATGTTAATAGATTATATTTATCAATTAACTAAATGCAAAGTGAGTGAACAGAAGAAAAATCTAAATCAAATCCATATTTGGTGTGACAACCCTTTGCCTTCAAAACAGCATCAATTCTTCTAGGTACACTTGCACAAAGTCAGAGATTTTGTAGGCATATAGTCAGGTGTATGATTAAACAATTATACCAAACAGGTGCTAATGATCATCAATTCAATATGTAGATTGAAACACAATCATTAACTGAAACAGAAACAGCTGTGTAGGAGGAATAAAACTGGGTGAGGAACAGCCAAACTCAGCTAACAAGGTGAGGTTGCTGAAGACAGTTTACTGTCAAAAGTCATACACCATGGCAAGGCTGAGCACAGCAACAAGACACAAGGTAGTTATACTGCATCAGCAAGGTCTCTCCCAGGCAGAAATTTCAAGGCAGACAGGGGTTTCCAGATGTGCTGTCCAAGCTCTTTTGAAGAAGCACAAAGAAATGGGCAACGTTGAGGACCGTGAGCGCAGTGGTCGGCCAAGGAAACTTACTGCAGCAGATGAAAGACACATCATGCTTACTTATCTTCGCAATCGGAAGATGTCCAGCAGTGCCATCAGCTCAGAACTGGCAGAAAACAGTGGGACCCTGGTACACCCATCTACTGTCCGGAGAAGTCTGGTCAGAAGTGGCCTTCATGGAAGACTTGCGGCCAAAAGCCATACCTCCGGCGTGGAAACAAGGCCAGCGACTCAACTATGCACGAAAACACAGGAACTGGGGTGCAGAAAAATGGCAGCAGGTGCTCTGGACTAATCCGTCAAAATTTGAAATATTTGGCTGTAGCAGAAGGCAGTTTGTTCGCCGAAGGGCTGGAGAGCATACACAAATGAGTGTCTGCAGGCAACAGTGAAGCATGGTGGAGGTTCCTTGCAAGTTTGGGGCTGCATTTCTGCAAATGGAGTTGGGGATTTGGTCAGAATTAATGGTCTCCTCAATGCTGAGAAGTACAGGCAGATACTTATCCATCATGCAATACCATCAGGGAGGCATCTGATTGGCACCAAATTTATTCTGCAGCATGACAACGACCCCAAACATACAGCGAAAGTCATTAAGAACTATCTTCAGCGTAAAGAAGAACAAGGAGTCCTGGAAGTGATGGTATGGCCCCACAGAGCCCTGATCTCAACATCATCGAGTCTGTCTGGGATTACATGAAGAGAGAAGCAACTGAGGCTGCCTAAATCCACAGAAGAACTGTGGTTAGTTCTCCAAGATGTTTGGGCCAACCTACCTGCCGAGTTCCTTCAAAAACTGTGTGCAAGTGTACCTAGAAGAATTGATGCTTGATGCTGTTTTGAAGGCAAAGGGTTGTCACACCAAATATGGATTTGATTTAGATTTTTCTTCTGTTCACTCACTTTGCATTTAGTTAATTGAAAAATATAATCTATTAACATGTCTATTTTTGAAAGCATTCTTACTTTACAGCATTTTTTCACACCTGCCTAAAACTTTTGCACAGTACTGTATATTGGTCTCATACCAGGAACACAGGGTAAACAACCCTCTGTGTTAAAGTTTAATACAGTGGCTTCTCATTAATAACAAATTTGGACCTGCCTTAGCATGGAGTCTACAAAATGTTGGAATGTCATCTTCCAATGCTTTGGCCGTGTTGTGGTTAATTTAAATGAATGCCTTAAGAAATCAGGCATTTTCATCTGATTCGGGTCTCACATGAATTGAGATCCTATGATCAGGCAGGTCAAGGTTAAAGCCACTCATATCTCAATATTTCTTTCTTTCTTGGGCAGAGGTAATACCAAGATAGCAATGATACTCTTTGTTGATCCGGAAAGGTCAGTGGGAACGGGTTGTAGAGCACAGCAGGGGAACTCTGAGCTTCTGCCTTGGCCGGCCCATCTGGTGGATAATGTATCAATCAGTCATTGGTTTGTCACACCATAGAGATTACTGGCTTTAACCAAACTTGAATGGACCACTGCAGACAACTGAATAAGAAAAATAATGTTTTCTCTGCGAGCAAGCTTTGGGTATTCATAAGGAAGTCCCCACAGGAAGATTACTTCAGTCAACATCAAAGAGCAACACCACATTTTTGATGATGGTTTTGGTTGCTGTAAGGTTGTTGTTGTTGCTTGTTGCACTGTTTATCTCAGCAACTGGTCCACTTTCTCCCTGGTTCCTGCCCGCCCTCCCCTCTTCCTCTCGCTGCCTTTTCCTTGTGTTTGATCGTGTAGATGACAGGTTGTTATGATCTCACTGACAGGAACTGCCTCCCTGGGGAAGGAGAGGAGTTGAGGGGTTGTTGCTCACCCCCACTCTCTGTATCGCCTGTGTTCTCCATCGAGACACAAAGGATGGAGAGAAGGGCCCTTCAAGTCCGAGATTGAGATCTCAAAGTAAATCTCAAGTGTTGACACAAGAAAAGGATTGATGGGGCTGCTATGTAATGCACTTGTATTATGTTTAGCGTCTGATAGCGCACAGCTCTTTTGATCCAGGCTCTGGTGTGCAATGGATGGAGGGAAAAAAGAAATAAAGAAAAAGAAAATCCCTTGAACAGCTTGACTTTTCTGTTTATTTCTATTTGACAATGTGAACCTTTTACATACCTATAACTGACCCTGAATACAGACAGACCACAAATATGTAGTCAGTCTGTATACAGTTTATATAGAAATCATGACTGCTTTTATTAATCAGAGTGATGTTTTTTTTTTCTCCACCATTTTACAAATAGTCAAGTACTTCTGAATTGTATTTGTAATGTTAGTTTCAGATTTGTATAGTGCTTGTGTGTGTGTGTGTGTATAAGCTAGCTCAGCAGCTACCTTGAGTCTGCATTGACTCAAGGATGGACTAACACTGAGTGGTAAGACAGCTGTCATCACATAAGCCAGTAAAAGGTATTGTACAGTATACATTGTTCCGACAGTACATCTGGATGATTTGAAACATTTGCCAGTATAAGCAATCGCTGTAATGCCATTTGTCACATGAATGCAAAGGGTTCCAAGAAATTTGATCATCTCTAGCTATCAATGTACAGTAAGTGATGTTTGGCATACTGCTACAGAAACAAGGGCACCTGTTACATCTTCCCCAATGACAGTCATTAAAACATTTATCTTGTAAATATAAAGGTACTTAAAGGTACTTTTTTAATAATGTTTTCTTTAGATTAGTCTGCTTCGTTGTTTTAGACAGGGGTCTTTATTTTAGTTTTTTAATCCATGCTCCATTAATTCCACAACATCTAGATTTTTCAGTATATACCTACCTGTATGTGGCATTTCTGTTCAGTATATACCTACCTGTATGTGGCATTTCTGTTCAGTATATACCTACCTGTATGTGGCAGGCTAATGTTGTCCGCAATGAAACTTGTTAAATGAGTTTCTGTAATCCTGTCTATTGTTTTTAATAAACATGAACCAGTTTCTAATGTGGCAAACCATGTATTCCCAACCCAGGTCCCAACATGAGACCAAAACTGCCCAATAAAATAAATACTACAGTGAGTACCACAGTGTGTTTGTAGAACTCATATATACTGAGTTTCCACACATATGTTTAAGTACTTTATAGATTTGAAGCTAAGAACAAAGCTTTTTTAATTTTTTTAATTAAGTTGACTTATCGCCGCGACAAGTTGTCAAATTACCTTCCCTTTGGCAGGATAATTAGGTGTCAAATCAGGTAGAACAATTACTTTATTGTTTCCCAATTATCTGATTTTATCTCCAAGGATCTGCCAATTAATACGCAGCCTCTGAAGCCCGATCATTGTTTTAATATGAATGCAGAGCGCCGCAGGCAAGAACATGAAAAGGTTTCGCTACTGTAGGGCTCTGCCATGTTTACAAGGAAAGAAGAAGTGCCAGAATCTGGTTATATCCATAACAGAGGGGCTGTATCACTCGCTGTGCAGGGATAAACACAGCAAAAAAGGGTATGAAATGGAATAAAGGGTTTCATTTAGCTGAGAGGGGCTGGGGACTTCATAACCTTGCTGCTACACTATTTAAATACAAATACACATTGCTGGCTTGCTGGTGCACCAACAATACCATTGGAAAACACTGTAGTTTCTTACCAGCCACGGTTATTACCCAGAACAGGTTTACAGCATCATTTAACAACACATTTCACTCCAGGCATCAATGAATTACCTGTAGTGGCATCTGTGCAAATAGAGACGGCATGGGACTTGGAGAAACTGGAAACCAACACCTTCTCCATTGGCGCCATCTGCAAAGAAATGCCTGGATTTATAGATCATAAGAAGCATTCATTCCCATTTAAATCATAGCACATCTGAACACTGACAAAACCTTCGGCCTTCATATTTCATTTTCAACAAGTATTCTGTGGTTTGTACTGTTCTTAATAATAATGAACATAAGGGGAAGGGGGTAGAAGATACGGCGAACACTCATTAAAGAAGATACACAATTCCACGGAGAAAGCAAGGAATGGACCATAAACATGTGAAGCACATTGTTTACAAGGAAATAACGTTGACGTCTACATTGCACCCCTTTTAATTAGCTTGTGAAACAGAATAATCACACGCTTTGCAAGTGAACCCACGACTCACACCACGAATGTAGGCACTTCAAACTCCTTTATTGAAGGTTCCATACATTGGATTGCAAGTGTGCATTGATTACCCCATTTACTGAAAGTTTCTTAAAGTGCGGTGCACACTCATTTCTCCCTACACGTGAGCTGTACTGAGAGTACAACCCCTCGTAGGGCTTTAGGGTTAGGGCTGGACAGGCGGCAGCCACACAGAGTGCCTAAGCCTGTTAGCATCGTGAAACCAGTCAGCGATGGTAAGAGGTGGGCTTTGAGAAGAGCCACATTACAAAGGCAATGCGTTTCATAATATAAATGGAGAAGGACTGTAAACGCATGGAGAATGGAAGAATAGTAAACACATGGCTGCTTTTCAAAATCAGTTATGTAAAAAATACATATATTATAGTGTTGTCCAAAAACACTATAGTCCTAAATGCTATGCAGTAGAATGTACTGCTGCTTACTATAGGAAACTATAGCAGACTGGTTTTAAAAAATAATAATAATAAATTAACAACATCAACATCAAAAGATGAATAAGAATAGATGCAATATGATTCTTTATGTCCATTTCCATGTAATTACATGTTCAGTGTAACTCATACTTAGCATCTTTTAGATGTGAACAACTGCCCTCTTAAGACAGGTAATAAAATGGATTCATGTTGTCCCTCACCCCATAGAATACATACAATACTATACAAGAAACTGCAATGGCACAGTCACATGAAACACTCTTTCCAGTGAGTATCCTTGCTTTTTCACCTCACATATTTTGCTGTCATCCAGTTAATGTTTTTGTCAGCTCAGGACTGGAGGGCAGTGGGGCAGCAGGTTTGACTGTGTTTTTAAAATTTTATTAGTATTAGTATTCGGCTTTCTATTTCAGGCAAGGGAATGCAGAAGAAGAGAGACACAGGGTGGGTGCTTGAAGTCAGAACTTGTAACCTTGTCCACCCACGGTCACGGGTCACTTAGCAAGCACGCCTCGAATTCATTTCAACGAAGGAAAGAGAGAGAGAGAGAGAGAGAGAGAGAGAGATCATGAATAAAAATGGGAGCTCAAGTAGAATTTACATTCACTGACATCTCTCTCAACCAGGAGGTGAAGGGAACGATTGGTGAAATCCTCCAATCTATTTCCTACCCTGCTTTTTATTTGCTTTGTGGACTAGAATTCGCTCACAATCTTGACCTTTATGAACCTGATTTTTTTTAAAATAAATTTGATAAGAGATGCATGTTCCCAAAGAGCAAACACTGGACATGTTTTCAAGCCCATGTCACTTCAATATTGTGTTTGTTTTATTATAATATATTTTAACAGGTAGAAGACTCATTACAATGCAGATGCAAACTTAACGCCTAATATTTATGTGCAGAATCACTGCGATTGAAAATAGTTTGATTAAGTCGTACTAAAGCCTTTCTTTTGCACAGATAACACCCATCGCACATTGTGAGGGCCAGGTTAGACATTGCCCATTTCAACCCAGGCTATACTCAGCACTGTTTGGGATTCAATAGTCAAGGATACCTTCCTGAAATTTGAACCAGGTGAGTTCTGACTGCCACTCACTTTCAAGCAAGTCAAGACCTTATCCTTTACCCATCGGTGTGTTTGTGTCTCTCTCTCTCTCTCTCTCTCTCTCTCTCTCTCTCTCTCTCTCTCTCTCTCTCTCTCTCTCTCTCTCTCTCTCTCATATATATATATATATATACTGCATGCCATCTGACATGTGAGGTGAAGCCGCCTGCTTTGCATAGATATCCTTGGTTTTGGCTTCATTCCAACATGTGTGTGGAAATGGGGATTATTCCACATACAGAATCTGGTGTAGATCCATCAGTTTACACCCCAGACTGTGTTGTTGTCGGATTTGTTTTGTCTAGACAGATTTCTCATAATGTACATACAGTACCTGTTCAAAACCCAGTATTCACGCAGCACAGAGGAAACCCCTTCAATTAAATAAATGTGCCAGTGCAACATGCTTTAAAATAAAGCACTTGTTTAAGCTCAGCTGAATGACATTCAGACTCATATTCTTAAACACAGGTGTGTTATAAATAATGCAGGCAAGATAAGCATGAGATATTTGAAGCAAGTGCTGTTGCAGCCTTAATAAAGACAATGGCTTTTTGTATCTACTCCCATTTCCTTCCCTAATGAAGTCACAGATTAAAGTATACAAACACAAAGAGTTGACTGTTTGCTGGGAAGAACACCTATCCAAACACAGCGTGGGAGGGCAGTCTCCACTATTAACCATGTGAAGCGAGCAGGGATTGTATGAAGTCAGCCTGCTCACACAGTGCTACAGCTGCTCCACATACCCTGCTTATCAGTTAAATAGTCAAATATTCAGACAAGTGTAAGCACATCTACACAAATAAATAAGAACATGAATTTATACGTACATACCTACACAGCTACGTCCATTAGCTTAGCATTATCTAGAATTTTACAATTGAGACATAATAATAATAAAAAAAACCCTCAATGAACCTAATCTTTTATTTAACATCATGTTATCAAAGATGTACTGCAGTGAGCGACTGGAGGGAAAAAAAGAAAACATACAGTACAGCACAGCTTTTTAATTCAGGGGAAGTTGGAAGGCATGAGAGGGTTAATAAAGGGTGCAGTTTTTTAGTTAAGAGGAAAGCGTGAGAGGGTTAATAAAGGGTGCAGTTTTGCAGGAGTTGGCTGGTGTTGTGAGTTTGACCCGAAGGCACACACCTGGTACCAGGTCAGGTTACAGCCTGACTCCCAGGCCTGCAGGTCAGGACCTGGCTGCTGACGCACCTCTAATCCTCTGCATGGCAACATACTGCACTGAGGGGACTAACCAAAGCAGTGCCAGTCAGCCTTGAAACATTACAGGGTTTCTTTCGCTCGCTCTCCTTAAAGGGACAGCTTAACTCTTTAGGCTTGTCGAGAAACCTTTGTGGTGCATTAGTCTGCTGTGTTTTATTGTCTTTGTCTTTGTACACAACCAAAAGAAAACCAAACATAAAATGGTTTTGTTTTTGTTTAACTATTTTTAATGTATTTATTTATTTTGATATTTTGCAGTTTGTTTCAGCTACTGTATTTTGATGCCTCCAAGTACCATAATGAATCTTATCAGAAGTTTTATTAGAAACCATGTCTGGTGTTAGAGGAATGGTATTTGACATTCATTAGTGAAGCTTGTACTCGAGAAAAAGAACGAAAACAAACTGTACATATTTCATTGAGGCTGTTGCCAATGGCGATTATGAAAAGCTGACAACACAGTATAAAAATATTAAGATATATTAAAATAACTAATCCAAGACTTTAGCAGTTTGAAGCCAGTGAACCCCTGTTTCCCATCTTAGAATGCCAAATCCTTATTGTGTAGTTTACTGTTTGTGCTCCCTAATTAATATAGGAATAGACCAGATGCTTTGAAAAACAACAATACTGGATCATGTCAGAAAAGACTCGAGGAGCTGTGACAGAGAGTGAAGACATGGGGACATAAGATATTTTAAGTTTGAGACAAACGGTACGGTTTGTATAATAGCTGCCTGGTGCTGAATCTCAGTGTACAATGGGGTGACGTGCAAGGTTCAAAGCGGCTAGTAGCTAATAGATTCAAACAATTCACAAGACACAGAATGGAGCATGTTTGTTTTTGTTTTTGCCTGCTGTTGATCAAGTGATCTTTTACCGTGACAAAACAATGGCTTTATTAAGTAGGCGTGTTCATATGACAGGAAAGGCGAGTGAAATATGATCATGTGACAGGAAGAGAAATGATGCACAAGGGTGAATAGAAAGAGAAATCCAGATTCAGAGAAGAGGCATGCACATCAATACACAGTGCATTCAGCAAGTAGGCTTTTCATGCAGGTTTCATGTTTCTTTTCTCATGTTATTTCTATTTATTATTTTTGTGTTTGTATTTCGCTTGGGATGGTAATATACTGTTCAAAAGCAGAAGGCATTAGCCTAAACACCTGTTCCACCAAAATTAGGACTGCATTCCTAAAGAATTCGCTTGTTAATAAATATACAGGACTGTGGTGACTTTACTGGTGTTTCCTGGACTGATACAGTAGATTACCTCTTATAAAGTGGAGTGCATTTTTCATATTATCCTTAGGTACAAAGACCCCCCCTACCCCAGGTCATGCTGTACGCTATGTTGTTGCTTTATAGGCACAACGCACACTGGTATTCAACTCACTTTTCAGAAGGTATAAAAAGCAAAACCCTCATTCAAAAACGATTTTGAGTGTCCATTTACAAATTACAATAATTGAAAAAAAAACAACTAATTATAATAATGGGGGTGTGAGGAAAACGTGAAGTGCTAGGAATGTTTAGCTCTAAATTGTGAACTCTAATTGTTTCTTTAAACTATTGCTTTAATAAACTTGCTTTAACTGGAACACTGTCTTTATTCTGGAAGGCATTAATGAACACAGAATGCGTCACATTGCTCTCAACAATCGCCAGGCATGACATTCTAAAAGTAATGCTTGTTTGCTGGTTTGTTATTTTACCACACAGACTGAATAAAAACCCAGCATCCCACAGCAAGCCCAGAGTGAAATCACACATCACTGCCTTACTTTAGCACTTTATAGTCTGGCTCTATAGCCTGCAGGAGATTCCTATATACTCCACCAGGGGGAGCAGCACTACTGTCATTGTGTCAGCATGAGTTCAGGCACAGATCACGATTGCTGCTCTATAGGAGTACTTTTTTTTAAAGGCAGTGAAACACATAGCATTTCTTGCATGAGTACGAAGGCATTGCAAACTGGCTGTGCTGTCAGTACACTAATATTCCAGAAGTGGCAGCAAGTCGCTGGAAAAACAGGGAATTGGAGTCTTTGTTCTGGCATCTCGTTGCTGTTTATAATGCTTTGAATCATATTCATTTAGCAGCAGAGACTGCATGGCTGTGTTTGTTCATGTACAGTGGGGTCACAAGGTCAGGGCAGAGAGACCAATACTAAAAAAAAAACTGCAACTCATCTGATATCTAGTAATCATACTAGGATGAACTCCACTTCTTTTTTACAAGTATGTGGATGAAGCGCTGCAAATAATGAATGCATCAGAGGGCAGCAGTTTGGAGTAGTGGTTAGGGCTCTGGACTCTTGACAGGAGGGTCGTGGGTTCAATCCCAGTTAGGGGACACGGCTGTTGTACCCTTTAGCAAGGTACTTTACCTAGATTACTCCAGTAAAAACCCAACTGTATAAATGAGTAATTGTATGTAAAAATAATGTGATATCTTGTAACAATTGTAAGTTGCCCTGGATAAGGGCGTCTGCTAAGAAATAAATAATAATAATAACATAACTAGATATACTTGAATAATATGCAGACTGTGGTTATTAGAGTTTAAACACACACATGCACACACAAACACACTTTAGATACTGCAGATTCTGGAAACCTCTACCATTGACCTGGGCCTGGTTACGCCTGGTCACCAGATACATTCAGAAGGCATGCATCATGCAAACAGTGTCATCATCCACAGTATAAAATGACAGGACAGGGATGAGCACACTTTGCTGTAAATATCCATTCACTGTATCAACATCTAGAACATTATTAATAACACCCTTTATAGCATATGTCTATATGCATTAGCGTTTGTTTTTATAAAGGCTTACAACTCAAGTTCCAATAAAATGCAAGCTTCAGCTTTTAAAGATGGCATGTCTGTGTATTTGAACTAGTTAGCTGTTCCCTGCTTCCCAAACTGTACACAGTGCAGTGCATTTCTAATTGGATCGTTCATACAGCAATGCATCAGTTGAGCTACTTCACACAGTCTCTAATATTGAAAAGTCTTGGAATCCAAAAGCTGGATGAATAAATAATTAACTCAGACATGGGGTACGCCACTGGAAACAATCAAATAGAAATCAACAGGAAATAAAAAAAGAGTTTCCCTGCGGTTTGACAGCCTCAAGTAAATGGCTCCCATTTTTTGTCCAGGACATTTATGAGGCTGCGGTGATCGTGTGAGAAATCTGCCCAACGTCCTTGGAGTAATAGGGAGCTCCTTGCAGTACATCAGCAAGGCTATTAGGAAACCTTGATGAAATACTTGCTAAAGGTTTCCACAGGCTGCACTGTGAGCCACCCCACCCCCATAAAAAATATAAAATAAAACAGTCAAGGGGACTTGCATAAAATGTCACACATCCACCTGTCAAATCACTAAATATATAAACACATCAAGTTCTTTTTATTTGCAATATTTGTCAATCCATTTACTGTCCAACTAACCTGCCCAGAACAATGTAAAACCAAATGGGTTTAGCTAGGCTGGCCTGTTGAGCCAACACAAATATTGGGTAAAATAATTAATTTTTAAATGATTAGTTTGTTATATTTAACTGTGATTTTATGATTTCCTTTAGATTTTTGTGTTTATTGTAATGTGCTTTGGGATGCCTTTTGGCATGAAAGACTCTATATAAATTAAGGGAAAGCGTTACATTAAGCGTCTCTAATTACTGTATGTGTACATAGTAAATACATGTGTAATTACACAATTACAATTGTATTATGCATAGTTACATTGCACTTAACATGTAAATCTTTTTGCACAATATATGTAAGCACACAATTGTATCAGAAAATAGTTAGGGCTAGGTTTAGAGTTAGAGTTAGGAATAGGCTTATAGCATTACACTTTGTTTTCATATTAAGTTCATTGTAACAATGCATAATAATATGGCAATTATGTGTAACTACACCTGTATTTACTAAGTAACTACTATGTAAATACACAATAGTTAGAGACATTTCATGTAAATTGTTACCAAATTAAATTTGATTGATTGATTGATTACAACTTTTAGAAGAAAAGAACAATCCAGCAGAATGCTGTAGAGCACGGTGTTGACGGCTGGTTTCTCGTGGCTCTGTTCTCATCACGTTTCAGGGGAAAGCTCCCTGACTGCTGGTTTCTCGTGGCTCTGTGCTCACCACGTTTCAGGGGAAAGCTCCCTGACTGCTGGTTTCTCGTGGCTCTGTGCTCATCACGTTTCAGGGGAAAGCTCCCCTGACTGCTGGTTTCTCATGGCTCTGTGCTCATCACGTTTCAGGGGAAAGCTCCCTGACTGCTGGTTTCTCGTGGCTCTGTGCTCATCACGTTTCAGGGGGAAAGCTCCCTGACTGCTGGTTTCTCGTGGCTCTGTGCTCATCACGTTTCAGGGGAAAGCTCCCCTGACTGCTGGTTTCTCATGGCTCTGTGTTCATCACGTTTCAGGGGAAAGCTCCCTGACTGCTGGTTTCTCATGGCTCTGTGCTCATCACGTTTCAGGGGAAAGCTCCCTGACTGCTGGTTTCTCATGACTCTGTGTTCATCACGTTTCAGGGGAAAGCTCCCCTGACTGCTGGTTTCTCGTGGCTCTGTGCTCACCACGTTTCAGGGGAAAGCTCCCCTGACTGCTGGTTTCTCGTGGTTCTGTGCTCATGCACTGCTGGACACGAGTCCACATTTCAGGGGAAAGCTCCCCTGATGGCAGTGGTTTGGCAGGGATTATGGGGTCAGGAGTTGAAGAAGTTGTATGTGCTTGTTCCTTACAGGAAGGTAAATGGACTGGAATGTGAGTGTGCCAGCACATGTTTCCTCCTGAATCGTTTCTATCCATTTCCCAAACAAGGAAACAAACAGAGGCATAGGATACTGTACCCTGTGTACAATAAGATACGACTGACCTTCGACTGCCTCTCTGCACCAGACTGTGCACACTTCCAAGGCATCTATTGGGATAGTTTTGAAAAAAAAAGACTATGTCAATATGAGTGATTGATTTATTTATTTTATTAAACCGCACATACACAAAAAAGTATATATATATTTTAAATAATGTAAAGCTTTGGAGAGAGAATTTGGTAACACTTTATAATCAGTCCCAGTAAATCAATTCCATTTGTGTATGAAATAATATATTTTTATTCTCTCGTATTGTTGATAATTTAAAATACAGCACATGCTTAATTATTGTTAGTGCTTGTTAGATATGCATTTACTTAAGTTGAATGAAGAACAGATCTGCATGTGAGGTAGCTATTGAATTAAACTCCTTATTTTAGTTTTTAACATCAGAGTTTAATTTTTTTATTTTTAGAGTCATTTTGGTATCCTAACGTGGTCCAAATCACCAGAAAAAAATGTTTGTGTAGTAAATTCTACACAAGGTCTTCACACCAGAAATGAATGTGTTCATGATAGTTTTGTTTATGTTCCTGGTCCGTGTATTTACCTTACTCTTTTCGTATTGTCGATTTTGTAACATGAACAGTTTTTTTTAAATTTTACTTTCTCAAAAAAAAAGGTGCACAAAGACCTTGATGAATCAGCTTGAAAACGTGACCCCTTTAACGGTACACAGTGAGTCCTGCCACCTCGAATGTGTGCTTCCCTTCCTGCACTCCTCTGTCTCCATCTCTCTGCCTCCTTCTCTGTCTCTAGCAGTGCAGGCTTGTGGTTCTGCTGGTCTCAGTGGTACAGCTTGTTAAGTCTCTTTGTAGTCTCTTCCACAGAAAGCCCATTCAATATCAACCCTGGCCCTCGTGCAGATAAATGGCATGAATTACAGTATGGCTATTAAGAGGGGTTTAGAGTGGAATGCACACTAACACAGCCATGCATACATTACTCCATATAATTATGAATACATATTTTAACAATGACCTTTTAATTGACCTTACGCTTTTGAAAAATGTAAATCAATTTTATGCTTTTTTTTCAATTGAATTTCTGTTTTCTCTGTCTTTATTGTGTAATTTCAGGGTTATTGAGCATGCTAACAGACTAAAAATAAAGGTTTAGTTTGACTATTGCTACTAAAAAAAAAGACTTAATAAAATACAATATTTATGTATTCATTTCCACAATTTTAAAATGTGTTAAACAGTTAAAATACACATTTAACTATTTAGTTTGTCTTGCGAAATCCTTTTATTATGACTGTATGTCTTAACATTAAAGCAGTGTTTGAAAGACATTATGTGTTAATTATAAAACATGCTTTGCTGTTCTTAACCATATATATATGTGTGTGTGTGTGTGTGTGTGTGATGTGTGTGTGTGTGTGTGTCAGCATCCCTAAATTGAAAGAATATTTAACTAAATGTGGTCAATAAAAAAATGAAAACAAAATAATTTTTGTAATGTGTCATTATTGAAATGTATTTGCTTACGATTGTAAGTCGCCCTGGATAAGGGTGTCTGCTAAGAAATAAATAATAATAATAATAATAATAATTATTATAAGAAATATAAAAAAGAGAGTGGTAGATAGAGGGTGAGCACAGACCAACATGCTATTCACACACTCAGCACACAGACCCACATGCTATTCACACACTCAGCACACAGACCCACATGCTAT
Organism: Acipenser oxyrinchus oxyrinchus; assembly: GCA_030684275.1. Lineage (NCBI taxonomy): Eukaryota > Metazoa > Chordata > Actinopteri > Acipenseriformes > Acipenseridae > Acipenser > Acipenser oxyrinchus. Next base: position 18,984,453 of record CM060271.1, on the reverse strand, counting down.
TCACACACTCAGCACACAGACCCACATGTTATTCACACACTCAGCACACAGACCCACATGCTATTCACACACTCAGCACACAGACCCACATGCTATTCACACACTCAGCACACAGACCCACATGCTATTCACACACTCAGCACACAGACCCACATGCTATTCACACACTCAGCACACAGACCCACATGCTATTCACACACTCAGCACACAGACCCACATGTTATTCACACACTCAGCACACAGACCCACATGTTATTCACACACTCAGCACACAGACCCACATGCTATTCACACACTCAGCACACAGACCCACATGCTATTCACATACTCAGCACACAGACCCACATGTTATTCACACACTCAGCACACAGACCCACATGCTATTCACACACTCAGCACACAGACCCACATGCTATTCACACACTCAGCAGTGGAAACTGAACCCAGGTTAGGATCTCCATGTGTCCACACGAAAAGAAACACAGTGAGACATACCTTTCAGCATACCTTTCTTTTAGATTTAGTAAATCAAGTAAAGTGGGGAGTGTTTTCCAGTCCTGGCTGTCTCAGTGTATTAGTGAAGCAGGATGTCGACAGAGCTAGTGGTTTTACTGGTTTTCAGCTGGTCTTGCTCACTCTGGAGACTTGGTTCTGGCTGAAGAACGGACAAGCTGGATCAAAATGAGATCCATTGTAAATCACTTTACTGTAAAGTTGTGAAGTAAGCTGTTTCCCTTACTGCGCTCCTAAATTAATCTATTTGCAGTAGGATTGTATAAACCTGCTGGGAGCCTGGTACAAAACCAGTACATATCTGTTAAATTCCCAACTCCCAGCTGCTCACCAGCATTTTCTGGAACTCAGCAAGGACCCAATATATTTTCATCTCATTGAAAAAAACAAAACAAAACATTTTGGTGTGTCTGTGAATCTGAAAAGCAAGTTTCTCACTGCATTTTCGGTAATGCTTTATAATTAGTGTCACAAGCTAAATGAAATTCTGCCTACTGCATAGTATTGGGTATATACTTGAAATTATATTCATCTCATTTACCTTTTAGATTAAACCTTATATCAATATCTTCAACTTTTTTTGTTTTAAATAATAGAAAAGGTGTATTTCTAATTGAGTTCTACAACAGTGGAAGTTGTATGGTGTACACGTTGTATAATTGAAGGTCTGGCTCTTGGGCTCCTTGCTCAAGTTTAATTCACACCAGTGCAATTCCAATCCTCAGCACTCCTAATTTCCTTTCTTGTCATTACTAGAGTTTGCCTCAGAGCTGCAGTGTGCCTCTTTCGTTATCAAATGGGGGATCACACAGCTCAGCCCAAAATTAATTCCGCAATGACAGATTCAATACACACGTTTTATGGACTGCACACATTTTGTTATCCTTGAAATATGATACACATATCGATTTTGCTGAGGCCCTTCTTTTACTTAAGCTTAGATAAAAAAGAAGAAAAAATATGCAGCACTAGTCACTAAACACAACCTAACATATTTATTTATTTCCTTTAATGTATGAGATTTTTAACATTTCAGAAGTCAAAGAATATTTTAAAACACAGTAAAACAATTGTAATCAAATGTTGTGAAAGTATCATAACTCAATTATTTAAATACATTATTATTATTATTATTATTATTATTATTATTATTATTATTATTATTAATAATAATAATAATAATAATAATAATAATAAATACAACATTTAAAATAGTGTGAAGTAAAATATCTTTTACATTGTGCAGTTAATAGCTTCTCAAATCTTGAGTGCAATCTGCAAAACAAATGTATAGCATTTTCCCTTGTAATCTGCTGTCATTTTACTTCATTCTTGCATTGTTGGGTTTTTTTAGGAACATGTAAAGAATAAATACTGCACAATTAATATGTTTACTGTTAAAGCTTCTCATTCTCATTTATTTTTAACAGATATTATCTAATTAAAAGCCCATGAATCACTCCAAATTGTGAATCGATGTCTTCCTTATGAATAAGTACATTATACAGTTCATTTTCTCGGTTTATGATATTGCAGTATATATTTGCAAATGTCTTCTTATCCAAGAATCATAAACAGAGAGCAGTAAAAATAAAGCATGCCCCTGATCTGTGGATATTAAAAACTCTGCAGCAGTTCACTGTGTCACAAATCAATATCACTAGCGCAGGCTCCACTTCAAACTGCTCTGTTTTCAGAAGACATTTACAAATTTCTAAGTGCTGCCCGGCTTTTCCTCAGTTTAAATCACATTTGCAGCCTGGATTCCAGCACAAATTGAAGAGTATAGTTCAGATGCACAAGCTATTCTTAAAATAGACGAGGGAACACAATAAGGAACATTTTAGCAGCTGCACATTACCAGGATTGAAGCTTTGTTGCTTAATTATCCTTGTAAGGAATGCATTGCTGTTAATGCATGATATGTAACCACTGTTGGCACCATGCTTAATATCAGACTAGGAGAACAGTAGTTAATGAAATGTAATCAGGATGCCTTTGTTCCAATAACACTGTATCGCTATGTTGTTGTTGTTGTAGTTGTTGTTGTTGTTGTTGTTGTTGTTGTTGTAGTTGTTGTTGTTGTTGTTGTTGTTGTTGTTGTTGTTGTTGTTGTTATTATAAGTGTCTCCTTTATAACATCCTTTAACCCTATGTATAGATACATTATTGATGGTTTATAATACTTGAATTCAGGAGTACAAATCTTTCCTGTCTGTGATAGACTGTGTTTTTCCCACCTGTGCTACGCCCATATTAACAGGTTTTAATAGAAGAAGACAGAATGAAACCTTCATTTAATGACATGAATTTAACATTTTAAATACAGCTCATTTTATATAGGTAGCAGAGTTTGCTCGCTTGGTAATATTAGAGTGATAATTCTGTGTTAATACAGGCTGCCACCATTTAATCATTATCTGTTCATTCTTGTACAGCTGCAATAGAGAATAAAGAAAGAGGCATTGTATCTATGTGATCTTGTTGTAAAATAGTTACCAAAGCCAGACCTTTATATAAGGAGCAGATACAGCATTAACTTTAGGCAGGGTGGGGTAATTCGTTAGCTTTCAGACACTAACAGGAAACATCCCCATGTGATATACGTAATGTACAGCTTTCCCTGATAACACGAAGACTTGTGATATCTTCAGTTGTGCAGCACAGTATATTCTTTAAAGAGTCTTCCTGTTGGGTAACTTGCATTTAAAAGACTGCTTCCTGGCTTTATATTGTCTGTGGTCGACTCCTGGTGTGTTTGATATCTTATTCTCCACATGTTTTCTGTTTTGGTTAAGTTTGCATTTCTCTCAGCAAGTTTCTGATTCATATGTTTCTGCAGTGCAGCAATAAACTGCTTCCCCACTGCTGCATCGGCTTCTGTTGAATGTACTGTATACTACAAGAACAAACAAGGTTAGTGGGGGGGAATTATTTTATTGTTGTACTGTACCGGTAAAGCTACTGGATAGAGTGCTTGTATGAATTACAAAGTCAGGCACAAATCAAATTGTGTAAAAACAAAACTTTCTTTTTTTTTGTAAAAAACACAACATTGTAACTGATGCTAAATAACACTTTACATCAAGCACCTCTAATTACTGCGTACTTACAAAGTAGATACTTAGTAAATACATGTGTACCTACACATAATTGCAATGCTATTATGCATAGTTACAATGTACTTAATGTGTAAATCTTGTTGAATGATATATGTAAGTACACAATTGCATCAGAAACGGGTTAGGGTTAGTGGGGTTAGGGTTAGGTTTAGAGTTAGGGATAGGGTTAGTTACATTGTAATTATGTATAAGTACACATGTATTTACTAAGTAACTACTATGTAAATAGACAGTAATTAGAGACACAATGTAAAGAACACAGCAGAGGAAATGATTAGGCACACTGACGACTGGAAAGCACAGAATAAATCACTAGGGATTAATCCTTGAAGTGAAAACAGCTCATATGTAAGATATGTACTGTAGGGCAATGTTGTTATAATAGCGCTATGGCTTACACCACATACTTCATGTTTTAACTCTACAATTACAAAGCAACAGACTGACAACTTAAATAGAGGTTACAGCACAGCTGTAGTGGACACAATAAACGCTGATCCACTCTTACAAGCAGCTGTTACAATGCACAGCACATGGCTTTATTGCCACTGCATCATATGAATCGGCTAAGTGTTTAAAAACGGAATGACTGAGCTCCTGTTTATGCACTCTTAAAGGTAAGTGGAAGCTTCTTGTCTGATTTATAGCCATCATATCCATGACAGGCATGGAGAATGACAAGCTGGGGAGCCTGTGGACAACCATGTGGAAAACATTGCAGCTGAAGAATTGTGGGAAAAAAGTCACATTCAGCCATGTTGCTTAAAAAGAAGTCAACTTTTTAACTACTGAGCTGGATATTGGAAGTGTATTTATTAGAGAGAACTCCAGTTAAATTCTAGCGATGCGCAAAGAACCTGCATATTGTATAAGAATCTGCAGTAAGTGTTGAATCTCATGAAAATGTAAGTTAGCATTTGTGAATTCAAACTCCCTTAACACATGATTGTCTACATAAATACACACACACACAGATACAGATACACAGACACAGACACACACACACACACACACACACACATATATATAGAAAGGTTTGAAAGGAGGTATAACTGCAATGTAGAAAAAAAAAAGAAAAAATGTTTTTTTTTGTGGATGTACAGTACTCAAAAATATTTAAATGATAAAAAATCCTTTATTTCAGAGTGTTTCAGATCAATCCCTATTAGTTTTGAAGTCTTCTATTAAGAAAGCTGCTAGTGCAAGGCTAGGCACAGCAGAACAGCTCAGAAAGCCGAGAGAGTCGTTCCCTAGGCCTGCTGCTCCCCTCTTCAGCTCCCAGCGCTCTCAGCTACACACCACTATTTAAGTCCTCAACTAATTAGCAAAAATGGCCCTTTTTCTTTTCATTCTTTCTTTGGCACCTTTTTTTTCTAAATGTATTTTCAAGTGTTTAGTCTCAGGAGAGCCGCAGTGAGAGAAAGATAGAGAGAGAGGGGAGGGAGAGGCAGCTAGGCTCTCAGCTGGGGTGTTTTGAAAACACACTTTTGAATGCCTCTCCCTAATTCATACCTTTTGTTTTTAGGCTTTTGTGTTTGCCAGTTTGACCATATAACGTTATACATCTGGTCTATAGCTTGTTGGGGGCTTTCTCTCCAAGAGAACTATTGGCCCCTCCTGGGCTGAAATTCGAGTGATCATGTAACATAAAGGAGGACTAAAGTGGTGGCCGGGCAGCAAGACTGAGAAAGAGAAGAGGGGGGAGAGAGAGACAGAGAGTGAGAGAAATAAGCTAAACACCAAGAAAGAAGTTGAAAAGCATTCCTTTACTTTCTTTTTTTTTTCTTGTCATTCCCCTTTGGCCACATTCGTACGCTGCTCTGATCCACGGCCCTCGACCTGTCGCCTGTGGGAAAATGACAAGCATCAGAAAAGATAACTCATGTGAATCCTAATGACAGGCATCCAAGAAAAGAAAAAAAAACTTTTAATTAGGGAGAAGAGATTCATCTTCATCTTTAAACTTTAGAGTTTGATTTTAATGAGTGACAAGAGAGAAAAAAAAATGATTTCTTTTTTTTTTTTTAAAGAAAAATTCATTAGAAATATTTTAGAAAAAAGTAGTTACATTATATAGATGTGTTTTAAAATTGTATGTAAAACAATACGGGTAAACCTACTGATTTTTAACTGATTTGTTTTTGTCCTGATGTGATGAGTCCAGAAACTACCTTTAACATCTTTCTATATTCCGAAGGATTCTTATTTGAGAAAATGAAAACCGAAGAGACACATATACAGTGCGTACCTGAATACACACATACTGTACATAATTAAATAAATACAGGGGCAGGGCATGTTTAAAACCCTTTAGCTTTAACTAGATTTGATACCACAGATCTTAGCTGCGTTTAATGTGGGGGATAAAGAGTGGGCAAAATAGACTTATCAGCCAATCTATATTGCTCTACACTGAGTGTTGCTTCAGCCCTTTGCCTTAACATTTACAGGCCCTTTTATTAGGGGTCATCATGCTATCATTATGTGCTGAACCAGCAGTGCATGACCGGGTCAGAAGCAAATAAGAGTTCAGAAAATGAATGCCGCAAGACTGACATTTTGTGAAATGTAACCAGACCTGGGAATGATGACTTTTCATGATTCAGATAACATTAACAATCCAGTAGGATAATTACAATTTCGAAAGTAAATGTAGGATGCTGCAAATGTAGTATATGGTTACCTGAGATTTCTTTTGTGGAATCCACCTTGCATTTTTAGCATGGTACTTTATGTGCATGATCTTGATATTGTTTTAGAATTCATTGCATGGCAAATTGTTTTTGTGTGAATGTGTGTCACTTTTTGCACAGTGATTGATGCGTTTCACTTTTTGCACAATGATTGATGCGTGTCACTTTTTGCACAGTGATTGATGCGTTTCACTTTTTGCACAGTGATTGATGCGTGTCACTTTTTGCACAGTGATTGATCCGTGTCACTTTTTGCTCAGTGATTGATGCGTTTCACTTTTTGCACAGTGATTGATCCATGTCACTTTTTGCACAGTGATTGATCCGTGTCACTTTTTGCACAGTAATTGATCCGTGTCACTTTTTGCTCCGTGATTGATCTGTGTCACTTCTTGCACAGTAATTGATCCATGTCACTTTTTGCTCAGTGATTGATCCATGTCACTTTTTGCACGTGCTCTGCTCTGTACAATGGCAGTCTGCATTTGCATACTGTGTGAAGTGTCACTTGTTGCATCGCGCACTATCCATTAGCATTACGATTCTGCCTAATTGCATGACACGCCATACAAAAAAAGAGAAAAGAAAAAGAAAGAGTGAATGAAAAGCAACTGAAGATTGCTTTTTGTCATCCATCAATAGAGTTTTCACAATTTTCAAAAAAAGACCAGGGATATTGGACGTGGCTTGCATTGACATTAGAGATTGAGTCTACAAAACATCACAAATCATTTTCATTTTTTTTTTCAAAATGAAAAAATTATCAAAAATATATTACCCATAATAAAATAGATTAAAAAAAAAAAAAAACTATAGTATTGCCAAAAACAATTTAGTTCCCTTATGTATATGAATATTATTGTAAAATTATATTATACTTTCAGTTTGGTTTGTGTTGGGATGAGATTAGCTTTTTATTTCTTTGTTAGTAGCAAATGACAATTAGGCTTCCATCTGCAAGCAATTCCTCTACACTACTGGGTTGTCTTACCATTCAATTATATATCTTTTATTTCAAATAATAAGCCTGGGATTTGTGTTTCTTTACCAGGAACAGTCCACGTGCTGTGAGTAACAGCCTGTGAAATCCTATAGTCCACACCAAACTGTTTAAAGTAAACCTAAATATCTAATAGGGCTGGTGACAGCCGGCTTTGGTCTTGGTTTGCCACTCCGTATTCATACATAGGTTTGGCTCTTATAGAGAAAGTGATTACTTATCGGCTATCCCATCGCAATTTGCATAATAGTTTAAATTTATCAACGCATTAAACGTATCATTCTCTTGTCTGCTGGAATGAAGCTGTTAACTTGGATATAGAACGTCTTCTATTAGTTCTGAGCTTCCATTGTGTCAAAGACAAGCTTGAAGGATTAGGTTGTTAAGTTCAACCTGTCATCTTCAAAAACAAAAGAGAGGGAGAGAGAGTGAGAGCGAGAGAGAGAGAGAGAGAGAGAGAGAGAGAGAGAGAGAGAGAGAGAAGCTGCATTTTGTTAAATGTGCACTAGACCCTAGTGAATGCGGCCTAGTTAAAAGGAAGGAAGCCTGAGACTTGCATTGATTGTGCCCCTGCATTCTATACATGTAAGGCAGTGGAGCTGTAAGGCTAATCACCCCGTGCTAGTTGGAATTCATCTAAAGGGTATTCCATGTGGAACGTCAGGGACAGACCAAACGGACGGCTGCGCTCTTTAATCAAAAAAAAAAAAAAAAAAAGTTGGAGATTTCTCTCGCGGTTGCCTGTCACCTCAAATAAAAGAACACAGAATGGGCCGAGTTAAGCCCCCAATATTCACTCATTTGAAGGACTGGGACTACAATGGAGGTGCCTGAAGCACCCATCACAGGCTTTAGTCGTGTTGGAAAAAAAAAAGTTTCTGTGTTTCTGTGCTCTGCTTCCCAGCAGCGCTGTGCACTGCCCATCTCATATCGCTGGATTCAGTAAAAGACAACACACTGATGTGTCAATGGGGAATCTGCTGGTTAAAATATCATTCATCAACTGTTTGTTTAATTAAAATGCTCTAGAAGTATAATACAAACGTTTGGAAAGGCTGCTGGTGACTCCAGTGCACTTTTGTTTGCTTATTAACTGTTTACAACATATACATGCATGGTTACACCTATATTATGAGTTTATAAATTGGCTATTACAGTATATATATATATATATATATATATATATATATATATATATATATATATATATATATATATATATATATATATATATATATAATTTTAACAGGAAATAAACAAACAAAAAAGTGTTAAAATAAATTGGGCCCTTCTTTTATAATAATATCATTCTCCCTGCTAAGGAGAAGGACACCCATTAAAGTTACAAAAGTTCACAACCAATGAATGTAAGTCAAGGGCTTTTGGTTGTTCTTAAGTCTTTGATTTTAGTTTTTAAATATTAAAGTGAGTTTTACTTTTTTCAGAAAAAAGACTAATGCCATTGAGTATTAAAAGCATAAGTGAATCCCCCCCCCCAGCATGTGTTCAGTTTGGACTGATTTGGGTGGTTTCACTGAACCCTGCTCAGTGTTACTGGCAGCATTGATTCATCACTTACAGTAATAAAAATCCTCATGGTAGGGAATGGTTTGCAGTTTTAGGAACGATTTGGGGTTGGATAAGCTGTGTTTCATGCTTTATCATCCTTAACTATACAACAATGGTGGCACATTTAGAAGGATTAAAATAATCTTAAATGACAGTTAAAATATGTATGATACCATGTATACCATGTGTATACATCACACAATTACTCATAACCTAGTCTTGCCACAGACCAAAACCTCCTAGACATTTTAGGCTATATTTCCATTATTGCAAGTATTTATTTATTTATTTATATATTTATTCTAACACAGAGAACAAAAATACTAAAATGCCTTGGGAACTTTTACAGAAGCATTGAATGCAACTGTTTTTAAACCTTTATATATCACTTAGTAGGTATTATCACAAAGCATGAGGGACCTTTTTAAGCAGCTTTGTTAGTCATGTTTCAGTGCCTGGGGTGGAGCAGTCTAGCGATAGACCTTCCCCAGCACTGAGCTTGTAAACACTGTCCTGAACTGCAAGAGATCCACAAGTAATGAAGCTGGAGTGTCAGCTGTAAAAGGGACTGGCACCTAGAAGCCTTCTGGGTGTCAAGAGAGGTGCTGTAAATCACTAACAAAAAACCCCAAATAGAATCTCAGCTTCAATTGAACAAACGGCTAGGCATGGTAGCTAAAATACAGAAAAAAAAGAGGATGAAGAAAAAAGAAAGTAAGAAAAACAAATCCTACTCCCAGTCACAAAAAAAAAAAAAATCCTGTAGCCAGCCAGGGAGGTTATAAATTAGGCCCTGTCAGTATTACAATGTATATTAATAGTCACACCTCTTTTTAATGAGTTTGGCATTGGCAGCTGAGAGGAAATACAAGTCATCATAGCTCTGCTCATGCACACCCCGATGAAAGAGCCCATAATAAATCTTCCCAGAGCAGCGCTCACCATAAATATGTATCGCATACGGCATCTGTTTTACATTCTGCATATAAATCAGCCAGAGTGCTGAATAGCAATGAATCAGCCGCTCGACGCTTGATTTGATAACAAATCGACTCTGATCTTGGGAAGGGAGAATTTACGGCCCCTGCCCCAGCGAAAGGTAGAAGGGGCGGGTAGAAACCTGAAGCCCGGTGCCAAGTCCTCTTCACCCTGGAGAGGAAGCAGGAAGCAACGCTCTGGAGGCATTGTCACGGAGGGTGTGATTACAAGTACTACAGGCAGCTTCTTTTATCATCCCGTTTACATATCTGCTGCCACGCCTCAAAGCTGCCACGCTCACATCAAAAGATCAGGGTCACAGAATTGCAGTGTTACGTTGAACTCCAGTTTAAATGCTCATCAGGTTTTGCACTTTTAAAGCCATTAAAATAATGATACTACTGCTGCTACTACTACTACGACTACTACTACTCCTACTACTACTACTACTACTACTACTACTAATAATAATAATAATAATAATAATAATAATAATAAATAGGGCAATTCTTAACAAGGTTGCCCAAAACCCTCATCCCATAAACATCAATCAGAGATTATTGGTAACAGGAAACCTGATGGGTGTGCTTTGCAAGACTTTGGTCATATCTCTACATGCTTCTGGATAAATCCTCTAGAATTCTGTTAATGGCAACATTATAAATTGGTCAGAATATTCCAGCATCAAGAACAGATATATTATTTTTATTTCATCAGGAATATACACTGGGTTAGGAATGCCATACCTTGGTGTGCTAAATGAACGAGCATTGTGGTTATGCACACAAATCATAATTATATTACATTAGGGAGTTAGAAAGCTGTTACTGCCATTGGACACATGTTACCCACTGGATACCTGGGTCATTGACTTACACATGGGCCACCAGATAAATAGCAAGACAATCATTTCCACAAGATTCAAGTCCAGCCTGCAGGGTCAATAGACAGGCTACTGGGTTAGTGACTCTATTGTCCTTTATGGATTATTCTTAGCCTTTCACACAGTGGTCTCTGAAGAAATGCACAAGCAATGAATGCAATACTGCCAAATGTAGCTTGCATTTAGTTGGGTCTCCAAATGCATAATTTTGCATTGCATTGGCAAGCTTTTAAAAGTATGTCAGTCACTAGAGCGTAACATACCTTGCCCTAGAGTATTACTTTGACTGTGAATGTCAACCTTGTACATATGGAGATAATAACTATTGATAACATACATTTACGCATTAACATGACAGTTGGCCCATGATAAAATCAAACATCCATTCAGACAACAATTTACCATCTCAAAGGGAAGTTGAATTGTAACCTTAAACCGCGCAGGGCTCCGCAGAGACACACTGGTGCATGATATGGTACAGGAGGGCTGGGACTAAAGTGTCCCTGTAGAACAACTTAATAGCTTAAAAATGGTCTGCTTAAAATGATGTCTGGCTCAGATAAAGAGTTAATTACCTGTCTTTTGCTCACAGATGCACTCTGATTAGTTTGTTAAAGCGTTGATTAGTATGCCAGATCCGAAGGCCATAACTTGGTGGGTTCAATACTGAGTGTGAGTGTGTGTGTGTGTGTGTGTGTGTGTGTGTGTGTGTGTGTGTGTGTGTGTGTGTGTGTCCAAGACAGAGAACCTGTTTTACTGTACAATTATGGCATGTGAAAAGGTCTTTGAAATAAATAAAGATGTAAATGGAAAGATGTAGTAAGAATGAGGAATGTGTAAGGAGTGAACAAGGCAGCACGCACACACATATCATCTAAAAACCCAAATGGGATCAATCTCTTCAAACATACAAATGATCTTGTGTTAACAGCTGGGATTTAACATCTGTCTGTGGAGTCACATGGTCAGAGAGCAGATGCTGCACAATAACGCTTCCTGAGAGCTTTGTTTATTATTATGGTGTGTACCGTCCTTGGGCCCGGTGCAGTCTAGGGGTACTGCATGATGGGCTCCTCTTTGTTAGGTGCGTTGCTTGTCTCTAAATTAATACACAGGTATTGTCAGGGTGTTTGAAAACGAATGGCATCATTTTTTCTTCTTCTTTATTTTACCACACACGGTCTCGCTGGATAACCCTGGATCTGTGCATGCTTCTTTTAACTGGTGTCATCATATCCAGGAGCACTTTTTCTTTTCTTTAGCATCCGAGGAGTTTGTTTTTGCACTACACCTAAATCCCTAGCTAATGTAGATCTTCAATGTTTTTACTGAATCTATTTGTATTATTATGTTATAATGTTATAGTGCCCACTAGTCGAGTATTAATGACTGGTCTTGATTCAAGAATGAATTGTTTTCATCACAAGGTACAGCTATGGTTCCAGAACCAAGCCTGTGCTCATACTAGATATCTCCATATATCGTAACATTATTATTATTATGTAAACACATTCAAAAGACACTTTTTCAGTGGTGGGTGTTGTATGTTGTAAGCAGTCATTTGTGTGATAATGTCACGATAACTGCCTCACATGCTCGTATTTACTGTCTGCTTGGGCAAGTGCAGCAATTCCTAAGAACTCTTTCCAGCTAACCCTGAAACCCTTCAAGGCACAGATTTAAAAAAAAAAATCAAAAGGAAAGCTCTGAAACCTTTATCTTCATGAAAACAAAACATAGTAAGCGATAATATCCATGCCAAGGTGTACCTCGATGGTGGAGAAATATCGGGTAAAGTTGACTCGCATTATTTGACTCTAATAATCAGATAATAAAAATCTTTCTCATCAACTCGACCAAAACAAAAATCATTAGGTAGGGGATTGTAATTTACTTTTCCTGACCTCGTATTGATTATTCAGTGGCTGTTACACAAATATCAAAGGAATTATTGATCCCCAGAACCTCCCAGATACATCCGTAATGACTTTATGCAGGGAAAAGAAAATAATTACGGCAACACGGCCATCAAGTAATCACAATACAAACAGCAAAAGTGCATTATTAGAGGTATTAATTACCCAGCCCTTCCTAAAGTGTGGAAGTATTGAGCTAAAACAAGACAAGCCAAAAGGCATGCTAGTGGCAATCACACACGCAAGACAAGATTGCCTGGAGACCCCAGCAGTAAAGAAGGCTTAGGCCTCAGTGATTACAATATACTGTAGATTGCTTTCCTTCCAAACTGAACACTTGTTTTTCTAGTGGACCTTGGTGTACTCCGGCTCCAGTATTTCACTAAACTTTCAAAAGCTGAACTGCAGACTTGATTAATCAAGCCCAATGGGCTTTAAAGGAACAGAGCTTAACAAATCAGGTAACACTTTACATTGTGTCTCTAATTATTGTGTATTTTGCATAGTAGTTACTTAGTAAATACATCTGTACTTACACACAATTACAATGTTATTATGCATAGTTACATTGTAGTTAATGTGTCCATTTGTTTCATCATATAACCCTAATCCTAACCCTGACCTCCCTAACCCTAACCCTTTTCTGATACAAATGTCTACATGTATTGTGCAAAAAGATTTACACGTTAAGTACATGTTAACTCTACATAATAACATTGTAATGATGTATACGTGCACATGCATTTACTATGTAAATACACATTAATTAGAGACACTTAATGGAAAATGTTAGCACAAATAATTCCTTCTAACAGTCCTTAGGGTTTTGTGAATAGGAGGTATGTGGAAAAGGTGGTTAATTGCTTTCAGTATGGCAGCATTCAGCTCTGTCGCTATCGGGCTCCTGTGTCAGCAGCTTCATCAGTTTTCAGACACAATTCATGTATTCTCATTCCTACAGAGCTGTGGCTTCTGCAGCTGAAGGGTTAACCACATGTCCAAACTATGGTGCCAACCCTGCACCTCTCCTAGGCATGTACACAGAGCACAGAGAGCAGCTTGATGCTGCAAAGGCATTCTATCCCACTAGACAGTCTAGCAGATCTCCTGCTTAGCAGCCCTTGGCTATCAGATCTATTTTCAGAAGCAGGGAAAATAAATGACCTAATAGGCTTTAGTAAAGTCCTGAGAGCTTCAGAATGGAGAACAACAATAAACTACAGCACCTTTATCATCCAAACAACTTGAAACTCTTAATACAAGGACATCACACAAGAAGATACATGCTAACGTTTTAAACAAGTCTTAATGCTCCTGTTTTACTGCAAGTATGCACGAAATCTGGGACTCTAGTGTTATGGCACTGCTATCTGCATTGTCTTTCATGAAGCAAAACATTACTAAATTACTGATGTGCAGGGCAAGTTAACATGGCATAATTGCATTCATCTTCATTAGTGTTTCGGCAACACTTTACATTGTCTCTAATTACCCTGTACTTACTTAGTAAATACATGTGGACTTACACATAATTACAATGTTATTATGCATCGTTACTTAATGTGTAAATCTTTTTGCACAGTATATACAGTATACAGTACACAATGTAAATATACAAGTGTATCAGAAAATGGTTAGGGTTAGGTTTTGGGATATATCGTGCAAAAGGATTTACACATTAAGTGCATTGTAATGATATGTAAGTACACATGCATTTACCATGTAACTACTATGGAAATATACATTAATTAGAAACATTTAATGTAAAGCTCAAAAAGCATAGATGTTTGATATTTAATCTAGGTAGGTGATTTCCATAGGATAAAATTATGCCACCACTATCCAAAACATGCAACAACCCTGATAAAGATAACTGGTGTTATTGTATTGTATATATATATATATATATATATATATATATATATATATATATATATATATATATATATATATATATATACATTGTATGCATTATTAATAACACTAAATACATGTGATCCTTGGGGCTGTGCATCAGTAAGACAGCAAATATATCTCCTTATTCTAATAGTAAATATAACCCTAAACCTAGCCCTGCTATCCAAGCCCTCTGTCATCCCATTGGAAATATCAGCCATTGTACCACCATGTACAGCCCCTGAGGCGTAGTTCCAGCTTCCCCACACAGTGAGCAATCCTGGAGACCTCACAGAGAAACTTCCCGCCTCTGGAGTGCAGTCCAGTGCTACTGTAGATCATCGTCACGGTCACCAGGTATGCGGCAGCACGGGGAGTTCAATGGGAGGGAGCTTCTAGCTTCCAACAAGGTGAACTGCAGCAGCACACTAGCTCCCCTGGCTCAAAGGCTCTTAAACCCTTCTTCATTCACTCTGATGTGGCACTGCATGGATGAGACGACTGGATAATCCCCATCAGAGGCAGGGAGGATTATGGGATCGGCAATGGGATACAGTGCAGGTCGCAGGTGACGGAAGGTCTTTGATCCACTTTTTGTATTCATGCCAAGCTGGTACAGTAGGACATGTGCGGAATTTTACATGTATGGAATTTTATCCTCACAGTCACAGAACTGGGTGCTAAGTGCAAGTAGTAAATAAGTAATGCAGTAATTGTATCTGTATTATGAAGTGTATCCAAAAGCTGTTTTCCATTTTGCTTTATGTATATATATATATATCTATCAAAATCCTCAACAATGTTTCTAGACTGTGTTTGCTGAAGTGCTAATGTTGTAGCTCAAGCCTGACTTCTACATTTTCATTTTAACTCTTTTTCAAAGTTATTTCAAACAAAACATCATACTCTCAGTTAAAACCACCATGTGTACTGGGCATTGTCAAACCTTAACACACATGTAAAAGAAGGGCAATACTACACAGAAGAGCATTCTTTTACCGAGAGAGAGAGAGAGAGTTTGAAGAGTGTTTCTGCAGCTTGCTCCACACCTGCGCTCTCGTTGGCAGCGTGTATGGCTGGGGTCGTCTGTTGCTTGGCAGGAGTATTTGGGGATGATTAATTGCCCTGTCTCGTGAACGGAGCTCTCAGAACAGCGGGATCCTCTGCATATGTAAATACAAGCAGTCTCAACGCAGCACTGTAGAGCGAGATTAACAAAACGACTGCAATCCCAGGTTCAGAGCAGCTCCTGAATCTTTTTTACATTACCACCGACAACCCCGAGGAATGCAGACCACAAGTGTGAGAGAAAGCCTGACCCCTTTCATGTCCCAAAATAGAAAACTAGAAAATAACAATACACTGTACTCTCGTATCCAGCTGCTGGGCGTCACGATTGCCTGTGTAATGTAAGAGAGGAGCCCTGTTTTACAGCCTTTCAAAAGCTGATAAATACAGCTCATAAAAAGAGAGAATGTGCCACTTGTTGATTGTAATCTAAAGTAATTATTGAACTTGCACCAACCAAGCTCAATGTTGAAAATGTGAGTCCTTCAACGCATACCAGTCAATGACAACTCTGGATGTGTGCTATGAGTGTATCCATGCTGCTGCTGTTATAGCAGCTTGTAATGCAGAGTGTCTTTATATCGATGAGGTGATCTCACTGCAAAAGTATTCATAGTTTCATTAAAAGTATACCAAACCCTTACAAATCTGCTTCCAAGGAAGAGGTTCTGAAAAGTAGCAAAGTGGCATATAATGTACAGATACAAGGGTGATCTTGTTGTTTTCCTACCCAATAACATGCAGAGGTAGCAAGAAACTGTAAAAAACATGTACATATGATTGCAAAAAAATCAATAATTATTTGAAAGGGTTTCATAATTCAAGTACAGAGCCAGTTCACCCGCTATGTACTGTATGCTACACAAACGTATTCTTGTGATGCAAAGGCATGTTAATCTTTCCTTTAAACATTCCTTATATTTAGACTCTGCCCCTTCCTTAAATATATAATAAGGGATTCCCTCAGTCCCTTAATAGCCCACTAATTTTTCCTTTATTTCTCCCTAGGCTCAGCATCATTCCAACAATAATACGCAGTACACTTTACCAAAAAGAACAAACATACAAATCAATTGTCTGTGTATCTGCAGAGAAATCCCCTAACATAAGAAACTATGGATAGATCCTTTCATTTTGCCTTCTTTTGATCCCCTAATCATTACAACTCTCCATTCTTATCAATTAAAAAAGGCAGATATTGAGAAATTAAAGAATAAAGTGAGAGGATTTTCTTTTTAAGAGACTTTCATCACAGTGCCTTTTCATTCAGGTATGACCTTTTTAAAATCCTTCAGAACAGTATAAATACCCCCAAAAGAAGACGATAATAAGTATTATCTGTTTTTTTGGAATCTACACCTCTCTTTGGCATTTGGAAAGGTCAGGCACACATTGAAAGACTTACAGAATAACTTTTATAGCCAATAAATAAAGAGTGTGATTCAGAGACGTTTCACACCCTGTATTATACACACCCGTACCACTGAGAGGATTATTGCATTCACATTTTTAGTAGATGTTATAAATGTCGGGCAATAGAGATGTCAGAGAAGTGCATGCAAGAACGGAGGGCATGGTTCCCATTGACCTGAACCCATTTAACATCTAACCATCTGTACGGGTACAGGCATGCATTTTCAGTGTCTTGTAAACTGCATTATAATAATAATAATAATAATAATAATAATAATAATAATAATGTCATAGTGAAAGCATGGTAAAGCACAGGTAAGCATTGTAATGCCCAGAGAGTTATAATGAAGCAATTTTAAAACATGACAAACTATGGTAAACTATGGTAAATGCATGGGGAAATTGCATATAATAAATAATATATTTGTTCTTTTTTTAAATGATTCCCACATGCCTTCTTTTAATACATCACAATGCTATGAATTTTCTTCATTAGCACATCTACTGTGAAACACGTTCACGTACAAAGTTGTGGTTGTCATTGTTCATAATGACATCAAGCTGGATGCCATTGTTTCCGGAGTGCGTTACAGCTGCCCTCTCCATATTTGCAGCCACTGTAGATATCTGTTCAGGCTTGACAATTTGCTGCTCTGCAGCCTTTGCCCTTGAACTCTGCCTATTAGCTCAATGTGTCTCCAATGATACCACAATAACTCCCCCATGAACACATTTATAACCTGAGGACTGAAAGGCCAGGGCTGGTGAGGTGCTCAGCCGCATAAATGGGAGTAAAGAGGAGAATTGAATTTTCTTTATGTTCAGAAACCTCCCTGCCCTTACCTTTAACCTTGAGTTGAAGGTTCTCTCTATCAAAACACACATATGCACACTAAAGGGTTTGATGGGAGGTCTGTTTCACAACCATGCATCAACCTCAAAATGCCCCATAGATCTAAATCAGTGATGATTCCAACTGGACTATGGATAAAGACAGGTAGCTATACAACCCAGAAGCAAGGCTCTGTTATTTAGGAAACTCCATAAGAGCACACTACAGGTATGTTAGAATCAGCAACCCTCTTTCACAAAACGCCCTGTGTAATGCTCTATAAATTCAAATCACATTGCTTGCTGGGAAATAACAGAGCCTGAAGATGTAATGTGTAACCCCCTACCACTGCAAGTTAGCACAGACAGCTACACTCCCGAAGAATGTATTAAACAGACACCAAGGTATTACATTTGAGTGGAACAATGGGTATGATTAAGGGACCTTTAAGTTTTAATAGCACGATAACAAGCGAGTTGCCATCTCTCCGGAGCCCCAGCATCCTTTAATGCGCTACCTTCTTCCATCTCCTGCTCTCATATGCTGGTGCTCCCCAGGAGTCTGAACCAAATGCATAATTTAAAGAGCCCTTAATCTGCGATGGCATTCCCATTTGGTTCAGCAGCAAACTACACTTTATGATGTCATTTTTTTTTCCACAAAGGTCAATAGCATTTTTTTTTTTCGCGAGGTAAACCGTTTACAGACAAAAAGTTCTAACATCCCGGTAACATCCCGGTTCTGTAATATATATATATATATACCTGTTTATGTACTTTCTGTACTAGTTCACAGACAAGCTACTTCAACTACATAAAATAAAGCTGCATCAGTGATAGAGCAATCATTCACCATCACTGACACAACATTTCACATTCACTTGGTCTGTAGATTTACCCAGTTCATTGAATCCCTGGCTATTTTGCTTTTCAGGGCCCGGGTGGGCATGGTGTGGGGGTCACAGCTGAGTAGTGAGAATCTTATCACCCCCAGAGCCGCACATACTTGTATCCAAGCAGGCTCTACGCAGCTCCTTTAAGCTAATATATCTGATTGGATTGTTCTTCTGGGCTGTATCACATCACTTTGCAGTGCAATTCTAGGGAGAGAATACAAACAGGACACACTCTGACTCATGCTGAGCTTCCTTTTACAGAAATCTGTTTTAAGAAATAATTAATTACCAAGATGTGTGAATTAAAATGATATATTTTTAAAAAACTGATAAATCGGTTCACACAAACAATTATGTAAACTTTCTGGGGGACTGTTTTTGTAATTTACTGCCTCAGCAGGAAACAATACAGACTTTAGCAAGCTGACATTTGCCTGGTTCGATATACAGTAGAGATAATTAGATTTCGACCATGCAAGCCTCCTAACAAAACTCTTAAAACTCTTGAAACAGACTTGACTGGACTGACCGAGGTATTCCAGCTCCCCTGTGCGCTCTTCGCTGGACACAGTGCTCCTTTCAGAGGGACTATTATAGGGGGATTCCTCTGCATCATGTGTCTCACAGTTTAAGTAAAGCAGGAGGTCACAGCATGCGCTAAATCAAATTCTAACTGGAAAGGGACACTAATAGGTGTGAACCAATACAGAGCAGAGGGCCTCTCCATAGAGTATTCTCTCCAGAGTCTTTTCAGCAAAATAAATGTAATGGTCAGCTTTGAATTGACAAGGAGAGCAGTGGGATGACAGTGAAGCTAATGGGCAGGGCGACACCTGTGCTGTACCTGTCTTCACATGTCTTAGAAGTCTTTGTTGTAATAATGCAGTGTATGTGAGAGTCTCTCAACTCCATAAACCAGGTTATATTCCACAAGACAAGTATTAACGACTAAATGGCTTAGAGGGAGCCTGTGGTTTCAGCTAGCTTCTGATTGCTCCCACTAGCCAGAGGGTCATCTTCCAATCTCAAAGATAACATGTGAGATAACGTACAAGAAGGACGCTTGAACTGTAATAGAATAGTACACCAGAGCGCTACCCCAAACACACAAGCCCCGGCCTACAACTCTGAGCCAGGCTCCCTGGGGACATTGCAGTGGTTACATGAAAGGACATGTGATGACACACAAACTCCATCACTGAGCAAATAAAAAAGACATCACCTCGTAACAAGGTGCTGATAAACGGCTCTTGGGCACAGCGAAAATTAAGACTTTGTAACAAGGTCTGGGCTCCAAACTGACAACCATTTTCTTTGATATTTATCATCCCTCTGTGCCATTGGCTATTATGTGTGAACTTGCTGTCCTGTGGTGGCCAGGGATTTATGGACGCTCCATTATTAGGAGATTGCAGCGAAACGGAGGGGGTGGGGTGGGGGGTGCTATAGTTTTCTGGGGACGGTACAATCGCCTGCTAGATTATGCTGTTTGACAGGTTTGTCATCCTCCTGCACTGATGTGCTCTGTAAAGTACTTTGATATCATTAGCTTCATTCTCCCTGATATGTCTGCTCTCCTCAGCGGCCACTATGGGTCATATGCAACATTGTGCAAAGGGAGCTGGGAGATGGGGACTGCTGCACAGCTGGGGGGATCTGCTCTTTTAACAGCTAAAGAAAGAAGGAAGAAAGGTGGATTAAAGCAGATTTCTGTTTTAACTTCTCATCAGAACACTTGGGATTTGTGCTACCATATGTTACTTTCTATTTGATCGTATATTTTTGTCAGCTTGTTTAGGAAAACAGATGTCTGTCTCTGAAAGTATCTAGCAGTATCTAACTATTAACTTTATATGCTGTATATATTTATGAATAGACTTAAGAGATGGACAGTCATGCAGTATGTAGGGTTGGGCAGACAGACACAGATTTATATATATATATATATATATATATATATATATATATATATATATATATATATATATATATATATATATATATACATATATAGACAGACACATAGATGCAGTATACAGATTGTTTTTCCTCCACTGTACATTGTCTTTGTAATTTGAACTTGTGACTCTCTTAATGGGAGACATGAGATTAACTGCTTTGGCACTTCAGCACTTTGTTGCCAGTATTTAAAGGGTGGGTCAGTGACAAAATCAAGCCTGTGAACTTCTGTAACTTCATATTTTTATATTAACTTCAGCCTGGGTTTCCGGGATGAACCCTGCGCCCTGCAGTTGGAGCTAATGGCAGCCTTCTCAATGCATCTCAGAATCCAGCGCTTTTCTCTGACAGTCGGATACACCTGGGCTAGATAACAATGCAGGAGAGCTGCCTTAAGGGGGCCAGAACTCTGCTGGCACCCTTTTTTCTTTTCTTTTTTTTTTTAACTCAATGCAGTTTATTGTTGGTATCTGTGGTAACTGTATGAAAAAAAAGGGCTCAGAAATTCAAAATGCAATTATTTAGGAACTACATTTCCTACTGAATTTGCATCCCACACATTTGAAGAAAACAGCAAAGCATGATATGTTCCGTACTTTAAAATAGGATTTTATTTGGGATGAAGAATAATTGCAGGTTTAGATTCGTTCACAGTTACTTTATAGTAGTTTAAAACAGCTTTATTGGAGACCCCAGTTATTACATGTTTAAAGGCTATGATGTTGTAATACTAGGCTATGAAATACCACCCCTTACACAATTAATCTCAAATATCCAAACATTCTACTTACACCCAGTTCACAGTCTACAAAGGAGTGCTGTTGTTTGACCTGCCCATCTACCTGCCCCATGTCTAACTTGTCTTCCCAGGGAGGTCCGACCAGCAGAGCAGCTTTGCCATCCACAGAGCTTCCTACTCTTCCCCTTAGGCTACAAATCACAACCCAATCCATTAAACATAAACATTTAAACTCAATTAGTTGTGGCTTTAAGCAGCCTTTTCGGTTTTACGTAGTGCATATTGTTTTACATTCTACTGGTTGTTGGGATATTTATTTCATTGTGAAAAAAATAAAAAATGTTAATTCAAAATCCCATTAAAAAAAATGTTATCAAGGGGATTGCGATGTTAGGTTTTCACAGCTTATCCCTATTGTGTGGACATGTGGTTTTATGGCTAATAATATATTATTAAGTGTAAAAGATTGAGCTAGTGCCTCACTGCTTCTCCCCAAATTTCACCCATCCAGACCTCATCTATTAGGTGAATATTTTGGCAGAAATCTGTGAAGCACATGGAAAGTTAAAGATAAGAATCCGCTGAGGCGAGGACAAACAGCTGCCGAGAATCTGGTGAGGGAAATTAAACCAATTGAGGAAGTCACTATTTTTCTAGTCCCGATGTGAGTTATAGGCCAAGACAGGGGTGTATATTTTTGTTAGGATGGAAAAGGGAGTTGAAACAAGCGAATATTGCTGAACGAGCGCCGCTCGCATTCAGGCAGAGACAAAAGCTGGAAATGAAATAACTTCCTCTCATCAGAAAAACACAGCAGCCCTCGACAGAATAATAGCGTTGTGGAGAGAAAGGGTCCTGTGCTGGGCTGTTGGGTAGGCTACAAACACAGGAAACCGTCCAGCCGCCTTGTCAGGTTGTTAAAAACACACACTCTCTTGCAAACACACACACACACACACACACACACACAAACACAGCAGGCTGAGTGTCCTTGGAAAGGCGGGACATTTATCTTCCCGAGGATGATAAACAATTCATCCCCGACCTTCATAAATATTCAACGAGACCCCCTTTGCCAAAAAATCTTGGAAAATACACATCACCCAGCACTTTTGTCTTTTCTACGATTGAGTTAAGGGCACGCAATGCACTTAATTTTTGTCGCTTTATTCGTTCTGATTTGATTGTTTTAAGGCCAGAGTTTCCCATTCTAACTCCAGTGGTGACAGTAGAGGTTGCGTGTGGTTGGGGAAAGGTTAGAGAGAGAATGATCTCTTCAACTCGAGAGTGGACACACAACCACCTGACCAATGAGGTGGTGCCCTTTGCATTCAACTCTCTCATCACATGTAATATCCTCTTCATAATGATTGATAAACCAAACAGACCTAATACAAAGTTAGACAGAAAGTTATTTTATTTTATTTTTATTTTATTATGGGATATACAGCTCTGGCCAAAAGTTTTGCATCCCCCTATAGCATGAACTAATTGGGTTTCATAAAGACACTGTTGTTGCACTGATAATATCACGTTGATGTGCAGCAGATATCAATAACCCACGCTAAGGGCTTTTAATTAGGTAAAGGACAGGGTTGCTGTTTATGAGAAGGACCACAACTGGCCTTTTGATTAATTCCTCCTCCTGGAGAATATAAATCCAGTGCTGCCTGACATATTTGTTTTTATTACAAACTGGGCCAAATAATATTTGAACCTGAACCAGAATTCCAGATAGTCAGGTGGGGATATGAGGACAGGCAAGCAATGCATGTGTTTAGACAACTGTTTAAATTCTACAGAATACATCTTTTTACTCTTTCTGTTTTAAGAAAACATAAGATGCAAGTTTAAGGTTTAACAGTGTACTGACTCTTCTCTACTGTTTGCATAGCAATGTGGAGTAAAGCACAGCAAAACCATAGTACAGCAATGGTAAAGGACAAGCAAGCGCGGTAAATCACTTTTACTGCAGGCATGGTAAAACAACAGCCCTGGTGAAGTGTGGTAAATCCTGTTCTAAACATAGCTGTACAGTTGTGTACTTGTCTGCATATGCCAGTCCTGTTTCCCTGGCATACTGTATCCTGCTTTCAGGCTCTGACATTGAAAAAGCCCCTCAAACCTGCCTCGAGCCTGCTCGTCTTTTAGAATTGCTATTACCTCAAACGAGATGAAGCTTACCAGATCCACAGGGATAGCATGGCCTGTTTCATACACATCCAGAGCAATCACTTTACTGCTGTGATACAGTTCACAATCTGAGCAACCGTCTGACTGATACTAAGAATAGAATCATAAAAAAAAAAAAAAACTAGCTGAAACAAAGTTAACGTAAATTAACAAAGTTAATTATCCAGGTGCTTAAATTACTAGCGACGTAGAGAGGAATACCTGCCGCTATTATAATAAGAGTTATTTGTTTTGTCGATTGGCCCAGCTAGTTAGTTTGGCTGTGATTAAATATAAAGCAATGCTGATATACCGCAGGGAATAGTCCAGGGAAATTATGCAAATTCTAAACAGCTTTCTACTTTTTTAAACAGATTTAACTATGATAATAAAAATAAGTGACAGTTCCTTTATTATTATTTATTAATGTATTAATGTATTAATTAATTTATTAATGTATTCATTTATTATTATTATTATTATTATTATTATTATTATTATTAGTAGTAGTAGTAATAGTAGTATTAGTATTAGTATTATTTCATGTTGGGTTTTATTAATAAACCTTTAAAGACTGTTTTAAGGACTATTTTATAAAAGTCCATTTTGATTAATTAAATCAAGTTCTCAACTGTTATACAGAGGGTAAGACGTTAATTCTCACTTTTCAAAGCACTGTCTAATCTAAGAGAATGTTTGTGAACACTCTTCTGAAAACAGTATTTACAAAAACATTCTTTAAAACTCTGTCTTTAGATTTCTGTGAATAGAACCCATTGTTTATCTGACTTCAGTTGGGATGGTAACGTGGATGTGGATGGGTGAAAGAGATAAGTAACCCTGTTTGTTCATATAGAGCTACCCCATGGTCCCCGACAAGCTCCTCCACACTGTACACAAAGTTATAGTGAGCAGCGCTATTTAAATTATGTTTTTTGAAGTTCTTATTAATAAAATAAAAGGTAATTAAAGAAGCCAACAACAGACTGGAATAGCCTCAAGATTTCCAAACTGTTTATTTTATAAATAATAACAAAATAATATATATTCTTTAAATAATTCACAAGCTAAAGATTTATTTTAAATATGACTATTTCTTTTCCATACTACCGCTACTGCTACTACTACTACTACTACTACTACTACTACTACTACTACTACTACTACTAATAATAATAAACAGCAACAACAATGTTCCCATCTTCTGACCTGAGAATGATATATTTTGCCATGGCTATATGGTGACATTTATTCACTGTCACAGTGTTGCTGCAAAGTTAACAGCAGAGGAGATTGATTCAGCCTATTCCTCATGCTTGCAAGTTCCAAGAAGAATCATCTGGGTAGGGTTTGGTCCACGCAGGCACTAGAGAACACCTCTGTTTATTCCTATTTCGTTTGCAAGTATTTTATATCAGCCATTAGGAGCCGTAACCCTTGGAGTGAGTTGATTAATAGGTTGTTCCCTTTCATTTCTTCTTCTTCTTTTTTTCTTCATTGGTGTTTAAAATTACCTTCTACTATAAATTCATTAAAAACTAGAGGCTGCCATTAGCCCTTCATGTCGTCAGGAAATTATAAGAGAGAGAGAAAAAAACCGTGCTTGCAGAGTAAGCAATTTTAGAGATCGGCCAACCCATCCATCTTTTTAATGAGCCTTGTTTATAACCTTCCGCCATCTTCCCCGTCACCTTCCCTATTTACATCTCTTGAACCCCTTTAATTAAGAAAAGAACCTGGTTAGAAAATAAAAGGCGAAATGTGAATATGTTCTGATTAATTCAGCTAGCAGGAGGTTAGAGAGTGGTGAGGTTATTATAACCTGTAACAGCAGTGTGTGTGTGGAAAGGAAAGGGACAAGATTTCCCTGCATTTTTACGAGACAAAAACAAAAAAAAAAAAGATTAGTGCGCCCAAGTTTGCGATGACGGAAGACCTGTTCGCGTTTTTACTATATTTTATTATTTTTCTCTAACCTTACCTCCCACTGTCTAGGCTATGGCCTTCAAAGTCAGGGCCCTATTAGGCAAATAAGGCCTGATAAATCTCCGGCACCTCTTTAATGAGGGCTCCTGAGCTGAGCTGTGCTAATTTAAAAAGGTTAACCAAGAAGTGAGTTGTTACCCCTACTCATTTTTATTGCGCTAATGTCTCTTCATAGCCTTGGCCCTGGTGATGCAATGACTTTATTAAAAAAGAAAAAAAAAAAGTGTGCATGTGCAACACCTTGGAAATGCAGCAAAATTCCCCTTGTTATTTAAAAAAAATTAAAATAACAATTATATTTATATTTATATATGGTTAGTATATTTTTGGGGGATGTACTGGAGAGGCTGGCTTGACCTCTTCAAGGATTGGCCTTTGTTATAAACTCATACAGCTGAGTGAGTGTTTGTTTCTTTTCTTTCAAAGTTTCCTTCTTTGTCAAAACAAATGCTGCTGTATTTTGTGTTATCTGAAGTGCTAACGGACCTATACAGGAATTTTTCAGGAAATTGTTAGCAGAAAGGGTGTTTTGACTATGGACTGAAGTTGCAATACCTAATACTTGGCATTTCAAATCATTTATTAAAAATTATGTTTGGTTTAAAAAAAAAAAAAAAAAAAGTATATATGCTATTGGGTCCCTTGGTTATTACTTGATATATTTTAGTTATGTGTTTTTCAGTACAGTGTGTTCGCAAGTTGCAGCAATATATATGCCACTTGCAGAAATACAGCCAAAGCTTCATGTTGTCAGGTTCAATACACGATTTCAGCATGTTTCAATCTCTCAACACGAAGCACTGGCAGTGATAAACTATCGATCTCCAGTCGCAATGTGTTTTCAGGCTGAGTGGCCTGAGAAAAAACTAGGATATCCTGGTTTAAAATCAAAGTCTTGTTATTGCTGACTGTGCTGCTAACCTTCCCCAGCTGTTACTCCTCATCTCACAGAGCGGTTGAACTGAGTAAGAGTCAATGCTAAATGTTTTAACAGTGTCTTCCACTATGACCACCAGCACTGCACATGTAAATGTGACAAACGGAATATATTGATTTTATATCAACTACTTGGGATATTAACAGAGAAAAAAAAATCTGAATCAACATCCATGAATGTCTTCATTCCTTCAGTAATAAATAATACATCGGGGCTTAATTAGGAATGTATGGAAAGACAAGGTGCAATTTAAATAAATGAAATCGTAATGAATTCACACTCACCCACCCACCAGGGGAATTAGGAGAAGCTCACGTAATGAATGAATACTTACTTTATACATGTATGATCAACACCAGCTGTGACATCTGAGCACAGCATTGTGAAGGATTGTGAACTCCATAGGAATTACCAGGGCTGGATGCATCGAAAGAAAAGATATGCAGGCATTATTCCTGTTGCAATGACTGGTCAGAGTTCTTTTGATAGGTGCAAAAATCCCCCAAAAGTCACAATATAGTCTAAATGGAAACAGAAATGAATAGAAAAAGGGGGTCCGTTCAAAGTACTGCCACTGAGATATTATTGTGTTATTATTAATCCCAGTTCACCACTGCAACCCCCTGGCAACTCGGGAAACGGAGGTTGAAACACACGTCCTCCGAAACGTGTTCCTGCCAAGCCGCCATTTTTCACACTGTGGGTCCACAGAGAAGCCACCAGACCTATAGTGCCGGAGGACAACACAGATCTGAATGGCTCCACTGCAGACCCACAGGCGCCAGAGGGGTCGCTGATGCGCAGTGAACTGTGGATTGCCCTGCCGACCTAAGCCCTCCCTACCCGGGCGGCGCTCAGCCAATTGTGTGCAGCCCCCTGGGAACCCCCAGTCACGGTCGGCAATGACATCGCCTGGATTCAAATCTGCAATCTCCAAGCTATAGGGCACATCCTGCACTCCACGCGGAGCACCTTTACTGGATGCACCACTCGGGAGCCCGTCCCTCTTGTGATTTTAAGGACGATGGCATGTAGATACGCCAATATTAAGATCAATTGAATGCACTTTCTCATTTTTGATCGCTAAAGCATAAAACGCTAATTGACAGAATGACAGTGAATAAGATAAGTGTGTCAGTGCTCTGTGCAAGAAAACTGAAGGAGGCAATTTCGCGGTAAGCTTGCACGGACAACTAACTCATCACTCCTGTAAGATTTTACAGCAATTCCTTATGCAAACACGGCCATTATTTTAAAGTGAAACACATTCATTGAACAGACCGCAGAGGCAGTTCTACCTCCTGTATATCTGTTTTAACTAAGATGACAAACCTAATTTAATTAACTTTATTTTATCAGGAGGGCAAGGTTAAGGGAAACCATTAGTTCATGGAATGAACCAATCTAATGAGGAGCAATATTTATTAATTGACATACATAAAAATAAAAAAAAAGTTAATTAAATTATACCCTGAGAGAAAGATATAAGCAAAATGCACAGTAGAAAAACAATGAAATGATTCAAATACAAAACAGGTATATAAAAATAAATGCACAGCAGAAAAACAACAACATGATTCAAATACAAAACAGGTATGCAAATTACCATTCTAAATTCCATTTCCAAAGCAGTTCAGTTACATTAGTGGAAAAAAAAAATCGTGTACTTGGGGTAGATTCAACCTGAATGTAAACTACACAAATAATACAACATGGCTTTGGACCCCTGAGTCTTGCCTGTGATCTGGACATTGGAGGAACCTCTTATGAAAGTTTATCACGGTCTTTCTGGAATCTTCCTGTGCTTTTGCCACGGTTATACTATACATTTACCATAGTGAACCATTTTTTTTTTTATTTTTTTTTTTACAATGCTTACCTATGCTTTATCATGCTTTCACTGTGCTTTATCAAACTTTGCTTTGCTTTTACTAGGGGATACTAGGTTGTAAGGGACACGCCACTGTAGTAGCAATAAAGAGTAAAATAAAAATCATCTGTTACAATTGTAGAGGACACATGTGTACACACCTCTGGAAAGTGAATGATTTAGAATGATTGCAACCATTCAAAATACCTTGGTATGAAAATCCCTCTGAATCAGGCTCTCCTTTCTAATTGCATCCCAGCATTAATTGATGTACGGCACTTGGCAAGCCTTTCAAGAAATTGACTGGTCAATAAATGATCTTTTTAAAGATCACGGCAGCCCGTTTAAACACACCACCCATCACCTTGTAAACAGAGGGATATCAATTACAGCTTTCAATACCAGAACCAATTTAACAATGTAGGTGTGGCAATTAGTTTATTGATTTGGAGCACTTAGTTCTGTAGTAGGTTTCATTGTACAACTTAATTAACTCTCTGTTTCTTTAAATCAATAAATATTGGTCACGAGAGAAACTGTTTTAAAAATAAAAAAAATAAAAACTACTCACATGGGATTTCAGAACCCGCGACACCGCATTCCCAGAACTTCTTCCGTTCACATCTAATTAGTTGGGAAGCAGTTCACATGCCGCATTCGGAATATCTGACATTATTTTCCCAGGATAACCTAGTTGAGTTGCCACATCACCTCCTCATGAATCAACACTGACGTTTTGTCGTTGTTTCAAATACAAATCTTGACTCTTAAGCCTGTTACAATAAGTGTGGTCTTATTTGATTTTTTTTAAACCATTATCACTGTAATTTTGCCTTATTTATTCACTGTTAAAAAGCAACAGAAAAATGTAATAAATAAACATGTTGATATCTTTTATTAGGTATCATTTAATGTACTAATGCTGCCTTTGAAAACTTACAGATTGTGTAAAATGAAATTAAGAATACTGTCACCCCCACAATCACTGCTAAATTTAACAAAACAGATTGGCTTTCCAAGCATAGTGCATTGGTAACCTTGGACATAGGTATGTCTAAAGAGCTCAGGTTCTTGCACTGGCCTTGATCTGCTGTTTCAACATGGCTAGTTAGGGTAAAAGGCTACAACAATAAGGTCTTTCCTATTAAAACGTGTAGATGATTTGGTAGGTGTTTTCATTTAGCATTGTAAGGTATCCATCATAGTAACACATAAAACACTGACCATAAGCAGAATAGACCTGTAAAGAGTGAATCCAGTAGAATGGGGTTCTTGTTGATGTTTATTTTGCTTTCTTTAGTTTGTTCAGTTCTCAGCACTTTGGCACTCTCCATACGGGTCGATTAAGTCCTTACCATAACTCCCAACTTCCTTTGTTGTGTTCTGGAAGCTGGGTGTCAATGCTTCCATACATACGCTTTGTGCTTAATCTTTAAAAGCTGTTTTCAATCAGGCAAATGATCCCTCCTTTGCAATATGCTAATGCAGTGTGATTTATCCGTGTTGTAAAAGTTAATTACGGTATGTTTGCGAGTCCCATAAGATGATGTATTTAATGTTTATAACTGGGATTATTAAAATGTCCCGCCTCAATTACAGGGGGTTCTATTCCAACACTAGGACTAATTGTGGCTTTAAATCACAGCCACCCCTCGCCGTTAGGAATGAGGACCAACGTCAGGGTGGAATGGGTTGGAATAAATATACCTCTTGATTTGTCTCAGCCAGAAAGAAAGATGGGTGTCTGAAGGCCAATCTATTCTCATACATCCAAAACAAAAGGTAGAGACAGCACATGACAACAGGATGACGATCTTAAAAAAACAGCCATACTGCAGCATGGCCGCGTTTGGAGCGCAAACCAATAGGAATGAACCACATTGCTTCGCCATTCGGGAATAGTTGTCTTGGTAACACGTTATATATTAAGGGTTTCTAATTGCTGTGAATTTTCATAGTAGTTACTTTGTAAATACATGTGTACTTACTCATAATTACACTGTTATAGTGCACAGTTATTATGCACAGTTAACAGTACAAAAAGGTAACTGTGTAAAAGTGATCAAAATGCCATGAGCACATCTGAGCATCTCCATTTCATGCATCCTAGCCAGAGCTTGCAGTTCGTCATTAAAGACTTCATGTTTTAGTTCTAGACCTATCAGTATTGGAATATTAGATCTCCATTTCATGCATCCTAGCCAGAGCTTGCAGTTCGTCATTTAAGACTTCATGTTTTAGTTCTAGACCTATCAGTATTGGGATATTAACAGATCTATGGTTGTAGCTGGATAACCACAGTGACAATATCTGGTTATAAGCTGCTAACTTACTAACTAAATACATTTTGAGTCCACTTGTGGATTCTTGAGAGACCCATTGCCAAGGAAAGGAGTATACCAATAACAAAATAAAACTAAAAATAGCTGAACCTTTGATAAGGTTCATTTAGAAAGAAAAAGAAAAAAATAAATCCAATCCTATTCACTGTACAAGCACACAAAAGAAAAGATACGTATCTAACAAGCGGTGAACATGTTTAGATAATCTTTTCTGCATCTCAGCCTGTCAGGAATAAGCCCCGATGTGAATCATTTTCACGCTGGTATCTTGCCACTCGTCCGCTGCTCTGTTTATCCCTTTGTTCCAGTTGTGACTGAAAGTGTAATTGTTCTGAGTGTTTATGGGTCCTTGTTCAGTTCTGTC
Source organism: Acipenser oxyrinchus oxyrinchus (assembly GCA_030684275.1). Lineage (NCBI taxonomy): Eukaryota > Metazoa > Chordata > Actinopteri > Acipenseriformes > Acipenseridae > Acipenser > Acipenser oxyrinchus. The sequence continues at coordinate 18,953,306 of CM060271.1, read as the reverse complement.
TGACCTGCCAGGGTTATCATTTCCAAATACCCAGTTTCCCTCTTCCCACAACTCAATTGTCTGGTAATCTCCTACACTGTGCTTCAATTGTGAGAACGCATATCCATTACAGAATGGTACTTCTATAGTCTGACCTGGTGTGGCTTTTCTCAGAAGAGAAGAAAAGGGGGTTAATTGACAGACAAAACAGTACAAATGTCAGAAAAAATTAATCTATTTAGTCTGCTACAGGCTCCAAAGCAACGGGGCGTGTTATCAGTTTCAGCATTTCAGATTTTCAGGGGTTTCTGACACAATATACTTCCTTTTCCCCTTTCATTTCCTTATTATCACTCTCTACCATAGTAACTGCTGACATCATTTTTACCAAAGTTAAAAAAAAAAAAAAAATGTAAAAGCAAAAACAAAAAAAAAAAAACACTCTTTAGCTGCCTGCTGAACTGATTTGGGAAAAAAAGTGATTCCTACCATCTTCACTGCCTCTAAGGGGTATATATATATATATATTTTATATAGATAGATAGATAGATAGATAGATAGATAGATAGATAGATAGATAGATAGATACTGGTCGTAGATGCAGAAAGACAGTGGGCAGGGAAGAACAGTTTGAGACTAATAGACAGATAAACTATCAATAAATTAGACGCTCATCTAATGACTGCTTTACAATGTGAAAACACCTGGAAAAGATGTTTTAGAGCAGTCGCTGAGCCTGCATGCATACAGTACTGCAGGTGTTAGAAGGAGATATAGACAGCAAAGTATGCAATCTAATTTGGGCCCAATATACTAAATGAAGACTTACTTAAAACTCTTTAAGGCATGAAGGGGATTAACTGCTGTGCGTGAGACGAGCGTACGTAAAAATGCAAAATGTTGAAAAGCATTGTAATGAAGAGACGTGCACTTCCCTCACCCTCCTTGTGCTCCTTCACTTGACGGAGCACATCTACAGTATATTTTTAGTTTACTACATCTTGCTCTGGGGCCTCTATTGCAAGAGCTCTGCTGACAGCCCTGATTAATGCGCGACTCAGAAGTCGTATCATTTCATTATCTTAATAGTCAGTGGTTAACAAGGGAATATAAAAATCCCTTTTACATTGCAAGCATGCCTCCTTTCACAAAAAAAAAAAAAATCCAATGCATTTTTGTTTTGTGTGTCTAAAACTTTGATTCTTGTACAGTGGCAAGGACTTATAAGTAGGGACAGGCAAGTGGGTTTAATTTAAATTAGAGTGTGCCTGCAGCTCTCCACTTCTGATCTAATCAATCTGAATTCAGGTCAAACAAGCCTGACTCTTGACTTCAGAGCTGACCTCTGCTGTATTCTCTGACACGGCCTGGATTCTTAATCCTTGCTTGACGCAAACGTTGTTGGATAATGTTACAGAGAGATGAGCTTCCAAACCGGTTATGCGAGCCAACTCAGACGCAGCGAAGTTTTCTTTTAGACATACAGTTCTCGTTTATACTTCTGCATGTATTAATCTGGTTTGTATTGGACACAGCGAAACAGCATAGCTTACAGAGCTCTTTCCTGCAAAGAAGCTGTAAATGAAATGCTTCTCATACAAATAAATGCGCTACCCGGCCTCCTCTAAAACTACACAGGATTCCCAATGTGTCTGTTATGATTTTGAGTGTGTGGGTACTAGAGGCACTGTAGCAATGCAGCTTCTATTTCACTGCATGTGTTGATGAGCTCAGTTATACAGGCTACCAATCTGTTTACACATAAGCTGTAAGCCTCAATAATACCCTCTGCAGTTTGCCCTATCCCGAATGCATTGATTGCAGGGGCAGTTAAGCCTCCCTAATCTGAACAATTCCTTTGTAGTGGGGTATAGAAATTCAATTCGAATTGTGATTCAATTCAAACGTACCGCTTATTGTTGACTATAATGCGGACAGAGCACTAATCAATTCATGTTGCTCAAATTGTAAAGATAACTAACAAGTAGCCATTTCCATACGGTAATGCTTTACATCAAGGGTCTCTAATTACTATCTATTTACATAGTAGTTTCATAGTACATATATGTGTACTTGCGCATAATTACAATGGTACTATGCATAGTTACAATGTACTAAATGTGTACATTTCTTTGCAAGATATAACCCTAATCCCTAAATAAAATCCAATTTTTTGTAAAATGTAATGAACCAGCTTGAGGGGAAATAAACCCAGAAGAGCATCTATATTGTATTCCAAAAAGTCATGCCATTGATATTACTAAAGCCCAATTGTGTGCAATGTATTTGCTTCATCTTGAACATTATTATTGTGGTTTATTTCTTAGCAGATGCCCTTATCCAGCAATCTAGGTAAAGTATCTTGCTCAAGGGTACAGCAGCAGTGTCCCTCACCTGGGATTGAACCCACAACCCTCCGGTCAAGATTTCAGAGCCCTAACCACTACTCCACACTGCTGCCCATGGTTCAATAGCCTCTGTATACTTTACCACTAGTATATAAGTGAAGCTTTCCTTTTGCAATGCTAATGTAGTGGAGCATCTATTTAAGTTTCCTTCTGTGGCATACCTAGTTAGACGTGACGAACACTTTCCGCTGCCTCTCTCTCTCCCTCTTTCACCTCGCGGGAAAAGTTCCTCTTATTATTTTTTGCCGGGCGGCTCTCACTTAGCATTTCGCTTTGTCGGATAATTGACAGGCAAGGTGACGCCTGAGAGGAGAAAAGCAGTACATCATAAATAAATTACGGCAACACAAAAGCGTGGAATAAGCAGATTTATGTAAAAATATCTTTATTAGGGATGACAGGAACAGCAAAATGTCACCGTGGCGTTTTCAGAAAGAACCGAGCAATATGGATTATCCGGAGAGAGACGGCATTGTGGAGTAATAGCAAGACTGTCCCTGGCAGGTGTTGTTCCGTGCTGCCAGGGGCTTTTTAATTATGAGTATTAGTATTAGTATTCATATTAGTATCAGTATAAGTATTAGTGTTTAGACATAAAGAAGTGCAGATGTGGTGAATAGCGAATTTTGTGACTTTCTCGGTCAATAGTGCTTTCTCTTATCTAGGCTTTCTGTCATATCACAACAAGGCTGCTATGGTACAAGGCTGGTTTACCTAGGTTCCCTTAATTCCTTACAAATCACCTACTTTGAAACATGCAGTATTCACGTCTCCCAAGGACAGCATTATAATGAGGATTAAGTTAACAGTGTGCATTAAGAGCAACAGAAACAGTTTCCACTCTTCATGGTGCCTTGTTAAAAATGCCTGTGTTTCAAAGCTATTGTGCCATTTAGCTGTTTAAAAATGAACAGTTCCCAACAAAAAAGCCAACCTTTTCTGACAAAACCAGCACACTGCCAAAATAGTCAAATAGCCCAAAAACTAAATACAAGGTAATAATGCAAAGATGCTTGATTTAATGCTAATGCATTTTTGCTATTCCTGTGGTAGGTACTGTACTGGCCTCATTTCCAGACGGCCGAACCTCTGATATTATGTCTAAAGACGTCTGTTTCTTTCTTGTTCGTTTTTGTATTGTTGTAGTTCATGTTGCCCTTTTCCTATTCATTATTCAGTGAGTTAAATTATTCCATACAAGCGCCTGTGGAGATATCTGAAAATCGTGGGACCGTATTGTAAAAACATTGCACTCTGGCTTCTGTGGTATGACATTGGCATCTATTTTAATGGTCTAAACAGTGATGGAGTTTAATACCGCCACCCACAAAACCTATAAAGATGATTTGTTGCAGCCATCACTCCACTGTAAGTTTTTAGTACATGTAGTCGTAATAACCTCAGGGAAAACACCCACCTGATTAATATAGTGTATAAAGAAACTACTGCTGTCCAGATCATTGCAATAAACCCCATCATAAAATATGCTAGAAATGCCTAGAACAAAAAATTCACACATAAAACCAATAAACACAGCATGCAGAATCAGGGATAAAAATAAAACAATGTCGGAAATGATACAAATGAAGTTAAAAACAGGAAGTGTCTACAGAACAAGCAGAACATGTGACTGTAGTGTCTCATCACAGTGATAATGTAATACAGATATCAAGACTTAACATAAAACTCCCAAGTCCAGAGACAGACCTGGCCTGTATCCCACTAGCCAGTCCATTAGCCCGTGCCACTGAGCCACTGCACTCTGCCCCTTGAGAGGCACTCCTGGATACGATAAGAAGATTACAAGAAAAGCCTGTCTTTAGTCCTTCTACACCCCCCTGTCAGACCCAGCCAGCTAAATCACAGTGCAGGCAGCACATGTATTGATCATCCACTCAGTTCCTAAAACCCAAGGGTTGAGAAGGACCATCCATGGGATAAATTGAGTAATATCGAGGAAGTTTATTTGAGCCGCGAGGGGCTGCTTTAGTTCAACAGCAAACGATCCTGAAAGCCTTAGCGGAAAAGCCAGTTGAGAAGAGCAATGTTTATCCATCCAGGTCATCATGAGCTAAAGAGTGACAGACAGAGGAGTAGAACCAGCAGCAGCAGGAACACATAACAACAGCAGCAGCCGTCTGGCTGGGGCAGGTTAACCGTTCAGCTGCCAGTGCATCTCCATTGGATTACTTCTCTCAGACCCTCGTGAAGGTTTTGGGGGCGGGTGGCTGTACAGGATTACAGTGTGCTTAGGCCAAAATCATCACCATTCAAAATCATCACCATTCCTCCCAGTAAACCCTCTAATCAATCCCTACTGTGTGTACTGTACTGTAGAAATTGGCTGCTTCATATTCAGTACAGTTAAATAGCCCCGACAGGTTTATTGCTCAACAGCATACTGAGCTTCTCAACCTACTTTCCATAGCATAATGTATCAAGGAACTGCAGCCTCTAAACGGGTAAAATATTGTACAGTTAAAATAATGAAATAAGCATGTCAAAACCCTCTGACAATTGAGTTATTCTGTCACTCTCCAACACCCCACCACCACTCACTTAAATCTTTTGAAAGGTCTCTCTGTTAAGCACACCGCGTGCCTTTCTGACAGACGAGCAGCTAATTGCTCTGTGAATTACTGCTATCGATTTCTGTTTCTTGTAGAACCAAACAAACAAAAGATATTAATGCTGGGGGAAAAATGAATGATGACCTTTCTCAGCAAACACAGGCGCTGTCCTGGATTATTGGCGATCCCAGAGAGCAGCCGTGGATAGGAATTGCTGTATCACCATGATAACTTTAATAAGCCTCCGTGACCTTTTCCAGGCCGTGTTAAGTGCTTTCAATTTATTTATCCAACAAGGTGAGCAGCTTTTATTAAAAGATAGAGTACAATGAAATCTGTTGCAAGGATACACATCCCGGCTAGTCTAGGCCTTATAAAAAAATAGGTCACTTTTTCCTTCATAAGAAAAAAAAAAAATGTGTCAATGTAATTGTGGTAGATTGGGACCAGGACAAATGGAGTTCTTCAGGAACGAAAGGCTTTACTAGGTTTATGTGGGAACTGGTCCCACTGCTTTATCTCTACAATAACAATAACAATAAAATGCTCTTTTAATGTTACAAAAAAAATAAACCAACACTCAAACTAACAATGACATATTAGCTGGTTGCTGTGTGTTGGTGTTAGTTGGTTGTTGTTGTTGTTGTTTTGTTCTCCAGTAGCCATCTGTTTTCCCCTCCACTGCTCAGTAGCAACTGCCTTCTCACCAACATGGAGGACAGGAACTGTCTGCTTTAATACACACCCCTCCTAGTCACATGACTAAGAGGGCCCAAACAGAAAAAAATGGTGTTTAAAAAAAAACAACTAAAAAAAGTAACAGATGTGGAGATCATAACATTTCTATTCACAAAGAAGTAAATAATACATATTCCCTTACTGCCACTAATACAAAAGCTAGGCTAGGGTTAGGGCTAGCATTGAGGCTCGAGTTAGAGTTAGAGTCAGAGCTACTCTTTGAGTTCTGGATAGAGTTAGGTCCAAGACTGATCTGAATACTCACACTCACATTATCTGAATACACATGATCTGAATACAGGGGTGGAGTAAATGGTATCTACCTGTACAATGTAACTACACATACTTACCATACCATGATGTGTATTCATGCTTTGAAAGTGGCCTACAGCTTATTCTCTAGAGCTGGTTGACTCGCAGTTCAAAGGGGGATCTTAAGGCTCTACTGAACCAATGAGGCAGCTTTTGAACTCTGAATTGATTATAGGACACATCAATTGTGAACACCACCTTTCCTGAAAACTACCTTTGCATTGATTCTAAATTCCATCCACAGGACTTAAAGAGGAACACCAACCTGGCAGCAGTGTAGAGTAGTGGTTAGAGCTCTGGACTATTGACCGTGGGGTCGTGGGTTCAATCCTCACTAGGGGACACTGCTGCTGCACCCTTGAGCAAGGTACTTTACCTAGATTGCTCCAGTAAAAACCCAACTGTATAAATGGGTAATTGTATGTAAAAAATAATGTGATATCTTGTAACAATTGTAAGTCGCCCTGGATAAGGGCGTCTGTTAAGAAATAAATAATTATAATAATAATAACCTTTGTCTGCACTTGAAGTGAAAGGAAAATGTACTGTGAAAAATGTACTTAAGCATGTGATCAATGAGTGGCACCCAGATTATTTTTTATTGTGATTTGAAAGAAGTAGACATTTTCTGTCCAGCAGTCTTTCCTTTTTCTTCTTTGCAACTTAAACATAATCGTGCATTTTGATGTAGCACAATGGAGACAGAGAATAACAAAAGACACTGTTTTGATGATAGCTTCAGGGTAGACAATGTGGTCTGGATGTATTACATCTCTTAGCTTTGGAGTAAAAATATATATTATAATAGTAAAACGTGAAGTCAATAGTTATTTAAAAAAGCTATCTATCTATCTATCTATATATATATATATATATATATATATATTTTTTTTTTAACAACTAAATAAATACGTAAATGGGTTCATTAAATAATAAATGAAGTGATCATTGTGTTCATCGATGAGGTAAGTATGTGGTTTGGAATGTCAAAGAGCTGCTTGACAAAGACTCCTGCTTTTCTTAAAGATACAATCCAGACCTTCAGGATTTCACCCTATTTAGAATTGTGTGATAAAACTGACTTTCCAGCTTCTCTATATTTGTACTCTATGTGTGTGTGTGTGTTTGTTTGTGGTTTTTATTTTTTTTCTCAAGCTAGAGACAAATCCCTTACCCTCGGCTGCTGCTTTTATTAAATTCTCCTCAATAAAAAAAGCTCAGACAGGATTTATTAGGTACTCAGCACCGACGTTTAGTATTTCCCAGTTATTAAGTGAAAATCAATAGAAAGCAAAGAAAATGGAAGTCATACAAGTGTTGTCGCCCAGATATTATGTCGGCTGTCTCGCCAGATTCATGACAGGCCCCAACGCCTGCGAGGTGGGCTTTCTGCTTACATTGCAGGACCCAAAGTGGAGGTTATTCATTAGAGAAAGCCAGCGGTCAGATACATTTCCAGGCCTTTTCTCCCATTTATCTTGAAAATGCTCATATTGAGTGAGAAAGGATGCTGATATTCCCTGATAGAGATGTCAGATTTTATGTACCCACATCTGGATTTATTGTTATTTTGTTCTAAAGACCTTTTTTAACACAACGGAATGGCCCTTCACTTAAAATACAAACTCGTCTGGTAGAAAAAGGCTGCAGATAACACCATGGGACATGTTTCAAAAGCTTTGACGCCAGCCTTTAATTAACTCCTGTTTGTCTGAATTGAGAAAAAAAAAAAAAAACACCTTCCAATTGTACAAAGCTAGAACCAAACAACCAAGGAAAATCACTGCTCGGATTTTGATTTTGAAAAGGTGTGAAGTGAACTGTTTATTATATTGGCTTCCTTTTGAATAGCAGCAATTATTGTCGTTTAGGATTTAAGTTGAATGTAAATATTGCATGGAAACTATACAGATATTAATATGGTCTATATATAACCTCTGCAGTTAAAGACAGTCATCAATTGTATATGATGTAATCTCCAAGCCTTGTAATTAGGGAACTATAGTATTTTGACAGTACTCTGCTCTAGTCGAGTACCCTACTCTTTAGGGAATTATTTTCCGAGCCCTATCGTTTTACCCAATCCCATATTCCAGGGAGGATTAACGAGAACTAAGACTTGTGTGATTAAATATATATGACTTTGGATGGAAAACTTGAAAGCTGTTACACTTAAAAAAAGGGGTCTGTATCCCTGATAAGGAGCCTGGGACCTCATCAGCAGGAATTAGAAGTAATGTCCCGACGTACCACAAGCCCAACAAAGAGGAGAATACAAAATATATATATATATATATATATATATATATATATATATATATATATATATCAGGAATAAAAACTAAACTTCAAGCAGAAATAAAATGTGCATTCCACATCTCCTAGACATATACTCACAATAACACCCTGTAACAGGGCGAGCAGCCCTGTACATTGTTTTGTTTATTTTATTTTAGAGCGGGGTCCCCCTCCGCCCGTGTTTATTTTGTATTGTTTATTTATTGTATTGTATTGTATTTATGACGGCGAAGCGCCGGTTGTTTTGTTTATATGACGGCGAGCGCCATACGTTTTGTTATTGTTTGGTAACGTGGATGGGCAGCCCCATCCACGTAGTGATTAATAAACTCGTGCAGATTGTGGCCGAGGGGTAATGGAATAATTACTTGCAAGCTAGTTAAACCCCTCGGCCACGATATAAAAAGGCTGCAGCTCTCTAGCTCGGGGTTGGTGTGGTTGTTGTGAGAGCGAGAGCAACGTGAAAGAACATAGGAACAGTGAAGGCAATCTGCCCAGCCTGACCTTTGTCGTCGTATATTTTGGGTTCATGATTTTGTTTTGTTTACCTGTTTTATTTTCGCTCTGTGAGCAAGTTTCTTTTTGTTAAAACCTTTTATTTATTTTTGTGATTTAAAAATAATAAAAACGGCACAAGCGCCTGTTGAACTGCAGTACTTGCCTGGTGTCAGTGTTTGTCCGTCCCTGCTTCTGCCGTGACGTCACCGCTCAGTCGTCTTTGTCACACGTGGTGTCAGAACCGGGATAACAGCGCCTCCAGGACTCAGGCCAGAGCAGGAACCGCAATTTGTTGGTAAAAAAAAAAAAAAAAAAATGGGATGGGAGGAAGAAATGCAGCCATGGCGTGATCGCCAGGAGGAGTTGAAGGAAGGAGGGGCTCCATGGTGTGCCTCCTGCATGGAGTATGGGCACCTCCGGGAAGGTTGCCCCTATGAAGACCCACTCTTTTGAAGGCCCTCGATCAGGGAAAGGTGGAGGATGCGGAGGAGTGGCTTTGCTTAAAGGCCACGAGACCAGTCCACCGCCAGGAGCTGCCTCTGCCTCTTCCGACTGCAGTTTCTGGTTTAGGAACAAAAAAAAAATAATAATAAGGAAACGGAAGGCTGGAACTGGAGAGATGGCTGCCAGGATCTGGAGGTCCTCCTCGGTGGTCTAGAGGACCAAGGCTGGTGCCTTGCCTGTGGGGAGTTCGGGCACCCGGTGGTGCACTGCCCCTACCAAGAGAGAGAGGAGGAACTGGCCCAGGAGAGGAAGGTGAGGAGGAGGCAGAGAAGGGGAAAGGGGAAGAGGAAGGCTGAGTGTCCACAGCCCAAGCGGGAGGAGCCCGAACGTCCTACGCCTGAGTGGGAGGAGCCCGAACGTCCTACGCCTGAGTGGGAGGAGCCCGAACGTCCTACGCCTGAGTGGGAGGAGCCCGAACGTCCTACGCCTGAGTGGGAGGAGCCCGAACGTCCTACGCCTGAATGGGAGGAGTCGGTGCGTCCACAGCCCAAGAGGGAGGAGTCGGTGCGTCCACAGCCCAAGAGGGAGGAGTCGGTGCGTCCACAGCCCAAGAGGGAGGAGTCGGTGCGTCCACAGCCCAAGAGGGAGGAGTCGGTGCGTCCACGGCCCAAGAAGGGGAAGGTAGAGCGTCCACAGCCCCAGTCTCCACCAGCAGAGGGTGAATGCCTGCTGGGTCCACCTCCATTGCCATGGGAGGACTGCTTGCAGCTCCCACCTCCACCAGCAGAGGGTGAATTCCTGCTGGTCCCGCCTCCGCCACCTCCATCGGCAGGAGCAGAGCAGCAGGAGCTGCCTCTGCCTCCGCCACCTCCATCGGCAGGAGCAGAGCAGCAGGAGCTGCCTCTGCCTCCGCCACCTTCACTGGCAGGAGCAGAGCAGCAGGAGCTGCCTCTGCCTCCTCCACCAGCAGAGGGTGCATGCCTGCTGGGTCCCTGTCCACCAGCAGAGGGTGAATGCCTGCTGGGTCCCTGTCCACCAGCAGAGGGTGAATGCCTGCTGGGTCCCTGTCCACCAGCAGAGGGTGAATGCCTGCTGGTCTCCCCTTCCGAGGCAGAGCCGCACCAGTCCCCTGCAAGAGAGGGAGGGCCGCACCAGTCCCCTGAAACAAGGGTAGACTACACGCTGCTCCCACCTCCGCCGCCTGGAGACTACACGCTCCCACCTCCACCGGCAGGAGCAGAGCAGCAGGAGCTGCCTCTGCCTCCGCCACCTCCACCGGCAGGAGCAGAGCAGCAGGAGCTGCCTCTGCCTCCACCACCTTCACTGGCAGGAGCAGAGCAGCAGGAGCTGCCTCTGCCTCCACCACCTTCACTGGCAGGAGCAGAGCAGCAGGAGCTGCCTCTGCCTCCGCCAACCCCACCAGCAGAGGATGAATGCCTGCTGGTATCACTTCCCCACCAGCAGAGGATGAATGCCTGCTGGTATCACTTCCCCACCAGCAGAGGAGGAATGCCTGCTGGTATCACTTTCCCAACCAGCAGAGGATGAATGCCTGCTGGTAACACTTCCCAACCAGCAGAGGATGAATGCCTGCTGGTATCACGCCCCCACCGTCACGAGGAGAGGAGCAGGAGCTGCCTCTCCCTTCACCAGAAGGACCAGGACTAGATGCTGGCAGTCCTCAGCAGCCCTTGCATAGGCTGCTGAGGGAAGCACGAGGAAGAACCGCCCGGCCGCAGAGGCCGAGAAGAGGGCCAACACCCGCACCCCAGCTTGTCCTGACTCCTGCCTCGCTTAGCCCAAGGATGCCTGCCTCGCCGCCCAAGGATGCCTGCCTCGCTCAGCCCAAGGATGCCTGCCTTGCATCGCCTGGGGTTGCCAGCCGCTCCGCATCGCCTGGGGTTGCCAGCCGCTCCGCATCGCCTGGGGTTGCCAGCCGCTCCGCATCGCCTGGGGCTGCCTGTCGCTCCGCATCGCCTGGGGCTGCCTTTTGCTCCACACAGGGTGCAGGGTGCGGGGAGAAGTGGAGCTCCCGCTGCCGCCTCTATGGCCAGGGGCTCCCCTCCCGAAGTTCGCCTCCCGAGGGTCCGCTGCTGCTGCCGCCGCCTCCCGAGGGTCCGCTGCTGCTGCCGTCGCCTCCCGAGGGTCCGCTGCTGCTGCCATCGCCTCCCGAGGGTCCGCTGCTGCTGCCGCCGCCTCCCGAGGGTCCGCTGCTGCTGCCGTCGCCTGGGGTCGCCAGGGATCCTGCTTCGCCTGGGGTGCGCCGAGGGTCCTGCTTCGCCTGGGGTCGCCGGGGCTTCTGCTTTGCCTCGGGTCACTACACTGTGGCCGGAGCTCCATGAAGGGAGCTGCCGGCCATGAAGAAAGGGGGAGGTCAGGAGACCAGCTCCCCAGCCGCATTTCCGTGGCAGGAAACACGGTGGCCGGAGCCCCACGGAGGGGAACTGGCGGCCACAAAGAAGGGGAGGTCAGGAGACCAGCTTCCCCGCAGCAGTTTCGCTGCCAGAATTGGGTGGCCGGAGCCCCACGGAGGGGAGCTGCCGGCCATGAAGAAGGGGAGGTCAGGAGACCAGCTCCCCAGCCGCACTTCGCGGCCGGAGATCGTGGTGGTCGGAGCCCCACGGAGGGGAGCTGCCGGCCATGAAGAAGAGGGGAGGTCAGGAGACCAGCTTCCCCAGCCGCACTTCGCGGCCGGAGATCGTGGTGGTCGGAGCCCCACGAAGGGAGCTGCCGGCCATGAAGAGGAGGGGAGGTCAGGAGACCAGTTCCCCAGCCGCACTTCGCGGCAGGATATGGTGTGGCTGAAGCCCGGAAGAGGGAGCTGTTAGCCACCAAGAAGTGGGGGTGGAGGACGTTCCACCATGGCCACCCCCAGAAACACCTTGCTTCTCCCTCTTCCGGGACTTTAAGACTGAGGGGGAGGTGGCCGAGGGGCCATGTGTGCGTTGCACAAGGGGATATGTAACAGGGCGAGCAGCCCTGTACATTGTTTTGTTTATTTTATTTTAGAGCGGGGTCCCCTCCGCCCGTGTTTATTTTGTATTGTTTATTTATTGTATTGTATTGTATTTATGACGGCGGCCGGTTGTTTTGTTTATATGACGGCGAGCCATACGCTTTGTTATTGTTTGGTAACGTGGATGGGCAGCCCCATCCACGTAGTGATTAATAAACTTCGTGCAGATTGTGGCCGAGGGTAATGGAATAATTACTTGCAAGCTAGTTAAACCCCTCGCCACGATATAAAAAGCCTGCAGCTCTGCAGCTCGGGTTGGTGTGGTTGTTGTGAGAGCGAGAGCAACGTGAAAGAACATAGGAACAGTGAAGGCAATCTGCCCAGCCTGACCTTTGTCGTCGTATATTTTGGGTTCATGATTTTGTTTTGTTTACCTGTTTTATTTTCGCTCTGTGAGCAAGTTTCTTTTTGTTAAAACCTTTTATTTATTTTTGTGATTTAAAAATAATAAAAACGGCACAAGCGCCTGTTGAACTGCAGTACTTGCCTGGTGTCAGTGTTTGTCCGTCCCTGCTTCTGCCGTGACGTCACCGCTCAGTCGTCTTTGTCACACACCCTCCACACCAGGCAAAAACAAGATCACACTGTTTATACTGTTGTTAACAGTGTGGGCTAAGGTTAAAAATTAATAAATAAATAATCTTCCCTACCAATAATGAGCTGTTCTCTTTACTTTGAAAGATGTGCGGCTCTGTCAAGCAGGCCTCCCTTTATGCTGGTCTGCATTAACATGTTTTATCCCATCCCCAGTGCTCTCTGGACTGGTGTGTCCCTCAGAGAGGAGATATGATTGATATGTTCCGAGCTCCTGTCTGACAGTCCCAGTAAAGGAGGCCCACATGAAGTGGATTTCTACCCTGGCAGGGGCAGTGAAAGTGATACTGACCCAGATATATATATATATACATATATATATATATATATATATATATATATATATATATATATATATATATATATATATATATATATATATATATCAAAGGGATTTGAACCTTTGTCCATTCCGATTGGCCTCTCTTCTAAAGATATAAGAAATCTTCACAATTTAAGAACTTAACTACAGTGCTAATTGAATTACTCTTAAGACCTTTACGATAGTAATGTAAATAATCCTGTGAGAGTGCCCAAGACACTCGGGGTAATTACTTAAAGCTTGCCTTCAAATCTCTTGACTTTTTTATTTTTATTAAAAAGCTTTTTAACATTAGCACTTTCTTCCTGACAAATTAAATGAAATTTCATTACTCTAGCCAGCCTAATGGCATGAAACTGTCTGCCGCCACTGCTGTGTGAGAATCTTAACCCTTCTCTCTGCCACTGCAAATGAATCAAACGCTCCTCGCTGGACTCCAGCTGGAATGAGCATCGACCCAGGCTGCCACCAGTCCTACAGTTCTGAGTAGTTCTGAGAAGCGACTTCAACAAGAAAAGGATTGATTTGTATGTGCTGACAGTTCAACGGCTGCCTACTGTACACTATTGTTCTTTAGTTTTGTTTTCTAATTGTGTGTCAGTTTTATGTGTATAATCATGATGCACAATTTCAGGAATTTTTATTTCAGATCAGTCAGTGGGAGAAGAAAACATTACAAGGACACAGAATTCAAGAAAATCTTTAAAATATGTTTCAGTGTCAGAACGCTCCTTTTCGTATTGCTAAAAAAAAAAATGCAGTCGCAGCTGTAGTATCCAAGAAATAGATTTTCCACATCAAGCTGTGCTAGGATGTTATGAAACTAGATCTCTGGCCTGTTTTACGCTATTTAAGTGCTTTTTTTTATTTTGGTGTGTGTGTTTTTGTGCTGTACCACACTGTGCTAGAAGGTGCTGAGCTGCATACACTGTTCGGTTTTCCATTGATTGATTTATTCTTAACACCTTTAGTTTTGTGAGGGTTAAGCTCCCTGCCCCCTCCTACTCCCCAGGGTAAAGCATGGGCAGAGTATGTCCATCTGCCTGTCCCCCATGGGTCTTGTGGGGCTCTCAGTCCAATTGCGCATCTTAGTGGATGTGGATTTCAAGGTTACACCTGGGTGTTCAAGGGCAGGTCCAAGTGTAATCGGCACTTAGATCATAGATTAATCTTATTTGCTATCTATTAGGTTTGATTCTTCCTTCCATCTCTCCCCTCCTAAAGCCAGGATTACCGCGATAGTTTAAGATAATGGATTCTTAGAGAAGGGAGGTCAAGCAGGCTTTGCGATTCAGGAGCCACAGATAATATGATTCATCTAAAAGCCTCTCAAAAGGGGTTGCACCTTCATAGGCCTAATTGCCAAAGAGGGATAAAGGGGAATAAATCTGAGACATTGTGTGCAAACTCTTTGGATAAAGCACACTTAATTCAACCAGAGTGTTTCATTAATTTGTGCTTTATTGCATAACTTAAGGGTCGTCGTGACGATGATTTCTGCTCTTACCATTAATCTCTTTAGTTTCAAGAAAAGATTTGTATTTTTTTTTTGTTATGGACTTTTCCCACCTAAAATTCTTCCTTATTTTATTCATTTATTATACAAATATAAGTCAATCCTAGCTCTCTAATATGACAAATGTTTTATTTCAGGTGCATGTTTTTTTCTTGTTTATTTTTTTATTAACTGTTAATTTCAAGTTTATGATGTTAACAGATACTTAATACATACTAACAAGTTAATTAACTGTTAAAATGAAGGCCACCCCCCTCCCCCCTATTTAGAGGATTATCAGCTCCAGGTCAATTATTATATTTAATTGAGTATCAATTAGCCAGAAGAAACTTCAGAAGATGTTCCAGTAGCAGCATTGTGAAAGTGAAACTGGATGGTATGTTATACCTTGAACTGTTTATAAATATGTTACGATATACAAGAACATGAACAACATGCATTCAATTATGTTTTTGGGTAGCTAGATAATTAAAACATAGATACATTTATATAAACTGTGACACTGACGGGCAAACTTACTGTATCATCTCGAAACACAGTATTTATCAGACAGAAAGGCTATTTGTGTCTACAATGTGTTACACTTTGAGTCTTTTTAGCATAAGTACTTATTCAATATGTTATAAAACACAAAATGTACATTGCGAATCAACGTTATCTTTTCTGAAAATATTGAAATTCTTCCATTTGCACAAACAACAACAGCTTTCTTTTACAAAGAAATTCCAAAAAGTTTAATTTTAGTTGCCAGCATGGACAGGGTCCCCAACAACTTGTGTTTACATGGCGATTTGACTGGCATTTTAAAGGACGAGGACATTGTCCCAGCTGGAGTGCGTCCAACAAGATGTAACCCAGGGGCCTGCGATCCACACCTGTGGTATAAATATACATGAGGTGTTAGTGAAGCGCTCCGTTTCAGTGTCTGCATTACATTCACCCCCAAGACCTGCGGGACTGGTTTCATGTTTAGGAATGTAACAGTATCTGCCTCTTCACTTCTCGCTACAAAAGTGTTCAAAAATTTAACTTTTAATTAGCCTAAGTCGAACGCTGGCAATAATGTTTATTTTATCTTATACAACGGTATGGTAGGCCTGTAATTCAGAAAGCAGTCGAGTGATACATACTTGCTGCTATAGCGAAGTCACTCTTACATAACACTCTGACATTAGTATTTCTTGTCAGTTTGAAGGCCTCACACATGTGAATGTCACTTGTCCCTTTAGCCTTTATCAAGCATGTATACCAGACCTCAGGTTGTTTGAGCTGTTTTATTTTCCCCTTAATTCTGAAAAGTGCAAACAGAGATCAGAGCTGTGTTTGGGACTCACTTTAAGCAGCTCAGACACTATGACAGGATGCCATCTAGTTTGGGTCATACTCTTTACAGAAAGATTCACCCACCTCTGCTAAATCTCCATTACCCTCATATACTCTTGGCATGCATAATATACGATGTGTTTGTTCAGTCTAGTCAGGGGGCACCTCAATCTTAAATGAATGACAAGTGCAGTAAAATGAAAAGAGCCCAAAGCGAGCTCTAATAGGTATGGGGAGCCTTTTCTAGTCAAACATAAAGCAAATTAATGGGAGCCCTTGCTGTACCTTTAATCTGGAAATGTCATACGGTAATAAGCAGTGCGGACCAGGCAATGTCTTGAGCTGGAACCGTAGATTTACAATGGACAGAGGGGACTGGTTCAGTCAGTGTGCCAGCCTGGTACACAGTGTGCGACACAGACCCAGAGGAATGTGCTGGGCCAGCATTCAGTCATTTAACTTCCAAGAAGTTGGTAGAGCTTAAAAATATTGCTGAAAGAATATTTTTTTTTAAATGTAAGAGGTTCCCACGTCTAATTATCAGTCAATTGATCCTTCACAATGTTTCTTGCTGAGGTACTTTATACATAGTTACTGCATACAGTAGTAGGGAATAATGTCTTAGTTCATAAATAATTACATCTGAACATTGCATACTCTTCCACATAAGGTTGTTTCAGTCAGTTGGATCACAAATACACATGTAACAGTTAAAATCAGGTTACAACTCAAATGTAATGATGTGTAAATAAGATGTGTTTTGTTAACAGAATATTTCTACAGTGGTCTGCACGGATCTTAATAAATAGATAGTAGTTAATAACACTCATATCTTACCTTACCTTACCTTTTAATATAAAAAAAAATATTTTTTTAAATAAAAAAATTGACACAATAAAATATGAGAATCTTTTTATCTGCTTGTTATAACATATAAATACTTACTGAACCCTAAACACACACACACACACACACACACACACATATATATATATATATATATATATAGAGAGAGAGAGAGAGAGAGAGAGAGAGAGAGAGAGAGAGAGAGAGAGAGAGAGATGAGAGATGTCTATAAAAGGGAAACCTTGGTGTTTGAAAGCACAAAGAAAAACCTTCAGACAAGAGGAATTGGTTTGAATAAAAAACTGAAGCACCAATCCAAACCTCGCAGCAACAGTTATTGATCACATACATTGTTGATACACCTTTGTTCGTTCTAGTTAATGTTTTCAAATTGATATCCTCGTTTTTTTCAGCTTTCACCAAACGAATTACCCGAAAATGCTCTCATCTAAAGAAAATAAAGAAGCAAAGAACATGATAGATTAAAAAAAGCAATCTCCTGTGTTAAAATGTTTTGCTGCCGCTAAGCAAAACAGTGGTGGGTGAACACACGGCACATTTCAAACACTGGCCATTGTAAAAGACTGATGGTCGTAATGGCTTCCCATTGTGCCGTCTTCCTGCAAGTGAAAAAATGACGACAATTTTAGTAAAGAATGGCTGTTGAGAAGACGAAAGATTGCTTTGCCGTACTCTGAAATAAACAATATTTATTGAGTGACCTTTCTAACTGCTTGTTGGGGCTTGTGGGAGGGTTAATACAGGGGGGCTCACATGCACACAGATTCATGATTAGCAATGGTGCCACCTTGTAAAACCAATTAGATTAATGCGCACACCCAGGATGGAGGCTTGAATCAGACCAGGGGCCTCATGCTTGCTGTTCAAAGGGCTGTCACTGGGACTGGAGGATTAGGGCTGCATTAGCTCAGCCTGGCATGTGCTGTGCGGTGCAAACAGATGCCGCCATTTTGAATTTTTGACATTCTTTTAAGATGCCTTGGGGACTTCAGCATTCTATTTTCCTGCAACTAAAATAATAATAATACAAATAATACTACTACTATTAATACCACTACTTCTACTACTACTACTACTACTACTACTACTAATAATAATAATAATAATAATATAGGGAACTGTTACTTGTTGTTATTCTCATAGCTGAATCTGTTTCTGTAGAAATAACTTGAGAAAAAAGAAATGCATTAATGTTACTCTACAGGTACTAAACCTCTAAATATCTCTTAAAATAGCCTTAGTGTCTCTCTTTATTTCTCTCTTGCAGGATCACTACTACACATTGATTAGATAAGAGCTGAGACAAGGGTTATGGTAAGAAAAGCAAATAATACATTAATGTACTTACAATTCTAACAATTGTGATTAATATGATATTAATCAGTAGGTAACTCTTTATTCCATGGGTCCAGTTTAAATGATTAATAATGCATTTATAAATGTATAATAAAGGTTGTTATAAACAATATTAGAACGTTATTATTCATAATGATAGTAAGTATTTACAGAAAATAATAGATGGCAGGTAGTATGTTATAACATTATAATACATGGATGAAGGCTATAATTGCATCCTGAGCCATTTAAAAAAAAAGCATAATAGAGCAGTAGTGACGTCAAAATGGCATATTCCTCTAGAAGATTATACCTGACCTTTGACCCACATTTGACTCCTGTGCACCCTGAGACCACTTTCAAACACAACATCTCGTTTTGTTTTCAATCACTCGACAACACCCACAATTTGTGGTTTTTAGGCACTTTTAGCAAATCTGCCTCTGTGAAGATTTACAATCATCCTCCACCAATGGGAGCACTAACCAAGCGAGTGAGACAAATAATCTTCGACTCTGACAGCGACTCAGAAAAAAAAAAATCATACTCTTCAAACACCTTTTCCTTAAAAGTAGTTATTTTCTGCAGTTCATTGTCTACCCAGTTTAATTCACCATTCCTGAATTATCAAAAAAAAAATTATATTTACTATTTAATATTGACTTCATTTATGTTATTATTATTATTCATTAAATTCACTTCCAATTTGAACCTTAACACCCGTTTATTGTCTTTTTTTTAATTACAGATACTAATATCCATGTATTATAAAAAAGAAATAATAGATGGGCTTCAGTGAGTTAAAGGAAAACAATTCCATCTTGGGTTTCTGTGACAGTTTATAAAGTACTCGACCCAACGGTCTCTTAGTTTATGATGTCACATAAACCCTAGATGGAATTATTTTCCTGTAACTCACTGAAGCCTGTCTATTATTCTATATGTATAATTCCATCTTGGTGCTCTTTAAGAATCCCCTTCAGTTTCCTGGTTATTTTTTCTAATATATATATTTGCCTTTTAAACTTTTGATTCTGTGTATAAAAACAGTGAGGTCAATCAAAGCCTTCATTTTTATAGAGTTTACACTGCAATAATGGTTTAGTATATACTGCAATACTATATGGAATACAATGACATACTTACTTATTATTATTATTATTATTATTATTATTATTATTATTATTATTATTATTATTATTATTATTATTATTAGTAGTAGTAGTAGTAGTATTTATTTGGAAGACACCTTTAACCATACTCCAGCATTATATATAGCCCATGCTGTCATGAAAATTCTATACCTTTGCATACTGTACTTCAACTCAGCTGACATCTTGTATTGCCTTAACCCCTTCGTCAGGCAATGAGATGGGACAGGTCTGTAGGGAGCAGGTGTCAGTCTTGTATTTGATGCGTTGTAGCATTAGGCAGGTCTAGCCTTGGTCACTATGTTATTCTGCTGTGTGGATGTTAATAGTGCTTTATTTTAATTGGTTTCAGAGTCCACGTGCAAGGTATAAATAGAGGCCATAAAAATCTCTGCAGCCAGTCCAATTTGGTTTATCCTGTCAGGCATGTAATAACCTCTTTTAT
Organism: Acipenser oxyrinchus oxyrinchus; assembly: GCA_030684275.1. Classification (NCBI taxonomy): domain Eukaryota; kingdom Metazoa; phylum Chordata; class Actinopteri; order Acipenseriformes; family Acipenseridae; genus Acipenser; species Acipenser oxyrinchus. Next base: position 18,933,490 of record CM060271.1, on the reverse strand, counting down.
AATATTCCATTTGAATCAATTTAGGAAAACTGACAAACACACCGGGTTAGCATTGCTTTTAATATAGATGGTTCATTGGCAGGCCATGGGTCTTAACCCTTTTTTATTAAGATTTTGTTGCATTGTTAATGAATTGGCAGTGAAAAGCTGCTCAAAGCTCGGAGAGATGGGGTAAAGGATAACCTTAGAGCCTTCAATATTCCCTAGCCAGGCAAAGGTTTGACAAGCACAGACACATACTGTACATGTTTAATTGCCTTTGTGACATCATACTACAGCATTCCATTCCAATGACATGCTATAGATTGATGATACTGCCAAATTACATCTGTGCATTTAGGTCTTGCAAGTCTGTGTAATAAAGGACACAGCCAACAATCACAGCTACCCAAATGCAGACAATGATGTGCAAAATTATTATTATTATTATTATTATTATTATTATTATTATTATTATTATTATTATTATTATTATTATTATTGTTGTGTTTCCAACAATTCAGTGTACATGTATTAGTCCACATAGCCTTAATCTTTGTGTAGTTAACGGAAAACAAAACTGAAATAATTTGCCCCCTGATACGAGGCTGTTTTTGCCATGCTTGTAGGGAGGGTTAAAAATAAACAAATGCACTGACTTGCGTTTAACAGGGTCTCAAACTTTTAAGGGAGACGGTAATGAAATGCAAAGCTCTTTATACAACCCGCAGCAGCCTTCCCTATCAAATCATCTGAAATATTTATTCGGCCTCCTTAATAATTGATAGATGCATCAGCTCTCCCGGTCAATTGATTTATTAAGGAGTGTTTGGAATTAAACAGCTTCAAGATATTAGATTGAGCTGCGACCTGGCCGCTTGTTAGCATATTCATTTACCTACGGGAGCCCCCATTAGATATTGTTAATACATGCTGCCTGAGTCACAGCCCGGCTCTCCTCAAATTGCATTAATGTTGCTGCTTTGTGTAGCCACAGTACACAAGAATTTGATTGAGTGGCTGTGTTCGATATAATTACATTATGGTTTGAAAGAGCGGTTCCATCTTCATACTCTATGCACTAAACCTAAAATATCATTAAATGCAGAGTAAAGGGCGCCGTGTCATATCACTTTCCAGGGCCAGTACCCGTGGATTTATTTTCTCTTGGATCTGGGTTAGACACATAGCGTGCCTCATATAGCAGCTAATGCCTGATTCTCGTGGCTCTTTTAATCCCCCTCTGGATCACATTGGAAGAACTGGGGGAGTTCTAAGTACCCCAAAGCCCTTCAAAAAGCTGTATGGGTAAATTTGCTCTGCATGGCCATGAACATTTATAGGATAAAGAAAATGTTATTTTTTTAACAATACAGAAAAAAAGCCTCTTCATTTGTAGGGGTGTGCCGATTCATCGATTCACGCAGTAAACCGTGATATTTTTCTTGACGATACGATTATCGATACAGTGACCCATTGGCGCCTGTAACAGAAAAATGCTGCCTCGCCGTTTAAAAGCATGTGCCAATATTTATGAATGCACTATGATGTCGTTCTGTAAGGGGAAAACGCATTTAATAAACTGAAGTGTGAGAAGGACAGTAACAAATACACTAATAATAATAACAACAATTTCATTGAACACAAATGCTTGTAAGCACAGAGAGGTGCTGCATTAACACCAGCAGAATACGGGAACCCCAGTTTCATGCAAAAGTTGTGACCAGTCTTGTTCAAGTGTTGTGTAAACATTTAATATTTAATATCGTAAATAGCAAAACCAGCTCCCTGCAATTTAAACTTGTTTTTACTGAAAAATAAATGAACGCATGTAATCATAAGAGCTGTCTATGTGGCATGCTGTCAGATGAGGACTTCACTGATACTGAGCATGGGAGCTGCTGCCTTGCAGCTTGCAGCTTCCATGTTAAAACTGTCCACAATTAGAGGGGCCGTCACAAATTCCACACACAAGAAAAAATATAAACATGCTGAGTTCAGTGCAGTCATCAGCTGCATAGATTAACCATTCAGCAGAATGAGGCAACAAACGAGTGAGCACAGACATTAAGTCACTGTTTTAGAATCACTTTAGTGTCTTAACAAGTTGTTATATTTTAAGCAGTTGAATATGATAGCAACCGATTTGCTTCTGAAGTGGCACCAGCAATTGGATTTGACCGTGGAGCCATTGGCTCCTAAGGCAACAACTGTGTCTGGAGCCCTGATTTGTAATTTTGTTTTAAAGAAATGTATTTTAAAGAATAAACAGGAAACAAAACCAAAATATGCGATGAAGCTCATTTGACCAAAAGTGCTTTACCAGTGTTTTTGCAAACACTTGCACAAGCAAATGAGACAATTGTGTGATTTTTAAGTTTCATGCTGAACTTACTGCATCGTGATAAGTATTGTATCATGAACCTCATATCTCGATACGTATCATATCATTAAGACACTGCCGATACCCAGCCCTATTAATTATAGGTAATCTTCTTGAAGTTAAATCTGCTCAATCAATTATGTACATAAATTGACACGTGATTCTAATAATCAGCAAGCTCCCTCCTGTTAAAAAAAAAAAGAAAAAGGAAAATGAAAACCCTTAGCAATGGTCAAATGAAACATAGTTTCCTCTCACACGATCAAACCAGCTCCCTCCTGGAAACCTGCCGCTCACCCAAATCATTCACCTGCTGTGTGACTGTCATTTAGCATTTGTCAGCAGCAGCAGTCTGTCAATAAATCATAAAAACAGAAGGCTTGAAACACAAAAGAAACAGACAACAATTACAGGTCAATCGACATGTGAGCATCACAATCGATAATGACATCACAATCGACATGTGAGCATCACAATCGATAATGACATCACAATAGATATGTTAAAAAAATACTCCACGGGGTATACTTATGTTGAACCATCTTTGTGATCATTAAAATTCATTGGCTGTGAGTGTTTGAATTTCAGTTACAGCATCAAGGCACACTACATTAGCCTCATGTCTTTGCATTGGGATATTTTCTACAAGGCTATTGTGATTGAAACCATGTAGCATCTTTCAAGCAGGCTTACACAGCTCTGTTTTCCCAGGCTGCATACAGGAGGAGACAGGATCGATAGGTTTTCAATACCTGTCTGAGTCTCCACTGAGTAAGAGAAGATATACCTTTCCATGGGATTCTATCTTTTGTATCGCACACGCACTGAGGCAGAATCAAGTGTAATATGCTAATGATTCTAATTGCACCACTAATAGAGCATGTCTCTGTTGTTTTTTCAGCCTTTTTTGTGCCTGTGTAATCAGTGCAGACAGTTGTTAGGTAAATGAAGAGGCAACTAACAATGTCAAGAGGGGGACCAGGTGGTTCCGGCTGGCACTACCCTAATCTTCCAAGACCCATTAAATGGCAGTTTCAACGCATTACCTACCATAACATCCTTGAATATCACTGATTTTATTTGCACTATCAAACATTTCATTTCACGCACCATTAATGGCAAGAGCCGGTGTTCTGATGCAGCTAAACATTTTAGTAACTACCTGGTCTTAAAGAACCAATTAACTTCCAAGACAATATGGCCAATTAACCGCACAAAGGTAAGCTCACCGCGCTGAACCCTCCCCTCCCCCTCCAACTACTCCTCCTGGTAAAAACGAAATTCTCTCTCCAATCACAGTCCTCGTTTCACTTCAGCTGCTATTGGGAACCCGACAGCCAAAATAATTGTACTGTATAGTTAAAAAAAAAAAAGAAGAAGAAACTCAGAGATATTGATACATTGTGTACGGCACAGAGAGTCTGCAAAAAGCCAATTAAGTTTTCCACCCTCTTGACTTTAATAGCTATTGACAGGATAGTGGGAGGAAGATGCCACATTTAAAACAAGTAAAAAACTCATTTAGTTTCACTAATATAAAAAATAGTATACATTTTCCTTGTTATTTGTAGAATTACTATGTATCTCTAATACTAACGCTTATACTAACACAAATATAGTTTTCAATATAGAATGCATATCAAGAAAACATGATTATCCGTGTGTATATGATAATAACTGTAAGCTGTCTAAACCTTCCCATGTTCTTTTTATCTTTACATTTTAAAGATAATTATGTTATTCTTTTTTTCCATTCTTTTATTCAAAGACTAGCAACTTCTTCTATCTTAAATGCATTATAGAAGAAATCCATTTAACTGGTTGAGAAATTAAATCTTTCTGCCATAATCCAGACAAACGAGTGAAGAAACATGGCCAAAATCCACCATTTCATGAGGTAATTTCATTGGGCCGCCTAAAATCTTTACTAACCACCACAACACTTAATAAAAAAGCGGCGCCTGGTTTGAGTGATGAAGAGGTCTCCATTAGTCACTCGCAATCTGACCCCTAATGCAGTTATTTCTAACAGAAACTTCAAGTGGCACTTCGTGAGATGGGAAATGAGTCGAGCCCCCTGCTTTCTGATCGATCGGACCCTTTTTGTGTGTGTGTGTGTGTGCATGTGTATCTCCAGGCTTATGTGATAATGGATTAGGTTTGAGGGCTTAAACATAGGGACCAGGGCTTTTGCCATATGCAGGCCCATTTCAGACCATGTTCTATACATTTGAATATCTGCTTCATAAAAGTTATGCAGTGTTGGGTTGGCTGGTGTGACCCCCTCACCTGCTCAGAGTGGGGGATGAAGTTCATCTGGGTTTAACTAAAGTGAAAGGAGATCTGGGGGTCTCTGCATTGCCCTTTTTGCCTACAGTGCATCAGAAAAATTGCCAGTACTTCCAACCATGATGACAGGTTCCTGCCCAGCTGTATTCCTGTCCAATGCCTCAGCTAGTTCCCCTTCATGAGATAATTAAAATGTTTTGTTTTTTAGGATCACTGGGCTAGAAGGTGTTAAAGAAAACGGTTCCACTCTGGGCTGCTACAGATTCTCTGCTTGCTCTTTGCTTGCTTGATTAATGTTATTGCCCCCAATTTCCTGCTTGATCTATTTAAATTTGCACTTCATTTTAATATAGATTCATAGCATCTCCTAATTAATAATGAACTGGAGCACAACTGTGTTCTTATGCAATGCCTTTAATGCCTCCAAAGCTGGCAGTCTGCAGGAATGAAAAATATTGACCCTTTGCATAATAATGTAAGAACTCTGTGCCAGAGCATCATTTTTCATATGATACAAATCCTGGCCAATCAGCTTAACTTAGGTTGTGTTTGACCAAAATAGAATGTTCCTGTGTTCTCAGCCCAGTTGCTAAAGGGCATGTATCCACATCACAAAATGTTAGGTTACTTACCGTAACCCTGGTTCCCTTTATCGAAGACGACCACCAGACATTAAGTATGGGATATACCTGCTTATTGGTAAGTATTTACTGAGCTCTTTATATCAGATCTTATATAAAGAGCTCAGTAAATACCTACCAATAGGCAGGTATATCCCATACTTAATGTCTGGTGGTCGTCTTCGAATTGAAAGGGAACTGACTCCACATGTAACACTTAATATCCCCAAACAGGCCAAGGTCCTAGTGAGGATGGCATTTGAAGTACCCTCTATGCCCTTCAGTAAGCTGACACCCGCAGGCTTTAGGGGACACATTGATGGGGTTCGATAGAGGGGATATCCATTTCATAAGGTACCTGTTCTGGTAATAAGCATTCAAATAGAAACCAAACTAACCATAACCAACCGCTACGATTAAAGCTACTTTTATTTTGAATTATCACATTATCAAATGAAGGGTATTAGAGTCCTAAAATGTTCTGTACCATTGCTCACTGCACCATACTCAGCTTCTACCATAACTGGTCCTCAAATACTGAAACCGGCACCACAGCAAGCAGTTTTGAAGCTTGTGTTTAAACTGGAAGATGCTCCCATTAGTTTCTATATGAACATCACTGCTGATGTCACACCAGTTATTGACAAATCGCTTCCAGCGGGCAGAGAGAACGCTGAAACAATCTCGTGAAAGCAATGCCGCTAAACGACAAGGCTTTTAGTCACATTGAAGGCACAGTTTTTGTCAGTTTTTCTTTAAGTATATAGAAAACTACAAAGCGGTACAATAATTCAATATGTTAACATTATTAAGCAGGTTTCATTCCAATTTATGAAGCAAAATGAGTTAATGCAAAACATTTGGCCATAGCTGTACACAAGCAAAATAATAAATAATGCTCATCAGCTTTCACTTGTAGAGGTCCCAGTCTGTTAAGAGCTATGATTACTTTAAAAAAAAAAAAAAGAATAAGCCTCAGCGAGAGCCAGGCACTGGAGCGCTGAAAGGAAACCAGATGAATGTTTCAAAGGACAGTGACCTCAGAGAGTCTGGATTAATCAGGTCTTGCTTGACCTGGATTGCGGTCAGTCAGAGTGCTCAGGTCAGTGCATGAGAATGATGTGCAGAGCAGAGCTCACAGGAGATTGTTTGTAATGACCTTGTTGCTCCAGGGTTCTCCCCCTCTGCAACCTTTGTGTCACCATTATTATTATTATTATTATTATTATTATTATTATTATTATTATTATTATTATTATCATGTTCTGGAACACAGGGGTATGAACAAAGTAACAAGACTGGTTAATTCAATTTATTGTAACATTTTCAGTGATTGTGGCACACGCGTACTGTATTGTTTTATAGTTCTTATAATACAAGCATACATGTATTCAGCTTTAGTGCATGTATAAATGGAATCAGCTCTCACACTTCCCCTGGTTTCTCCCCTTGTTGTAGTCTACGGAAATGAAGATACAGTGAGAGGTGTTGCTCTGTGAACCTTACACATTACCCCATAACCTCCCACTAACTAGGTAATCTTATTGGTATTGATTTTCCTGCTCGCTTTCGGAGGGGGCTGATGGAATGATGTCAACACAGAGCTAATGAATCAGATAATAAACAAAGAGAAGCATGAAATATCATTATTGCAGCCCTTTTCTCATGGGCTTCTGATTATTATGCTATCGGAAATGCAATCTCCCCTGCATCCAGAGACCAGGAGGTGTGTTCCGTAATGTGGATGAGAGTATAAAGATAAATGCAAGTTTCACCCTGGTTATGCAGGATCGGGGGTGATAAATTAGGGCTATTACCATCTACAAGATCAGGGCTGTTCAGACTCCATTAGGCTAAAATATAATCCAATAATAAACTGATATGAAATGCATAACAAACTGTGACACACCAGTAATCTCCTCTTTTGTCTTATGTAGTTGCCTTGCTGATTCACTGGTAGCTAGTGTATGGTAGTGCTGTATGAATATCCTATATACCTTTTTTTTTTTTAAATGCATACAGTACTACTGACCACATGCAAAACATAATTTGTGTTTTTTGTTTTGCAAAGTATCTTTAATCAATCCATGATTCAGTCTGATTTCAGCACCAGTATATATTTGTATCCTTTTCCATAATACAGCTTTCCAAAATATTACTGCTGCTTTTTTTCTGGGCACGTTAACTAGGAAGAAACTAGTACACGTGTGCTCCTAATCACTATCTGGGTGCAGTGGATTTGCACTGGCCGCGCAAACCATGCAGGGATCCAGGTACAAGCTATCTTATCCAGGCTGCCCCAACCCTGTTATCGGAGCCCAAAGGTGATCAGGGATTTACCTTGCACCCACCTGCTCAGTCACCAGACATCCTCATTCTGCATGTCAACAGGCGTTCTCCCAAGGCATGTGATAACCTTTATATCAGGTGACCTTTCCTTGCTGCCCAGAAACTTTTTGTTTTAATTAAATTGGAAGGGACCACATACTCCGATACCCTCTCCTTTTGGCATGTGTGTGCGAAGTCACCTGCATGTGCTGTTAATTACTGCACTGCTGAACCACATGGGGTGTCCAATATATTTATCACGTTCAGGTTCCAGGGATTGGGAGGGGGGTGGAGGGGTTGTGCTAAACAGCCTGTGATTATTGTACCTGTTAATGTTCTTGAGACAGGAAGGAAGGAATGTGTGGCTCAATATTTCAGGGAGGACATCACACCAGGGGTTTCGTCTGGAGAATCACTCTTCTCACTTGTGCCCCAGTTATGTTATTGCTCATCTTTAAGATCACTTTTAGTTTTGTTGTTTTATCTAGTCCCTGCATTCATTATTAGGTACCCCTGTCCAAGGGCACATCAATGCATAATAATAATAATAATAATAATAATAGGCAGTTTATAGATCACTATAAGGCAGAGATACAAGGTTAAGGATTCAAATCTAATCCTCACTTTATATAGCTTCTTTATAATGTTTATAGTGTTTCAAGCCAGCTGTTATTCTTTATAATACACTATGCTTTGCTTTATAAAATAAACGAGAACAACAATAGTGTTGATGTGTTCTGTATGTCATGAACAATGCAGTCAGCTGGTACTGTGTGTTGAATCCTGAACTGTTCCGTACCACAACTTTAAAGAGCCACAAACAGACGCTAGCTTACTAACAGACCTTCCCGTGGCTTAAACAATAACAATAAAATAAACATACACAATAAAAACTGCTCAATGTTGTCTCTAAACGGGATGTTAAAGACGCGCCTGCCGTGTGAATAATGAGAGGGTTAGCGGACCGGTGTAAAGATGGAAGTAAACAGCTCTGCTGGGAGAGCCAACAGCACACCAGGACCAAGGCAGATAAATCCCCTGTTCATGTCACATTGACCTTTCCAGCAAAGATGAAATCAGTCTCGGCTTAAAACAAATAGCCACATTTCATCTGCAGTTACCCTGCAGACCGGGAGCCATGACCTTTGAACTTCATTTTCTATCTGAACCCATTTCCATGCGCCATTTCCCCCTTCGCGCTGATAAGGGCCCCTGGTGCATGAGTGCGGCCTGATTAGAAACATATTTTATTCAGGGGGAGATAAGCCTAAATAAGCAGTCATTACTTAATATGTCACAGCATTTCCGCACACTTAAGAAAAAAAGGAAATAAAGAAAACATTGAAAAAGCATCGCGCTTTCTAAAAAAGTGCCTTTTCATGATAAATGTGTGTTTACTGAGGGCTGAATATTAACGTGTGTGGAATATGTCAGGGATAAATGTTTACTGTGTATATAAATCCAATGAGAATTCGATTGCTTACAAAAGGACGAGGCAGGTTTCAAAGGTGGAATAAAGCAATTTTAATCGTATCAAACAAGAAACTGGTCAGGTAATAATTGCACTAGTGCCCCTTGTGTTAGTTCATACAGAAAACAACACCATTTAAATTACTTCACTATTATTAAAAAAATGTTACAGAAAAATAGATTATAACATGGAATAATAATAATAATAATAATAATAATAATAATAATAATAATGATAATAATAATAATAATAATTCCCATTTTTATTATCATTACCCTATCATCTTTGACAAGAGCGCGTGAGTCAAAGATTTGTAAGCTTTTGTAGTCAAAAAATAATAATAATAAAAGAAGAGATATTTCCAAATGTACAGGAGATTGGACCAGTTAGCTCCCCTGAAAGGGTAATTATTATAAAATGTCAGGTTAACTCTGAGGGCCTCCGCTCCGCCAACTGAGAGCAGATTAGCCCAGATGGAGACATTTTCAACACGGCCCCTGGTCGGCCAATCAGGAAGTTACTGGGATTAGTGGAGCACCTTGTCTACAAAAAAAGGTCATTTTCCCCTCGTCTCTCCCTCTCCCTCTGAGAAGCAGCGTTCTTTTAATATATTTGCACAGAGACACAGGAAACAGGAATCCTTTTATCAGGACGCTAAATATGCAGCGCTTAAAAGATTATTTTTTAAATGCATTTATTGATTTATATTTTGTATTATTTATTTATTTAGGTGCTGCTTCAGAATACTTTCATCTTCATGTCGTTTATTTTTCTTTCTCTGAAGTGTCAGTCTCTAGTACAAGGTGTTTGAAGATGTCGTTTTGCTTATGATGTTGGGATGCTGGATCTCGTCAATAAGCACAGTATCTGTTAACACAAGGTTATCCATAGCCATACCAGCTGTGACAAACTAAATACATGTGGTCTGGCTAACTGTGTGCTCTACACAATGGGTTAATATACTGGATCCCTGTAAGGTACAGTTAAGTCAAAAATCCCTGATAAACAAAGGGTTAAAATCAAATACATGTCATTCGTAGAAAAAAGTGTATTCATTTCAAAGTCTCTGCGTGACATGGAATGTATCCATGAGACAAAGGTGGACTAAAAATGGGTTTGTTTTCCAAAGAATATTCCGGAGGTTAAGAAAATAAGGTTCGGAGAAGAAAATTACCTTGGAAGGCTCTCTTTGCCAAACCTCCCAAGTTGTTAGCAGCATTCAGAGAGAAATTCATTTATTACAGCACTAATTTAATGAATATAAATATTACAGGAGGTGACCCTCTGGTTACCTTGTCTGACTCATGTGGGAACCCTATTCAGAAATTTTATCTCAAAAAAGTTTTTCCCATATAAATAGTTTTGTCTTTTTTCTTAATTGTTTCTCGAACCTTTTAGGATAGAAGGGCTTCTCTGGTTTAATATGTATTAGATAGAAAAGCATAAATAAATCAATCAATCAGTACAAAAATTCAGAAAGCCAAATCTTCAACTTGGTTTTCCCATGCTTGGCTCTACAGAGAGCCAGTGGCTTTGACTGTATGGCGTGTCAGTCTTCTCTCCAGCAGACTCAATGGGGCTGAATGCTGTTGCATGCCAACACCTTTCACACCCTATCCAGTTACTGCAACCATATGTATCTCTATCTTGAGTTAACTTCAGCTGGAGCTCACCTGCTCCATTAAATTACATACGACAGCCAGTATGCCACGGTGCGGAATGGGTACCTGCAGACATAAGCAAAAATGCATTCACACCTGCAAACATAAAGGTCTTTGGAAAAGTAAAAACAAAACAGTGTTGATTTAAACATACATTGCATAGGGTGTCATTCTAACCTATGAATACATTTAGTAAAAATAAAATAAAATACAATTAGAGAAGTTCTGCCTGGAACTTTCCAATGCAAATCTCAGTTCAAATACATACACCCATTCCCAATACATGCTAAAGCCCCATTGCATAGCCACATTCCAAACACAATTCTACTATACAGTCTGGTTCTCTCGCATCACAGTGCTATCAGAACTCTCAGACACCTTTGTATTCCGTTCCATTATTCCACAGAACATTCCTATATTTATTCAGAACAACTTGTTAATAAAAATTCAATATGCTGGTCCCGGAAAAAAAAAAAAAGCCTTTTGTATTTTAATGAAATATGATTGTTACATTCCAGGGGTCGACACCCCATGTGTGCCTGTGCATTTACTCAGTGAGCCAGCCAATTAGCAGGACTGCGAGTTCTATGGTTTAGAACCAATGTGTTTTTATGAACGTGGGCCGTATGTCATTTTTTTCTATTATTATTTTATTTCACAGGCCTACCACTGCTGCCGTATGAGATTAAAAGTACAAGAATCCAATCCTGCTCCCTCTAATAGAACACCTTGCTCTAAACCTTATAATGTTCTGCTATCATGCACAGCCACTTTCAAAGCATTTCAATTAGAATGACTCTGATAATTTCACTTCATAGCTAGGGTAATTGTGGTAAAATGCAATTATCTTTGTTTTTTTTTAAATCTTTTTGTTCTGTATCGGTTTTCTGTATTCCCCGTGGGTTTTCATTTCTTATTTGTTCATCTTCACAAAAGTAAATTGGCTTTCATTTCACTGGGTATGCCAAACCCTTCCTTTTTTTTCTGGCCAGGGTAGTTCAACCTTTGCTTTATCTTACCCTGGCATCTGTCAGTCTGATCTCTGCCCCTGACCAACACCACAGTCCCCAAAAAAGGCGATCAACATTCAAATAAATACAGAGGGTGCTCTCCAAGCCATTCCTCAAACGATGCACCAGCATTGCCTTTTAATGTCATCTCCCTGCCTCCTTTCAATAACTTTGAGTTCTGTCTTCACCACTTCCCCAATCATTGCGTAATTATTCAGTGTTGATGTTGTTTATGATATGATCACTCTCATTGATGGAACACACTGGCTGCTATGTGTGTGTGTGTGTGCTCTTCACACTGAGTATAACTGGGTTTGTTTAAAGGTGTAATACCTTTAAAATGTTAATTAACAGGGCTGTTGGATAAAAGACAAGTGAAATGTGAAAACAGGTGTGCACACACCTGGAACCTGATACTGACTGACCAAACCATACCGACTTTGAGGTATTCAGGATCCATACTGAATACCCTTTTACAAACCAGCATGGTAACCAATAAGAAACCAGTGAGCGTGTCATAAAGCAACTATAAGCGGCAGTAATCTCAGTCAGGTTTGATAAAAAAGCAACCAGTATCAAATAGGAAACTAGCAGCTACCCTGGTAGGGTTAACTGACATGCTCCAGTCACCCCAGCCACATCTAGTCAAGTATTAGGAAAACAACCATACCTTGACATCTGATCGCAGCCTCAATGAAATAAGCTGGGAATTCCTTTTTTGTTGTTGCTGTTGAGCCACCAGCTCAGCTGGGGCTCTCTAGATTTCATATTTGAACGCTTGTGTTCTGGGACTCTGTAACAACCATTTCAAAAGCCTTACATACGCATTGTGAGCAGTCGGAACACTGAAAAAAAAGGTCATTTCATGTTTCAGATGGGAGCTTAATGTAATCAAACATTTGTTGTTCTAATTAAACCTGACGAGTTTGAACCCTTTGCACAGCACCGAGGGACATTCTATCTGTGGGAATCGAAATATTAACAAAACATTAATTATAGATTTAACCCTAAGACTACTGCTGGTAAGTTCGTTCATCCTTGGAGATTTCCTTACAGCTCATGTATCATCCTGGTCCGAGGTAGGCTCAGAAATACACTTCTTAATCATCTGCAGCATATACAATTCATTATATTACTCTAGATAGGCATCTAGGAGCAAGTCTTACATTAGTTACAGGCTCTATCTAAGCAGGGTGCTCCCATTTTGCAAAGACCTTCCAGAAATTCCAGAAACTGATGATGACCGGTAATAGCTAGGAATTGGAACGTGCTGCATTCACTGTCCATATGAAAATAATAATGCAGCACTGGTATTGCCAAAGTAATATAGTTCCACTATTAGAAAGCTAAATGCATCATTGTTTTACTAATATTACACAATTCCATTCACAAAAAAAATATGTTTCAGTACTGCAGTATAATGCAATATTTTGGGCAACATAATTGTGGTGTAAATGTCCCTGACAGTTATATATATATATATATATATATATATATATATATATATATATATATATATATATATATATATATTAGTGAAATAGGTTCTCACAGGCAGGTGCATCTAACAGGGCGAGGCAATCCACACACAGGCCAGGGCGGGCATGAACCCGGGACCTCTCGCACTAAAGCATAGCGCCGATACCGCTGTACAAAGTAACCGGCTCTTTTGCAAGGAGCGTATATCGGGCTTATGTTTAAATCTTTTGGTGTTCGGAGTGGGGTTGTCGTACGAATGACATCAGAGCAATGCAGAAAATTCACTTAACCCGAACTTTAAATTAACCCATCAATGCTGATGCTCATGTAAAAATTCTGGTAAAGTACAAAAGACTCCTTCATTTTCTCTGTTGGATTGCAGTGTAACATAGATTTGCAGGTTGAATAGTAAATACCAAGCAGTCATATTAATACTGCCAGCTAGAGCTTGACCCCTAAGTCTGACCTCGGTAGAATGTCAGCTGTGGTTATGGCTCTGACTCGAGCACATGTAACACAATGCATGCAGTCATCGTTTGCATAGAACGCTAGTCCTATAACTACATTATGGAGCAAAGTACTAAAAGTATAATGCTGCAACAGTATTTACAATTAAAGAGAACATAACCGTTATTCATTCAGCGAATGCTTTGTTTTATTTAGACAATCTTTCGTTCATTTTTCATCACACCTCCTGCTATACAAAGGCCAGAAGCACAGCCACCTCAAGCCATGCCTGCTTTAATAACTCGACAGCACAAGAGGAGCTTGAGGATTTAATAGCCAGTAGAGTTTGATCAGAGCGACCTCCTGTGCAAGTGCTGCAGAGTCTGTAAAGCTGGGCGAGCCAGCAGAGATGAGAGCTTATTGCCTTCCATGACATTTCGGAGTGATGAAATCAAAGACAGCAGTCCATCAGCAGCTCACAGCAGCACAGACTTTAGCAGCAAACATGTTACAGGTATTCGTTTTTCTTTTTTTTCTTTTTTTAAACTCATTTTACTCCTTTTCTAGCACTCATTCCTTTTCCATTTCCAGCAACCTTTTTTTATATAATATGTTGTATTTATTTGTATTATTTCTTAATGGGCATTTCTGACATGTTTATGATGGGCTCTATTTAATGATCTAAACACATTGCCTGATTTAAATACTGCCACTCTTCATTAATACTATATTAATCAGGCTGGTGACGTGACACAAATATTAGCCCATACAGTGCCATATAAATACATTTTGAGAAGGCAGTATTAAGGTTACTGTCACTCATTAGACCATTCAAATATATCCCATTAATAATAAGAAGAAGAAGAAGAAGAAGAAGAAGAAGAAGAAGAAGAAGAAGAAGAAGAAGAAGAAGAAGAAGAAGAAGATAAGAATAATAAAATCTGCTTAGTAAATCGAAGAGGGCCCTGGTAAAAGGAAGCACACAGCTCTCAGCAATCCGCACACCACCTTTTCCTCCTCCGAAGGGTTAATTCAATCACACTGAGGCTCTGTGCTCTGTCGCCCGCTCTCCCATCATACTTTAGGCTCAGTGGAGCGTTCCCTCATTGATGGCACCTTTGGCTCCACAATAGAAGCCAATTTGTTAGAATCTTTCACAGGTCAGGGGCTGTCTGAAGGCTAGGAGGGTGGCTTGGCCACCAGAAAAATAAAGCCATCCTCTCCGGGGCGAATGAAAGGTCTGCCACTCTTTATAATGTATTAATATCCACCCCCCTATCAGGCGAGAGTGAGCGTGAGATATCGTCACCCAGCCCAGTTAACACAGGTTAATAGATTGATTCCGGTGACACAACTCATAATGAACAGTAAATTGTTTTATCTCTTAAGTCTTATTTGGTCAGCCAGGAAAACATATGAGGTAATATGGCTGGGGGTAAATGGAGCGTATAATAGATCTCTCGCTAAAGCATAAGGATAGGGGCGACGGCTGCGCTATGATTAATGAAAATAATAATGGTCTTGAAATTGAAATTTTTTCTAATTTTTCCCCCCTCCTTCCCTTGACATCCCGAGTGTTCAGGCAGGCTATGATTTGTGGGTGATCGCTGGGGCAGTGCCTCCCTTTCCACTCTCTGTGTCACTTTATTGGGAGGGGAGGTCTGCTATTATTTATCCTCATCTTATCCTAAAACACAAATAATAAAGAACAAAAAAAGCATGCAAAAAAACGGAATGGAAGAAACACCACCAAATACGTTAAATATATTGTCTGCCCTCCTTGAATTAACCTCTATGCTCTATACAATTTACAAACCCACAGCCTGTAAACTGGCAAAGCGCGGGTCACCTATATGTATCCCCTGTTAACGGCATACTGTTGACCTACACGTCACTTTGTCCTAATTATAGGCAATAATGCTGCCCAGCATTGCAGTCGACCCTGGGATTCTAATTCCAGGACACTTAAACTATCTTTCATCCTTTGTAATGCATCCATTTGGCTTCCAGCTGACATATATTGCATGCTGCATCTGGCGTAAATATGTCATGTCTATGTGCATAGAAGCAGCATTTGAAAACACTCGCTTTAGGAATGGGTTCTGCGCAAGCAGAGATGAGCTGTCTTTTTGAGCTAGTGCTAATTAAATGGGTTGTGCAAAGTGGATTCATGTTCATGATATATAGTATCACAGGTCAGAGGCTTACGGCTACTATGTCCATGTGCATGGCTGTCACATAGAGCTGACACCTGATTAACACTGGCTGGTCCTGCACCTGGACCCACAGGTTTAAGCAGAGGGGTCAGCAGAGAAGGCCCTTCCCTTTGCCACATTTGGCCCATTGGTGACACTGTATGCTAAGTAAACCCCAGTCAACAGACTGAACTTACATCACTTGACCACCTGATGGGAGTGCATGATATGCAAAATACCATTTGAAGTGAACCTTCATTTTTATTTATTTATGTATTTTTTAATGCATTAATTGCAGACATTCAATTATTTCTATATGATCTTTTTTTTTTCAATTTGCTCCATTTTGCGCCACTTCTAACGCAATATCCATACAGTAGAATATCATTTATTATTATTATTTTATTATTTGTTTATTTAGCAGACGCCGTTATCCAAGGCGACTTACAGAGACTAGGGTGTGTGAACTATGCATCAGCTGCAGAGTCACTTACAATTACGTCTCACCCGAAAGATGGAGCACAAGGAGGTTAAGTGACTTGCTCAGGGTCACACAATGAGTCAGTGGCTGAGAGGGGATTTGAACCGGGGACCTCCTGGTTACAAGCCCTTTTCCTTTAACCACTAGACCACACAGGTTCCAATATGCTTGAACTACAGACCCACAGGTGTTGGAGTTCTCATGCGCAGTTGTAGTTTAGCTGCTCCCTTGATGGAAGTTTTTTAACTGACTCCTACTTGAAGACATGCCCCAAGCCAAACATTCCCAATGCTGATAGCCCCATGGTTATGGCCTCCGCTTTCTCCCTGGGTGTGTGTCCTTGAGCCTGCAGCTCCTTGTGTTTTGCTTGGCCGCGGATTTGCTTACCCTGGCATGGGGCTCTGACCAGCCAAGGCTTTTCCTGCCTGTTTATGAGCTCTTTATCTCCTTATGTATTTCTTCCCTAAATCATGTTGCTTTTTTCTTTAAGCACCCCCTCCTGGGAGCTGGCAGTGTTATGTCTGTCTTAGTACCATTAAGACATCTCTTAAATATGAATGTGGTATCGGTTCCAAAGATGAGTCCCTCAGTGAAAGTTGAGGATGCCTGCGTTAGATGTAAGATGTAGGAGTTCAGCATGGGCTGACACCCATTGCCTTGTATGGTAAACAGAGCAGGCAGGCAAGTAAGTGGTCAGAGCTCTAGAGGAATCTGCTTTTTAAATCCAGTCTTGTCAGAGTCTAAAGGCATGACTTCCCCTCTGGCCTGTGCTACACAATACATAAAACATTGCTTTAACCCTTCAGCTTACAAAGCTCTGTAATAGCTTAGCCAAGGGAATGATTTTCAACGAGCTGTGAACATATCGAGAAAGGGTGACACGTATATTGTGTTGCTAATTACTGTGTATTTAAATCGTAGTTATGCATAATAACATTGTAATTATGTGTAAGTACAAATGTATTTAGTAAGCAACTACTATATAAATGCACAGTAATTAGAGACACTTTATGAAAAGTGTTACCCGAGAAGGAAATCCCATCGTGTGTCTACTTTCGTTTTTGAAACCCACAAGAATCAGAAGAGATCTGGCACACTGAAGGGCAGGCCCGCTTGGGGTATCACTGCTATTGTTTCCCAATGACCTTCATGACAGTAAAGCAGTGATGTACACGTCAACTCATGGGAATGTTCAGAGGGAGGAAACATTGCCTGCTCATCCTTTTTGCCTGCTCAGCCCTATTTGCATTTGGGTTGAGCTAATTAGTGCCTTATTCTGTGGGTTCAATTTAATTAGGTGGTAACACTTTACATAAAGTGCATCTTATTAATCTGTAAAACATGTGTACTTACACATAATTACAATGTTATCAGGCATAGTTACAATGAACTTCATATGTAATGGTGTGCAAGTGCACATGTATTTACTAAGTAACTACAATGTAAAGACACAGTCATTAGAGACACAAGGTAATATTTGTTATTAAAAGTTGTGTTGATTTTTAACAAGGCATGCAATTACATGGTTTATTATAAATACATTAGTTAAATATTATTGTAACAAGGTATTGATATAATCTTTTCAAAATTACCAATGACTGTGTAGCATTGTTCATAACATCCTTTATGAAACATTTACAGATGCATTATGATTAGTTATAATAGGACTATAATAGGATCAAGTGGCACCTTGAGATGGCATTTACTTCACACTCCAGTTCAAATTACACACAGACAGAGAAGGTCTAAAGAAGATCTCAAGGTGTCATTAGCCCAGCTTGCATTGATCAGAAGAGCACAGTCCTGCACTGTGTTGTGTTTCTGTTTTATAAAAGTAATCATAACATTATCTTCAAACACTAGAGGGGGAGCTTGAATTCCAATTAAGAGTATGGTGAGCAAGCTTTGTAAAGAAACACTTTTAAAGCAATCCATTGCAAACCATGCTTTTTATTCTTTTTTTAATACATAAGAACATAAGAACATAATACAGTTTGGATAGATAGTATATGGACAGATAGACGGGTGAGACAGACAGTCAGACAGACTCCATGCTGATAAAGGAGTTCAGAAAGAGAAAAGGCAGACACAGACATGACAAGGGCTCTTCTCCACCACTGTTCTTTTAGTCTCGTCGTTTGTAGATGCTTCTACAGTCATTAATTGTGGCATCCCTTTGGAATTCAAGGTGGTTTGCTTCTTCCTGGCATCGTCTGAATATACGTACAGAAGGAGGGGGGGAGTGAATGAGAGAGAAAACAGACAAGGCATATGGGAAAAACAATGACCTCAGCCATCTGAATGTTGATCTTAAAGCCACAAACGCCCAAGTACTCCCTAGAAAAGAGCATTGAAATGCATGTGAAACGAGGCCTGAGGACTGATCACCGATCAGCTTTCGTTTCAGGGAACATCAAACGCAATATGCAACGTCTATTGTTTTGTTTTTTGTTTAACTTTTTTTAAAAATGTAATATATATTTTTAAAAAGAACACAAAAGCTTTTGCTAAATTGGCACAGATTAATCATTGTCTAATATTCCATGCATTCAATCTGAGTGTGATGAATTGGAGCCTGGGGTTGACACCATTATACAGAAATTAATAACAATTACACTTGTCTTTTGGTTACAAATTGTTGGCTGTCGTTGTTAAGTGCCACTTGGGTAGCTGTGCCAGCCCGGAAAAGGTTGATACTTGGCAAAGCAGCTGCAGGGAAAATGAGTGGTTTTATAATGAATTTATAATAAAAGAAAACATTGTTCTCCAGCTCAAACACAGGGATACCCTGTTTAAGTCCTCTCAGCTCCCTTATTATTATTATTATTATTATTATTATTATTATTATTATTATTATTATTATTATTTATTTTTGTTTTTTTGAGAGAAATTGAATTTTATGCACTGTTTAATCTAATGACAGTCCTTAAAATAAAAGTATTTAAAACAGTCCTAAACATTTTGTGAATAGGGAATAGGGTCCACTATTCCATGGGTGCATAAAGGCTCTGTGTTTTGTCTTGTTCAAAGCTAGTTCTGTATATGAATTAAGATAGTGAGAAAAAGTATGCATTTTCATGAAGCAGGAGCAAAACTCCCCTTTTCAGTTTTAGCTTTTGGTGCTGAACGAAGAGTACAATCACTGTATTACCTGCATTGTTCAGTGTACCAGAAGCAGCTTCCACTGAAGCAAGAAGACAATGTCAAAACTGAAGTGATGATTGGTATACAGTATCATGCTGCTATTTTCCCAAACAGAGTCACTTTGTACCCAAGTTCTGACCACTTCTTTGCAAGTTCTGGGTTCTTTATGATATCATAATTGGAGCAGTGCACTGAAACCCCAAGAGAATGGTTGTACATAAGCTGCTATTACATGCAATTCTGTTTTGTATAGATAATCAGGTTGTGATTGAAGCCCTTCACTGAGCCCTGACCTGCGCAGCCTGTGACCAGCATGTCTGCTGAGTTTTCAGCGTTCGTGTCTTCCTGAGAACCAGAGACCTCCTCCTGCAACTCAATCTGGCAAGGTGATAAATGGCTGCTCTTAACTATCATTGATTACTTTGTGCTTCTACACTTCATGTGACAATTGTTCAGTCACTCTGAATAGACCTTAATAGCACTTTAGAAGGAAGAAAGCATGCTGCATGCCTCCTGCTGATTAAGACTGCTTGTTGCTTAATAAAGACAAACTAAAGGGCTTTTTTTCTTTCTTTTTTTCCATGGTAGCCATCGACTGAGGCCAAAAAAATAAGCCCATTGTTCCTTGCAACGAGTGACGACATCTCTAAACTTTTCATTAACCAAGAATGTTAATAAGTGTTCCAAGGTTTAAAAATGCATTCCCTTCCCTCTTATTACCAGAAGCAATGTTATCACCAGCCTGCCATTTCTTCTGTGGAAGATGCTTTGCTTCTTTGCTTGTGTTTTATACCTCAGTTTGAAAGGATGCAAATACCTCAAAGACAGCGCTACCGAAAAATTGCTGCTGCCTTATACCAAATCACTTCCTGTAATGTACAAAGGAAGTGTGTGAATTTTATTCTCATTTTTTTTAAATGTGTTGTACTAAAAAAATATCCAGATAAAAGGTTTTTTTTTTCTTTAAATGCAAAAACAAAACACGTTTCACATGAAAAGGAGTGACCAGTAATAATGGCATCAAGGTTAATAAGAGGTAAGAATTGTTTTATTTTTTAAACTATGATTTGCACTCCTTTGAATACTATGCTGTTTGAGAACCCAGGGCTGCACATTCAGTTCTACAAAAGAAACTTTGGAATGAGAGTGGGTTCATATAAAACCAACAGAAATGATTTTGGTTTTATAAACTCCTTGGCTGTAGGCCATAAGAAAGCAGTTAAAATAATCATAAAACTAACCACATTTTTAACAAGTTACATCTTCCTACAAACAGGCCAGTGTGTTACTACATGCATACGGGGTGGGTGGAGGGGGAGAGGTGGGGGGGGGTGGGGGTCAGCCTGAATTCTTTTTTGAGTGAGTGATGCCAAAAGATGAGCCAGCCAATAAAAACACAGCTTGATATGAAATATATGAAAATGTATGGAAAAAAAGTCTATTTTTATAATTGCACCGGAAACTTAAGAAAATAAATGTTGAAGTGTTATCAAGTGTTATCACTGATAAGGCTTCTTGCCAAGTGTAGTCCAGCAAACCCTATCTTTAGATTGCAATTGGCATGTGGAAACTGACACAGATCAGTAGTGTGAGAATAAACTTCATTCGTCTGATATTCTTCTTATTATTGCATGTTTTTTCTTTACCAACAGTGCCTTGATGTATTTTCCCATTTTACCACGTAGTTATTGTGTGCAGAGATTTTAAGTGTCAGCACTCAGGGCAGTAAATTCATTAACTGGCCCACCCTGACTCCCTCGAATGGTCAGTCTCTAATACGTCTGGCGAAAATTGACAAAGACACAGTGGAATCAGGGCTTGAAAAGAAGCTGCTCCTGCCTCTTGACCTTTGCCCTGAACCCCTGGCTGCCACTCATCCTGAACTGGCCAGGCAGTGACAAGGGGGCAGTGGGGTTAAACCTTGCAGCCACCAAACAAAGCAGCGGTCAGGGGGGTGAGAGCGGTGTGAGAGAGGTGAGAGCGGGGTGTAGGGTGAGTCAGGGCTCGGAGACAGTGAGAGCGGGGTGTAGGGTGAGTCAGGGCTCGGAGACAGAGGTGAGAGCGGGGTGTAGGGTGAGTCAGGGCTCGGAGACAGAGGTGAGAGCGGGGTGTAGGGTGAGTCAGGGCTCAGAGACAGAGGTGAGAGCGGGGTGTAGGGTGAGTCAGGGCTCGGAGACAGAGGTGAGAGCGGGGTGTAGGGTGAGTCAGGGCTCGGAGACAGTGAGAGCGGGGTGTAGGGTGAGTCAGGGCTCGGAGACAGTGAGAGCGGGGTGTAGGGTGAGTCAGGGCTCGGAGACAGAGGTGAGAGCGGGGTGTAGGGTGAGTCAGGGCTCGGAGACAGAGGTGAGAGCGGGGTGTAGGGTGAGTCAGGGCTCGCAGACAGAGGTGAGAGCGGGGTGTAGGGTGAGTCTGGGCTTGGAGACAGATGTGAGAGCTGGGTATAGGGTGAGTCTGGGCTAGGAGACAGGGGTGAGAGCGGGGTGTAGGCTGAGTCAGGGCTCAGAGACATAGCAGACTGGAAAATTCCTGTCATCCACAGATCTGCCTGTCGTGATTGAGTGGACCCGTGAGGCTCTGAGCGTGAGACTGACATTAACACTTTTTATATTTTGCCTGAGAGTGTAATGTACAATGTTTTATTAGTAGCTCCTCCCTGTTGCTCTTTTCCTGTATTAATAAATAGCCTCATCATTTTTGAGTCCTGTTCTTAACTCTTTGCTGTTTGCTTTACTTCAATGCATATTTTTTTGTAAATGTTTTTTTTTTATATAATTATAGGGAGACTGCAGAGAGTTTTGTCTAATTCCTTCAAACAGAATTCCAGCTGGTTTGTGGTGGTGTTTTTTTAATTTTTTATTTTGCCCCTTCATGTGAAAGCCAGCAGGTGTTCACTGGCAGCCAGGTATGCATATATACTGTATGCATGAGGGATGCAAATGCATGGTCTAGTGGTTGGAATAAAGGGTTAAGAGGCAGGAAACCCTGGGTTCAAACCTCAGCTCAGCCTCTGACTAACTCTGTGACCTTTGCGTCAGTCACTCACTGGTTGTGGGTAAGTCACTCCTGCCAGCTGTGTCACTGAGTTAGTGCAGAACTCCCATACAGTATATACTGGGACTGTGTGCTGCATGAGTAAGAGTCTGGAACAGGAGGAGCGGAGCTCGGAAGTGATACCACCCCACACACACACACACACCTCTGTGCTTCTCCCTCTGCTGTTCGGGAAATGTTTGTAACTCACTGCCTGGAAAAAAAAATAAGTAGAAAAAATAAATCCTCTGCTTCTGGAGTTTGTCCCAGATCCTCTGCCAAAAAAATGCGTGGGAATCATTGGGATGGGAAAAAAAGGAGATTTTTTAGGAGTGTTGTTCAGTCCTTCGTGGTAAACGGAAAATGCCATCATTATTAAATTAATTTATTTTCATGTGAGAAATGAAAGTGTAGCACATTCGATGCCAAAGTGCATGGGTTGTGAAATGGATCAAAAATGTATCTAAAAATAACTAAATAGCTAAATAACAGGAAAAAGAGAGAAGGAGTGCTAAACATACATACAGTACAGACATACACAAACAAAAGCATGTCTTCTTCCAAAGTGAAAATTTAAAAAACCTAACAGTATATTAACACATGTTCACATGAATGTAATCAGAGAGAGAGAGAGAGAGAGAGAGAGAGAGCAAACCTCATTCTTCAGAATCAATCGGCCCTATTGATGGTTTTCCACAGCTCTAGCTCCCTGATGCCAGACACACGGCACAGACCTGCTGCTCTTGACGTCCAGAGTGTAGAGTAGGTGCATTAAACAGAAGTCAGCAAACTGAAGGCCATTCCACACCAGGTTTAATGAACTGCCTTAGAGCCTGCTTGTGGTTTTAATTGGTCCAATTCAAAATGTTTGGAACAAAAGCCTGGATTAGCCAGCTCCTTTGCCCACCCTTCTTACACCTGTAGCCAGCATTTGAATCCTGTCGATATTATACCTCATCACTTGTTTGTTGAGAACCTTTTTTTTTTATATAGCAATGACTTTTCCATCTCACTTGGTGAAATCATTCACACACAAACACACAGAGAAAGAAGCATTCATACAGTTCAATTGTATGTGACTTTCTTACTTCATACTGGTGACTGAGAGAGAGAGAGAGAGCGATGTACAATAGATCGCAGCAGAAAAAAAATAAAAAATGCATAAGAGCAGCCAGCCCCAACAATGCACTGTTACTGTAGCCTGCCCTGTTGGTGAGCACCAGTGAAATGACCCATTGAAAGCAACGATCAGGCACTCTCCTAATTTCACTCAAACCACCTCAAACAACAGCTGGAATAACAAGGACTTTTAGGTTCATTAAAGTCTAAATCAGGCGGCTTCCTGACTTGGGCACTGCTCAATCAGATCAGGGGTCGGTTTTATAAAGTTCACAGGCATTTGGATACAGCTATTCCAGATGCTGCTCTCCCGGAACCCTCGGCAGCTCTACAGCTGGACAATTCTACTTAATACACAAACTTCCAACATGCTTTCCTTTTTGCTTTTTATTCCATTTGGCGGAGGGTTAGAGTTATATACTGTGTATATGTATGTAAATATACACACATAGAGATGAAGCTGCTTTATATCATGATTGCTGTGCAGGTATAATGTGTGATATAAAGCAGGTCATGATATAAAACGGGTTTCACATTTGCCTATGACAGCACATTATGAGTGTGAGAAAAAAAGAAAGAAAATGAACAGTGAATTAAAGAGCAGTGTTTTAATACTGTACTGTGATGGGGTGCAGCCTATTTTGTGGTGGTTTTGTGTTTTTTGTATTGTTTAGAGTGGATGTGAGTGAGTTTGGGGTGTGGTTCAGTGAGTGAGTGAGTTTGTGTGAGGAATGTGTGGAATGTGCCTGGGCTAATGAGGTGCAAATTGCCCAATTAGCCCAGGCACCTGTATAAAAGGGAGTGGTTGGGTATGTTAGTTGGTGAGTGTTTGTAAGAGGGAGTAGACCTGTGTGAGAGAGTGAGTGGTTCGTTTTGGTATAGTTTGTTTAAAGCCTGTTTTTGTGTTTGTCTTTTTGGTTGGCCATCGTGCCTTTTGTTTTGTGTATTTTGTTTAATTAAAAGTCTTTTATTTTCCCTGTGACAGGCTGACCGAGGTAAGGAGACTCAAAGTCAGGATGTGCAGGGAAAATAAAAGACTTTTAATTAAACAAAATACACTCATTCGTGTACCGCTCTCCAGCCCTTCGGTGAACAAACTGCCTTCTGCTACAGCTAAATATTTCAAATTTTGACTCATCAGTCCAGAGCACCTGCTGCCATTTTTCTGCACCCCAGTTCCTGTGTTTTCGTGCATAGTTGAGTCGCTTGGCCTTGTTTCCACGTCGGAGGTATGGCTTTTTGGCAGCAAGTCTTCCATGAAGGCCACTTCTGACCAGACTTCTCCGGACAGTAGATGGGTGTACCAGGGTCCCACTGTTTTCTGCCAATTCTGAGCTGATGGCACTGCTGGACATCTTCCGACATGGCGGGAAGTAAGCATGATGTGTCTTTCATCTGCTGCAGTAAGTTTCCTTGGCCGACCACTGCATCTACGGTCCTCAACGCTGCCCGCTTCTTTGTGCTTCTTCAAAAGAGCTTGGACAGCACACCTGGAAACCCCTGTCTGTCTTGAAATTTCTGCCTGGGAGAGACCTTGCTGATGCAGTATAACTACCTTGTGTCTTGTTGCTGTGCTCAGTCTTGCCATGGTGTATGACTTTGACAGTAAACTGTCTTCAGCAACCTCACCTTTGTTAGCTGAGTTTGGCTGTTCCTCACCCAGTTTTATTCCTCCTACACAGCTGTTTCTGTTTCAGTTAATGATTGTGTTTCAACCTACATATTGAATTGATGATCATTAGCACCTGTTTGGTATAATTGTTTAATCATACACCTGACTATATGCCTACAAAATCCCTGACTTTGTGCAAGTGTACCTAGAAGAATTGATGCTGTTTTGAAGGCAAAGGGTGGTCACACCAAATATGGATTTGATTTAGATTTTTCTTCTGTTTACTCACTTTGCATTTAGTTAATTGATAAATATAATCTATTAACATGTCTATTTTTGAAAGCATTCTTACTTTACAGCATTTTTTCACACCTGCCTAAAACTTTTGCACAGTACTGTATGTGTATATATATATATTATTATTTGTTTATTTAGCAGACGCCTTTATCCAAGGCGACTTACAGAGACTAGGGTGTGTGAACTATGCATCAGCTGCAGAGTCACTTACAATTACGTCTCACCCGAAAGACGGAGCACAAGGAGGTTAAGTGACTTGCTCAGGGTCACACAATGAGTCAGTGGCTGAGGTGGGATTTGAACCGGGGACCTCCTGGTTACAAGCCCATTTCTTTAACCACTGGACCACACAGCCTCCTTGTATATATATATATTGTAACCCGGCCGGCACTCACGGTCATTCGTTTGCCCCTGTTAAGTAGACCCAGGATACAGGAAATTGAGTTTAAAGTGCGGTTGCGCTATTTTTTAATACACCAACAAAACGAAACAAAACACCTAGCTCCGTTTTGAGCATTAACTATACACCTTATGCAGGTTCCTGACTAGCTCGCAGGACGGCTAAGCCGTTTATCTGTCATAAAAACAAAACACTGTGTGACTGCTCGAGACAGAGCACGCCATCTGCCTCCTTTCTACTCAGCAGCCAGGAACAGACTGGCTGCTTTATTATATACCCTTGCACCTGGTACTAATTGATAATACCTACCAGGTGCGGGTGATAATTAAACAAATAAAACAATTAATTGAAACAAAAGTGCATTCAAGATATGTTTTGGCAGGGAGGATATTAACCCCCTCCCTGCTGTGTTACAATATATATATATATATATATATATATATATATATATATATATATATAATCCCTCTCTACTTTCTTAATCTTTTAGAATTAGACTATACCACCCTAAACCATACCCCAGAAAAGACAGAATTCCATATGATTGATATTTGCTTGAGCACAAGGCATGCATTATATATTTTGACATATCTATCTGTACACTATAGTATTCATTGTCACATTAGCTGCATTGCAATCAACCCAAACCAATAGCAGATGTCAATGGAGAGATGTCTCCCCATCTGCAGAGAAGAATGAAAGATGTATTCTTCATCGAAACTTGTCCTGGAGCTTTTCTCAGCATAAAACTCTGCCCAGGTCCCCTTGGAGGTCACAAAGGTCAGCCCTCTCTATAGCAATGTCTCTTGGTGTCTTTGTTCAGCGCTGTAATTAAAAGAGTCTTTATTGCCGCAGAACAATGGCACTTCATTCATTGCCCTGGAAGTGAATAATTATGCTCTGATATTGCTTAGGAGGGTATACATGAATACAACTACAAATATTTTTATCTGATTCTTTCTACAAAATAAAATATAATAACATACACCAAACTGGATTAAAAAAAACTGAAAATAGTCTCCAACGTAACCAGCCCTTTTGTTATTCTCTAAATGACAGTGTTATTGCAGTCCATGTAAAACAGCCCTTAAGAAACAGATTAAGGGCTTTCCTCCCTGTTTATATTATAGCCTTCAAGTTCATTGCACTTTTATGCCAGTCGCAGCCTTACTCTTCCTTGCTGTCATTCCTCACTCACAAGCTGCTCCCAATACTGTGTTCCCAATACTTTCTTCTAGGGCCAGATCATTGAGATAGAGCTCAGAAACACACTGAACATCTTTAAACTGTTTCTCGTTGAAAGCGTGGAAAGGCTCCAGGTGTGTGCTGCCAGGACATGTGAGAGAAAGAACAGCCTCCCTGGGCCCTGTACTGGAGGAGAGTAAAGTACAGTAAGAGAGACTCTTAAAAGACACTCGACTCACTTATACCCCCTTAACAGCCTATCTTTACTATGTAGAGGTGGAGCAGAGCAAGGGCAAGGGAGGCCGTAGTAAATACTGCTCGCTTATTCATGCATTTATGTATGTATGCATGCATGCATTTATTTGTTTGTTTGTTTGTTTGTTTGCTTGTTTTACCATGTAATGGTGACAAATAACAACAATGCAATATTATTAACGTGATTAATATTAGCATTATTATTAGTGGTAGTAGTACTGGAATTTGTAATTGCTGTTGTAATAGTAATTGTTGTATTAGTAAATGAAGTAGTGGTAGTAGTGGCAGTAGTACCAGTATTGTACAGTTTTCAATAGGGTCCTGGGACAGTATTGAAGATGGAATTCTGAGGCAAGCCTGCTGAGAGGCGCTGTACAGACTCACTCTAAACCAGCCCCTCAGGAGGACATGTGCAATAATCTGATAAAAAAAAGAGCCACTGCAACCCTTCCTTTGAGGCTCCCATTGTTTCAATTACAGACTGACCCTGGTGTCGTTGAAGATTACACAGTTTATTAGCAAAAAAAGTGGGTGAGGAAAGCTGCCCAGTGTGTACAATGAGAGGCGAAGCACAAGGAGAATTGCTGAGTCTTGACAAGTCTACAAAACGACACTGGAATCTTCATTAATCTGAGAAAAGGGGGGAAATGTCTGCACGTGGACGAACCACTGCATGTTCAGCTTCTAGGAACTGTTGCATTAAAGGGGCCTAATCACCTCTCCGCAGGAAGCTGCACTGGGTGGTGCTTTTAACTGGATGGGAGTCTGATTGGCGGTGGGGGGAGTTGCCTAATTGTCCGAACACAATAGACTGTACTTTCAAAAACCAGCCAAATAGGCAATAATGATGTGCCTCATAGGAGCTGAGCCAGCAGTTATGCAACTCTCAAGATTAGGAGAGTCATTGCATGGCCCCAGGTGACCCATTTTAATTGTTTTTATTGGCGGTTTAACAGCAACTAGTTTTGTAATAGCAATTCATTATACACTAACAGTATGCTGCTTCCGTAGTTACTTTCAATATTTTAAAATAACTTTCATGGTCATTTTTTTTTTTTTTTCTGTGGTATATGTGACTATAATACTCATTTACATGTGTCACACAGTATTTGGCTACTAATGCATATTTCTGCTGTGTTAAAGGGGTGCATTTATATTATCTCTGTCAGGATAAATACATTGTGGATAGGGTTAAGGGAAATCCCTTACTTAGGAGTAACATGCAAATTACCACCTCTCATCCTCCTATAACGTCTGGTCAAATGTCCTGTTAACACAGCTCGCAAATGGCAAAAGAGAAAAAAAAACCCCAGGAGTATCGGCTTGCAGGAAATAGCTGCCTTCGCTCTCTCAGTAACTGATTCCTGTGAAAAAAAAAGAATGAATGAAAGACAGAAAGACAGAAAGACAGAATGAAAGGTAGCCCTGGGAGTTTGAACACTGAACAAGATAAATTCTTCCAAATTCTAATTGGAGAACATTTGATTTAATTGGTATCCATTTGGCTGACAAAGGGAGCCTAGTCATGGGCAGGCTTGCTGGTCCTTGGGGGGATATGGACTTGCAGTGAGTTGGGGGCGCTGGGGGACGGATCACTTCCAAACACAAACCGTGGGAGCTGCTGGGGCAGATTGCAGAATCATAGGGAACAGAAGAACTTTCAAAGAGGAGGGACCTTTGTTCTGTATTATTCCACTTGCCCTGTTTTAAATCTCCACTTAAAGCTACCTAAAGTAAAGTACAGCAACAGCGACCCTGGGAGCACAGAGATCAAGTGGATATGGGTCATCAAGCCAACTTTCAAGGAGTTTGGCTGCCTATTAAAATATAACTGAATTGATGTTTAAGGTAATTTTGTGGTGAGATTTAGCATCTTTATTCACTAAGCTCTAGGAGGCTGTGTGGTCCAGTGGTTAAAGAAAAGGTTCAAATCCCACCTCAGCCACTGACTCATTGTGTGACCCTGAGCAAGTCACTTCACCTCCTTGTGCTCCGTCTTTCAGGTGAGACGTAATTGTAAGTGACTCTGCAGATGATGCATAGTTCACACACCCTAATCTCTGTAAATCGCCTTGGATAAAGGCGTCTGCTAAATAAATAAATAAATAAATAAAATCTTGCTCTTGCACTGAAATGTCCTTTTAAAGATTTAGACACATTGTCCCTTTGATAGTCTATGTGGACTGTACTGTAGAATGGAATCTATATTAGTGAAATCTGTTATATATTTAAACACAGTAAATTCTGGCAAGAAAATACTTTCCCCAACACAACCGATCGTCTAATTCTCCCCTGTTTGGAAATGTCCATTTGCTTTGACAAGCGACTCCATCACTCTGTTTGACACATAACCATACCATTTAGATTACTGACTGTCTTACCCTCAA
This sequence comes from Acipenser oxyrinchus oxyrinchus, assembly GCA_030684275.1. Classification (NCBI taxonomy): domain Eukaryota; kingdom Metazoa; phylum Chordata; class Actinopteri; order Acipenseriformes; family Acipenseridae; genus Acipenser; species Acipenser oxyrinchus. Next base: position 18,903,718 of record CM060271.1, on the reverse strand, counting down.
GTGCAGCTTGATTCGCAGATGTATCTGCATATAGATGTATTGCATTTAAGCATGTTACAGACCAAATAGCCTGAAGTTTAATGAATTAATTGGAGATACATTATAACGTCTCACTGAGCATACCATGTTCACAAACAAAAAAAGCTCACGGAAAGCACCTTGGGACAGTGTATTTCATTGGTCTGTCAAGCTTTTCTGTAAATTAAATGTTTAAGGTTTCATTAACGAGATCAGTTAGCTTGCTAAGTAGATAGGCAGCCTAAAAGGACCAGACCGTAAGAGATAAAACCACAGATAAGCAGACATGATATATATTTTTTTATTTGTAATAATATATTGCTGCATATCAATTTAAATACATTGCTTTATATGAAGCTCAGTCAACCTGCACTGCAATGCCGGTTCTTTGAATGAGAGTGGTGTTTATTTATAACACATTACAAAAGAACACTTCCAGACACCATCATTATTTAAAGTCAGGTAATAATTAGTCATTGTCAGGGCCAGGACACAGGTTGCGGAACTCAGAATAAATGTAGGCCTTCCTTGCATTTTTATCAGTCGCAAAGGAGCCACCAAATTACCAATAGCAATTGGTATAGTTCTCTCTGTTGAAAGCATGACATACTTTATTATTATTATTATTACCTAAATACAAGATTTTAAGACAACTGGAATTTGGCTTGTCTACGACATTCAAGCTACAGAGAGTCTGTTTCCTTCTGAGACCTGGGAGATGGCTTTCAGGTGGAGTTCAGCTCTTGCAGTGCGGCTGACAAGTGGTCTTGCCCCTGAAAACGCTGCCCTTGAGAAACTGTCAACAAGTCCACATGCCTTTGGGGGGCCTTTGCCTTGCTTCTTGTAATCTCTCAACGAGCTACATACATATATATGTATTTTCAATACACCGGCATGAATGTATCTATGTACGTCAACCAACAATGAGCATCCCACAATACCCAATACAGTAGCGCATGAAAGTTAAAAATCGGTTCTGCTTTGGATCTGCAGGCCCCCATTAAAGACAGTAGGCGGAAGGGAGAGGAATCCCAGGTGCAGGGGGTTGTCTCGGAGTGGTGTTTTCACAGGTCCCCCCGGGAGTGTAACAGCAGCAATAGGGCGTCTGACCAGGGCAGATCAGAGACAGAGGTTAGCAATCTCTTAATTCATGCAGTAGGAATTCCAACTATCTTCTTTTCCCCCTCCTTCTTGTTCACGTTCTCGTTATGCATTCACTACTCAGCCAATCTTTTGTTTAAACTGAATTCCTAGTGGGCTTTCCGACCTCTCTATGAAATAACTTTAGATGTACATAGAGTTTTGTAAAGTTATGTAAATCTTTACCAACGAACGTAATGATTTTTTATGACTGCGTCCCTTTTTCATCCTGCAATTTGCTGCAAGATTAAAAAAAGACTTCCCCTGAGCTACTTACTAACATCTTTCAGAAGCAGTCTTTGAGAGGATTAATCCAGGAACTTGTTGTGGTTAGAACCCAGGAGCGTGTTTAATTCATGGTCAGGGGTCAGATATTTTAACAGAATGCAATGGTATTTTTCCACATGGGCTTGCATTGATGAGTAGAATACAGCTCAATCATTGCTGAAAAGGAAGGGCCTCCAGGTCTTCAGAGAAACACATACAGGTTTCTGTTTTCATTGTATTCTTTTTTTTTTTGTTGCCAGTCCTAATTGATCACTGGGGCGTCTGCTGCCTTCTTTAATCTTGGACTCTGCTGTGCAAGGCCCAGATCTCACCTTGCTTAGTGCTTTGGAAAGGCATCTTTAAGCAAGTTATCTTTCATGCAGAGAGTGAGTGTGAGAGCTGGGAGAGCGATGGGGGGTGGGAGGTGTTGGGTGGGGTGCTCATCCTTGATGTAAATTAAGAGATGCTTATCGCTATTAATCCATTGCTTTGTAGTCATGTGCATGCTCAAAGTGTTTCTAATTTCTCCTGCAGCGCACTCTCCTGTGCTGGCAGGAGTGTATCGACTGGAGGTAATTGAAGCGTTCTTGATAATCCGTGATGTAAGAAGGGGGTGGGAGACCGTCTTTGGTACTCGGTGGGCTGGCAGTTTAGGTGTAGGCAAGAGGGACGACACCCTTTCACAAATCTTTCTCAGCCGATTAAACTCATTCAAGCCCAGGCAACCGGAACACTTTGGCAGAAAGGGCTGCCTGGCAGCTTACAACAGTTCAGATTTCTTTCTTCAAAATAAAACGGTTTTAACTGTTACATTACAATGCCGTGGTGGTGCGGCAAGACATTTTAAAAGGCCACTAGAATCTATGCAAATATAAGTTGTGTATATGCAACTTTTTCAAAAAAGATTGTCATTTTTTTATACTAATAATACAAATGCACTTTATTTTTCAGGAATTGTCAATCGTACTTTATTTTTATGGTTAGCTACTATATTTTTAAATTGAAAATGTATGCCACATTATATATATATATAATGTGGCATACACACTGAATAAAAATATACAAATATGTGTTTTAAACATTTCTTTATCACAATAATAGCTCCTCTGAATGATTTGTGCTTATGAGACAGTCCTATATAGATAAATTGCGTTCTCTTGTACTACAATATGGTTTCAATGTGAGATGCTCCTGCTGGATCCACAGTGACTAATGCATCTGTCTACTTGATTCAGATCTTTTAACATGTCTTGTCAGACAGCCTGTATAATCGACTTAGTGACTCCTCTTTCACTTGGCAATATGACATTACATTGTAAAATAGATACTTCTATTCATAATTTGCGTGACTTTAAGACATTTGTCAAAGTCTGCGTGCCGCAGAATATTCCCCAAATCATTAACAGGGTGAAAAAGACCACCACAGTGACCCGTCAGACCCGGAAATTGACATTATAAAACCTACAGACTTGCAACAGCCACTGTCCAACCGGCACAATAAAACCGATATGTAAGATTGGACTGGATGCGCAGCACAAAACTAGAGTCCTCCACATCTGCACAGTTATCATCACAAAACTAGAGTCCTCAACATCTGCACAGTTATCATCACAAGACTAGAGTCCTCCACATCTGCGCAGTTATCATCACAAGACTAGAGTCCTCCACATCTGCACAGTTATCATCACAAGACTAGAGTCCTCCCGTCTGCGCAGTTATCAACACAAGACTGTCTTGTTTGTAGAGTCGAGATTGTAAGTACAGTACACTCCATTCATTGATGGGTTCTTAATTCAATTGATTCGAAATGCAATTTTAATAATTTAGGTTACATTAATCATTGTCTAACATGTTCTTGAGGAAGGGGGATACCCCAGAACAGTGATGGGAAATTTGGAATATCTAATGTTCACAAAATAGACCCCTCTCATGTAACATGTATGACTCCTTTTTTGCCTTGTAAGGCTTCCAATTCATATAGTAAAATGTATTATTGTGTCACATGTGCTTGATACATAACTGTGCGTGCACTTGAAAGAATCCTGGCTGTAAAGTGGGAAGCCAAATCTGAACGTGTGCTGCACGAAACAGGATCTTTCTGTGCCGTGTACAGTTTAAATAAGGTGTAGTGTCTTTAAATATGCTCTGTGCTTCCTTGCAAGCCGGATATCTGGGTGCTTACAGGGCGGAGGTGGAATCCAGCGCTGCCACTGCCTCTGACTGGAAACCCTGGAGTGGCTTCCAAAGGGAGGTAAACGAGGGTCAGCCAAAGGAAGAGAGAAAACAATCACCTTGTAACCAGGTCAAGAGGGAACATCCCTAATAATGAACGTCTAGACACTAATAAATAGGACCATAACTTCGGAATCCAGTCTACTAGAGACCAACTCCTTCCTCTATTCAGCAGCTGGCTTCCTCGATATAATTAGCTTGTTTACAATGGCGTCCAACAGCAAATTTCAATCACATAAAAACACGGAATCCACATTTCAAACACGTCATACACAGGACTCCTTCAGATAGAGGTCTCTGATCTAAGTCCCATCGGCAATGCATTCCAATCTGAAACTGCAGAAAAAGCTAAAGATTTCATTCCAGTAGCTCTTTTTGCCATCAGTTTGTTAAAATGTTTGGTTCCACAAACATTTCGTAAGCTGTAAACACAGGTAAACTCCTGGAATAGATTACTCAAATAAGCAGTTTGTTAAACACCCCTTTAAAAAGAATCTGATTCCAGTGAAAGTTCCTTCTATTAGCAGGTGACAACAAGTTTAACCTGGAATACAAGGTACAGTGATGTTCTAAAGGAGTACTCTGAAGAACAAATCTACAAATCCTGTTAAACACTGTATCAATCTTCTTCAGTGACTCCTTACTAGCAGTTATATAAATCATATTATTATAGTCCAGAATAGGAAACAAAAGAGATATAAAAGACCAGCAAGAAAAATCATTAGATCATAACCTCACCGCCAGCTTGCATTTCAAAGAAATATCTCTCACTGTTTTTGCTGCCAATATCCAGAGCTTTAAACAAATATAGTACAAGTAAACTGGTCAATTGAAAGGTTGCTTTCCTGTGCCCCTTTTGTCTAGGAGAGTGCTATTGACCTGTTTACCTGGACTAAGAGAATATGTGCAACAATTGCCGTCCGCATTTACTACAGTAAATATTGCTAAGGAGCTGCATGTTTGAATGCAGTTATTATCTAATGTATTCTCAAAGGGCTATTTCTGTGCATCCACTCATGTTTAATAAGAGGACCTGTCCTGCTGCCAGCGCAGAGAATTCAAACCCTGCCAGCAATCAATAGCCCTCGATCAGTGCCCATGAAGTCTTTAGCATTATCAGAGCAGACAGAATGTTGCTTTTACATCTCAAGAAGGAGGGTTTCTCCCATCTGACTAGTTTGACCTTTCAGTGGCCATTATTGCACTAGATTTTCCATATTTGTATTTCAATAAGCTCTGTTTACATTCCAGCAGTTTGGCTCTCCCGGACCCTGCTTGACGATCACATCTTATTTTTTGTGTCCAGTATTCTCATCTCTGTGCATTCCACATGTTTTGTTGAGACAGCATCATTATTCACTCAATATTATTCTGCTTGTATTTCATATTTTTAACCACCCTTATAAACATGTGTGCAATTTTTCCCATGCTTTTTCCAACACATTTACAATAGCTTTCCATGGTTTGCCTTCCTTTTAATATGCTAGCCCATATCTATATGCTTGATTATACTTTGCTATGCTTTTAAAATGGTAAGCTTTTACAATGAACAACCGTTGCACACTTTGTATCATACTGTGGTATTCATTCTCCTCTTAACCTGTCTTTCAGCAGCTGATACTTTGATTCTGGACAGGGCCATGTGTCTGCCTACTGCTAGGTACAGTGGCAGACAAGTGGCTTGTTTGTTGTGCAACAGTGAAGCGATAATGGTTCAGTGCAATCAGTGCCCGTTTGGTTTCAGCACCCCCCATACTCTCTTACACACACACACACAAGACTGAGACAAACACACACCCCCTAGAAGCTGTTCCTCACAAGCATTCTTTTTATTTACTCAGATTCATTTATCCTGAGGAGAAAGCAAAACAGAAAAGAAAAGGAAACAGCCGAGCCTAATCCCAGCACTAATACAATATTGATTCTGGTTCCTGTCGAGTATTAATCTGAGACCACTGTATACACAGTGGGTTATCAATAACTCTATTGTACACAGGGGGTGGGGCTCACAAACACACAAAAACATGTTCTCCTTATTGGACTGTACTGTAAAGCTTTGAAGTGTTGTACTGGTTAAAATGTGCTTTGTCTTCACCACATTGTGGCTTCTCTCGTGGTCTACCAGCTGGAGAAAGAGGCTCATTCTTCTGGTTTAACAATGATACAAAAAAAAATAAATCAACTGAAATAAAGTGTATTTTGCCTGTCAGATTGACTACCTTGTGCAATTAAATATACACTTCAAATGCCTCAATTAAATCTGCAGCTATGAACGCCAGCTATGTGAGTAGACAGTAGTCTGATTCGACTTGGAGGCCTTGTGCCCCATATCATTTAATATACATATTACATATTACATATTACATATTACATGTGTTTACATGTTGGAAATGCCATCTCATTTGGTTAAATTGCTGTTAAAGTGTGGAGTAGTGTGTCACTAAAGATAAAACAACCTTTGTTTTAATATTCAGATGTAAAAAGGTCACATCCCAGCATGACATGACCTGTGTTAAAAAGGATTATTAACAAACTGACCACAGTGCATAGCTCAGTCTCTGAAGCAAACCCCATATTCGGTATGGTATGGGTTACAGGTTTCAGATTCGTGCACATGTCCGCCTAGATTAGTCTCTGGCTGAGACAGGTCTATCTGTGCCTGTACCTGAGTCTTCAGATAAATGTTGGGCTCTGGGACCCTAGTGTAATCCATCATATACCTTTCACAAGCATGGCATTTGTCACCAACAAGTTTATAAACAATCAAATGAATCTGTCAAATGCAGAGAGCAGAGATCTGAGCAGTCACACTGGCTAATAAGAAGCTGGTTTCACTCCTGACTATCCAAACCTCTGCACACAGGCACACTCAAACACACACACACACACACACACACACACACACACACACACACACACACACACACACACAATTTAATTTACAGTAAGAGAGGAACAGGCCTCAAGTCTCTTCCCTCTGCTGTTGCCCTTTGTGACTCCTGTTTGAAGGGTGCTGCAGGTAATTTCAGAGGCAGCCTGTGGTAGTCCGGCCTGTCCCTCTCTGTATGCCTTCCTTGTCATTTCTGTTTATTATATTCCAGCTTCTTCCACAGGCTGCACTTGCGGCCTCTGCAATGAATTTTGTACAGATACACGGCTGATACCGGCTACCTCGCAGATTAGGAGGCGAGCCCTCATCTTATCAAATAAAGAGTTGCTGGCTGGAGGTCACAAACAGATAAACAGCAGAATAATGCAAACCCCATCCCACCCCTCCACATCAACCACCCCTGTAGAAAAAACAAGAAAGGAATATAAAAACAAAGCAAGGTCGTGACCCCTGTAAGGTGCCTCTTGTTACGCCTGACCTTCAGGATTTCATCATCAGCGCTCCTGACAGCTTAATAATTCGGAGACGCTGGTCTCATCTCTCTCTGCGCTCGGAGAGGCGAGCGCGTGGACGCCCTTTCTCTGATTATCTCCCCGCTCTCCCAGCTGCCCTTTATAGACCAACCAGAACTCCATCAATCACACTCTCTCTCCACTCCACTCCGAGCACACAGGGGTTTGGAGTATTATATTGTGTGTGTGAGGGGGGGGGGGATCTGGAGTGCACAGGTTGTGTCTTGGAGAGCTTTGTTCTTGGAGGTAGTATACCACCTATCCTTGAGAAGAAAAGTAAATAGACAGACACACACACAGATTCAAAAATGACTGTACTTGTATAAGAGAATTCATTGTAAAACATATTTCAATCTATTTTTTTTTTATTTTAATTGCAAAGAAGACCTTACTATGGAGATTATTAAAAAAAAAAAAACTCCATTCAGATGAGAACTGAAAAGCAAGAAATAACTACAAACAATGCATTTGTAATTCTGCCATGAGCCTCCCAAATACACCAGGAGTAAAGTCATTTTATTGTATACATGTGGATCAATGTGAACACATTCCCGGAATCCACTGTCCGCATCCCATTGGTAATTCTCATAGTCTTAATCAATCACACCCCGGCTCAAACTATGCAGAATTACAAAGCCTAACTTGCTCAGGATTCTGATTGAAGTTCCGTCCGTCCGTCCGTCCCCCCCCCCCCTTGCCAACTCTACTGCACTTTCAGGGCTAATGCTTAATGATCGGTCTTCATTCCCTGTCCTCCCCAGCACATGCATCCGGTCCTTTATTAAATACTTGATCAGTCGGCTTAAAAATAAACCAGATGGTGCTGCTTGTAGGCCCTGGATGGAGAGCTCAGACAGGCCGCGATCCGATGAATCTGTCTTGAAGAGCGTTGAAAGCTGTGACATCACACCCTGCCAGGTGGCCTCTCCCTGGCTGGGGCTGGGGATGCCCTGGAAATGAAAGCAGGACGAGGACTGACCTGGCTCCATCAAGCAAGCCACACCAGAGCACAGGTGCAGAGGAAGGGATTCGCTCTCAAGGAAAGCACACAGAGATTGTGCTGAACATGGTTATGCATTGTAAAAAACGGGTCTGCTTTATACCGGGGGGGGGGGATGGAACGGAATGGAACATATGAAAGCAAGTCTAGCACTCTCACTCCGGCAAACAGAACGGAATGTTCACATGTGAAAGCAAGTCTAGCACTCTCACTCCGGCAAACAGAACGGAATGTTCACATGTGAAAGCAACTCTAGCACTCTCACTCCGGCAAACAGAAGGGAATGTTCACATGTGAAAGCAACTCTAGCACTCTCGCTCCAGCAAACGGAAGGGAATGTTCACATGTGAAAGCAACTCTAGCACTCTCACTCCGGCAAACAAAACGGAATGTTCACATGTGAAAGCAAGTCTAGCACTCTCACTCCGGCAAACAGAAGGGAATGTTCACATGTGAAAGCAACTCTAGCACTCTCACTCCAGCAAACGGAAGGGAATGTTCACATGTGAAAGCAACTCTAGCACTCTCACTCCGGCAAACAGAACGGAATGTTCACATGTGAAAGCAACTCTAGCACTCTCACTCCGGCAAACAGAAGGGAATGTTCACATGTGAAAGCAACTCTAGCACTCTCACTCCGGCAAACAGAACGGAATGTTCACATGTGAAAGCAACTCTAGCACTCTCACTCCGGCAAACAGAACGGAATGTTCACATGTGAAAGCAAGTCTAGCACTCTCACTCCGGCAAACAGAAGGGAATGTTCACATGTGAAAGCAAGTCTAGCACTCTCACTCCGGCAAACAGAAGGGAATGTTCACATGTGAAAGCAAGTCTAGCACTCTCACTCCGGCAAACAGAAGGGAATGTTCACATGTGAAAGCAAGTCTAGCACTCTCACTCCGGCAGACAGAAGGGAATGTTCACATGTGAAAGCAAGTCTAGCACTCTCACTCCAGCAAACAGAAGTTTGGAAAAAATAAAAGTAAAAATGCAGCATCTTGGAAAGCACTGGTATTATGTAATTTATTTAATTATCCCCAAATTTAGAAACCCTTTACTTAGGAACCAGCTACCTTTAAAGCTCATTTTAAAACCTGTGGTGTTGTGTGATGTACTGAGATTAGGGTTAGGGTTTGGGTTAGTTCTCTACTGTCAGGATTATTGTACTTCAAGAGGCCTTTCCGTTCCAGTGGGGTTTTTGGAATTTCATTCTCAATATGTGCAGCAGTGCATGATTAATGATGGGAATTTGCAGTGGTTCAAATTAAATCTTTACGAAACACGTTGCCTGGAAATGCCGCAGTTCTTGTAAAGAGCATACTGTAGCTTTCATCCTGATGTGTTCTTTCTGAGTCCTAATGGAGCCAAATTCTTGTGGCTGACATTTCGAAGGTTCCCATACTATCCTGTGAGCAATAGCAGCCAACATTATGCCAACTTTTGCATCTCATTGGTTTCCATGGACAAGCTGTGGGATTGCATCAGATCGGGCTCTTACAGGCAGGAAAGGGGCCAAGGACATTGCTAGAATTTATGGAAGACACAAAATACAGCAAAACAAATACAAATAAAATAGTCTAAAGAATTATATTCCATGACAAATGCAACCATGAAGGACCAGAGGTCAACACGAATCTGTCTCTGAGCAATGCTAACTGACAATCAGTTCCTCGCCAAAAACAAAAGAACCAAAAACACTGGCAATTTGATAGCACACTGTTTCTGGAACATGTATGCATTGATAACATTGGATGGAAATGTTTCATATGCACTCTCTCTCTCTCTCTCTCTCTCTCTCTCTCTCTCTCTCTCTCTCTCTCTCTCTCTCCACCCTGTATTTCTCTATTTTGAAGTTTGAAGGATCAGGCACGGATTATTTTTCTTGTTTAAGAGATCTTTTTTTTTTTATAAATTAGAAATCCCAGTCCTTGCTGAAACAGCCATTCCTGCAGTTAATCTGTGATACCTGATATGAGTCTACCAGTTGTTCCGGGGAAGGGAAGCTGCTTTTCTAAATCCGTAAGGATCAATTTACTTGATCTGGGATCACACAAAATGAAAAGCGTGGGTTTGTAACAATGTAGCAATATTACGGGGCCGTGTCACATGATTAGGTGGTGAACACCGCTGTGAAATGCCACTACATTTAAAGCGTTCTCATTGTAGCACCAAAGCATTGCCAGCGGTGCAGACCCGGTAAGGGAAGCCAGCCTCAAAGACAGGCTTGAGTGTCTAATGTGCAGGGCACAAACCCCCCAAAGAGCCTGTATGAAAGGTCTTTGAGTCTCAAAAGCTTGTACAATGACGAGTAGAACAACAGTGGCCAGTGTGCAGTTAAGATGTATCTAGCTGTCTCCCGACGTGTTTAGTATTCGGAAAGCCGAGTATAGAAAGATAAAAGGAGAAATGTCTATCTCTGAGGCCCAGGCAATCCAGAAGAAGCTATCAAGCCGCTAACATGCAAGTCTGAATGGACTCCTTTGGCAGCCGCAAGATGTTATCGGCCTCGGCATGTGAACTCCCCCGTGAATGTCAGCCCAGGAAAAATCCATCTCTGTACAAATGAATCAGGCACACCGAGACCTGTGATTTGTTTCAGTTTTGTTTCGTTGTTGGTGGCTGTTTTTTTTGTTCTTCTTCTTTTTGGTAACACTTTAATTACCAAAACACTCTAATTACTGTGTGTTTACATAGTAGTTACTTACTTACATGTGTACTTATACATAATTATTATGCATAGTTACAAGTCTGGTTTGTCACTGCCTGATTTAAGCAAGCCCAAACAGACACAGTTCATGCAGTGCACAGTAGATCCCTAAAATAAATGTGATATAAATTCGCTGATTTAAAAGAAAATCAGTCATTGCAAAGCATTGTTTCAGAAGTAAACAGGAGATGTATTTGCCATGCCTGTTATCTCCATGGGTTACTTGAAGCAATGAAGACCAAGTGTAAAGGTCCTCTGTAAAGGCGTGTCTTTATTATTTGGGATTGATTTTTGTCTTTATTTCTCAGAGGGAGTGCAGGGATATGTTGATAGTTTTATTCGTAGAGTCCTCCCTGGGGTCTGTAAATATTACCACACAGGGCCAGATGCTATTGAAGTTGACGTCTATCATTATTTGTATCTGCTTTGCTTCATTTTGACTTTGTTTTTGACAGCGGTTCCTTTTCAAGTATTTCAAGACCCCTCACCACCCCCATCCCCCCTTCCTCCCAACCTAATAGACCTTGAGGCCTCTCCAACTCCTCCATGTGTGCGTTTAACTGCAGCAGATTGAGTTGCAGCTGCAAATTATTAATTTGCTTCTGCTTTCCTTCAATTCAACCACTTAGTAAAAAAAAAAAAAAGGAAAAAAATGAAGAAAAAAGTGTAGTGTCATTCTTTTCAATTTTATTTTCTGCAAAGCCTGTGGGCTTCAGTGGTGCCTGCTCCTGGGGTCCTGGGTGTCAGATGTCTTGCCTTGTAGTGAGCTGTCAGAGAGTAGAATAAGCTGGGATGATTGATGACTGGAGAGCCTGAAACCCAAACCCCGACTGCTACTTTGCGAGAGCCGTCCACCCCAACACTCGCTAGTCAAGGTCAGCTCACATGCCACTACACCCTGTGCACTGGGGGCCTCCGCAGGCCTTTGGCCTTTCTTCATACATATCCACATGCTCCCTTGCCAGATTTCATACCACTTAATTCCACACATAAGAAAGAGAAGAGAGCCTTTTTTCTTTTATGTTGCACTTGACTAGCAGTGCCATAGAGGCATGGGGAGTTGGAGGATGGGAAGATGTAGTGTGTGGAGTGGGTGGGGGGATGGGTGAATAACTTTGAACGCCCAAGTCAGATGACAAGATTATTAATGTCATATCTGATTCCATGCATATTCATGGCAAAGCCCATACAGATGGGACCGCAGGCTGTGAAAAGTTTCTGCTCTCCTCAGTGAAGTCAATTGGTTTTACAGTAGAGTATTGTTATGCCTCACATCACACAACTTGGGAAGGGAGCTCTAGTCCTCTACCAAGTCATTTCAAGAGTGAACTCATGTTGCATTATTCTTATTATTCTTATTACTACAGATGTACTACAATCTAAACTAGTTGGACTGATTCTGTTACAGCAGCAGAGGTGAGATCTGTGGAATCAATGTTTGCTTGCAATGGTGCTGCGCTGTATGAGCAGCACTATATAAATGGACTGGCTTAAGTGGAAATGAATTGTAATGTCAACCACAATCAGCTATCAGTGGAAAACAAAAGGAAGGCAGTCCACTTATCAGGTAACAGCACCATCAAAACAGGCTGCCCCCTACTGTCAGCTTCCAGTACAGTCTATTTAAAAAGGACAGTTCAGCAGGTCCAAAGTCTCAACTTCCAGTAGTACCAAAGCTGGGAGATCTATCACAAACAACATGACAATCTGGTCAAGGGTTTATACTGGATTTAATGATTTAAACCCTTGAAGAGCTTTATTTATTGTGTTTGGATTTATGTATGTATATATTGATGTATTCCATTTCATTATTTGTTTATCTACTGTGAAAAAGACTTTCCTTAAAGAGGACAAGATTGAGACCCTCCCCTCCTTATTTTTAAATTGCTCTGAAAATTAACACAACCCAGATTTGATCTGCAGGCTGTCCTGCGCAACAATAGGTGTATTTTTCTATTGGGCGGATCAATGTTTGTTGCCCGCTTGGATCTGTTAATCACAGGACTCGTTAGGTCTTCATCTGACCCGGAGAATCTCCTGATGAAAAAGGGCCTGATTTGCTTAAGTCAGTGAGGTGGTTATCAGCACTTCAGAGATCAAAGGCGTGCCTGATTACTGTTAATTAAATGGAATAAGTGTTGTTTAGAGTTCATTAAAGGCTCAGGAAACACTGGCTCATAGAAAAGACCTGTTTTTGAAGACGGTTGGAGGCAGTCGCTATCTGACAGTTCTGAAGATGATGGGAACTAACTTTTCTTCAAAGTCTGGAACTGTCAACAAGTTGTTTGCGGTGTTCAACACACTTGAGAAAAGGCAGCACCATTTTAAGGCATTGTTAAGAAAGCTGGAAAAAACTATGTAGTTCCACTGAACTAGCCATAACCTGAAAAAAACACAGGCAATACATTATTATTATTATTATTATTTGTTTACTTAGCAGACACCTTTATCCAAGGCGACTTACAGAGTCTAGGGTGTGTGAACTATGCATCAGCTGCAGTCACTTACAATTACGTCTCACCCGAAAGACGGAGCACAAGGAGGTTAAGTGACTTGCTCAGGGTCACACAATGAGTCAGTGGCTGAGGTGGGATTTGAACCGGGGACCTCCTGGTTACAATACATCCGAGCACAACAGGCTGTGTGAACTTGCTGACAAGAAGATGTTTGTACCTGTAGAATGTGACGTTGAGATAGCGTGAATGGATTTCGCCACAGTGTGGACATTCTTCTCCTCTTTATCTTATCCCCCTTCCTCAGCCAGATTCCTCAGTAATCAGTACACAGCAGGTCGATCCATTCTGTACGGTATGTGTGTCTTTCGTTTTGTTTTTTAACTATACAAGTATTACTTGTCATAGTCATTAAAAAACATTATGTATTCTGCATCTTCCTAGACTGTAACAAATCATATTTTTTGTGGTTTAAAAATTTTACACAAGACCAACAAGTTAAAAGAAGCAATCCCTAACCATCTCAGGCATTCACTCCAGCATTTAGGCATGCATTGTTTTTGCTTCTGCTACAGAGCGAGAGACAAAAACAACAACTAAGGTGTATTTTGGCTCTCGTAGGTTAACTGGAGATGTGTAACACCAACTTCTTGTTTTCTTAATACAAGAAGACTGGTGTGAACCTACCACCGGGGTAACTTCTTTGTGAGTAAATCAAAAACAAAATAGAAAGTTAGCATTACAAAAGAAAGAAAACCACACCAGGCTGTGCCCCTTAAGTAATAACACCCCACTTACCGCTAATCAATGGACCATCTGGCTGCAATCTCATGCCCTCTTGTGGGCTCTGTCCTTCACTTCATATTGATATGATGCCTGGAGTTGCACACCTAAACGACACACAACAGAAGCATTTTGTTAAAAATGTGTACTGACCTGAACTGCAGCGTGATTGGTCAGAGCAAGAAAGAGAATATTCTTATAGGAGGGGCTTGTAATGTGAAACTCTCTTGTGTAGCACTTACAGTAGGAATTCAATTGTTTGTGTTTGTTTGTTTTTAGAGTGGTCCAATGCAGGCAACAGACTAATCATATATGGTTTGAACCAATGAGACCTAAAGCGGCATCTGCTGTGGGTGGTAAGAGTAGCATTGCTGGGGACTCTGCTAACCCCACCCTTTTGCCAGTCAAAATGGGACAAATTGACTGGGAAACTACAATTGTCAAACCCAGATGCGTGCCAGGTTTCGAGTTGACGTGAGTACACTGTGTTCAGGTTGAGTGCAGTGCTCCAGGAGGTTCTTCCTGTGTGCTGGCTGAATGAGGAGCTCTCTCAGAGCGTTGTGACATTTTAACAGCTTGTTTACTGCCTGACGCCCAGCCCAAACCCGCGCCCACCTCCCACGACTCCTGCCGCTTTCACTTGTTTTTTTTTTTCTCCTAACGTTAAGTATAAATTGTGTATAAGAGATAGTCAGAAAGGTGTGGATGGGGTTTGACCCCCAGCTGGGATTACTCTGCTGTTTCCATTTCAGGGTAACCAACCATTGAACATATTGTGTGTTAATGGAAATATTGATCCACTTAAAAAAAAAAAAAACATTAACTGCACAGTAGTTATACTGTCCTTAAAGTGTTGTAGCATTTTACCACATCTACTTACAACAACATTATATGCTCAAGAACATCACTTTGCTGTTGTGAATGCACAGAGTTCCAGCCTAACAATCACAGAAAGCTGTGTTAAGTGCATGCAGTAAATATTAGTAAATGTGTAAATACAGGATGCCCTCATTATAAACCCATTCCCTGTTTGTTTGTCCAGAGACCCCCCTTGGACATTATTAATGGTCCAGTAAGGAGGATGTGATCACTTTAAAAGAAGAGGAACCAGAGACCAAAGGCAGGGAAAGTAGGGGACGTCTGTAAATGTTTGTTTTGTCAGGGCTGGTGTCAGGCTTCCTGACTTCCTTCTATTTGATCTCTTTTCTACTCGACTGACCTGTAAACTGTTTGGGGAATATTGGCAACCCAAGTTGTTGTGTCACTCACTGTGTTTCAGTGAATCACTTGGAAAGGAACAGAGCCTAAACAGGGTCAGAAGAGATTAACCCAAGACAAGGCCTGGAAGATTAGCCATGGAAAGGCCAAAGGCCATGCTGCAGAGGGCAGTACAGGCCTGACCAGGCCAGAGCAGGTTCAAACGGACAGTTTATCTCTTGCAATTGTTGACAAAAAAGGCACTAGTCTGAGCTCTGGAGAGTGGCGTAAAAAACGTGTTTACAAATCAGGGGGTCAAGGACTTGAGGACAGATAACCATTAACAGAACAAGTCTGCGACAGCCGTTCACAAGGGGGAGAGTGTAACACAGTGTGGTTTGTTTAGAAGCAGGGTTTCTGTTTAGAAAACTGGCTGGGTCTGTGCAGGGGATTCAGTCATGTCATGAGCGGCCGTCCCCTTTCACCCTTGAACAGATCGCTGTATACAAAATGTAACAGGATATTTAAAAAGCAATACAGGACATAAAATGCATGCCCTTCTCTGAACAGGTGCTCAGAACAGGTATTTTGTATTATTATATTATTTGCATTATTATTGTCTGTATTATGATATAAAAATAATAAGACATAAATATTGAATATTAATAATAAAAAGCCATGGGATATATCATGCAGAACCTTAAAACCTTAATAATCTATGTTCTCAACCAGTTTATTCAATGAACAGTTCTAGTTTACAATACAATGGCATTTTCACTTGCAGAGGGCTTTCCCACGTCGATTGTAATGAATTAACAGTCGCAGACACCTATCAGTTTAAAGGATAATCGCATTGTGCAGTTAGATGCATAGGATTGGTATTTGGTCTCGGTTTTACTGTGGTACTAATAAGTTGAAATGCTGAAAGCACTGGGCGGCCTTTCCTTTAATTGTTTTTCACTGTTGATTTTATTTTCCTCTAGATGTATAGCTGGATCCCAGAGAGGTTTGTGTAGCAGGGCTTCTTTTGTATATGCGATAGTTAAGTATGCAAATCCAGCTATTTGGCTCTTGACTTATCTGGACTCCTTTGGGCAGCATGGTCAGTTTTATGCATTCCTGGAGGTCAGAGTTCATCCCTGCTGAACAGCATCCTTCTTCAGGATAACAGTTCCTGTCAAGAAGGATAATGCTTCAATCAAACTGGGGCCAACATGCCTCTGAAGATTCCAGGCTCTAACATCCAAGACTTTCTTGTATTGATTCATTTAGATATCTGTTTATTTTGGGGAAGTAACCTGATCCAGAATGAGCTTGCAGCTCTGTTGTTGCAAAAACTAAAAGCAGGATTTACTAAGCTTTTTGATCTATTATTTTCTCAAAGAAAAAAAGAAAAACAGCAACAAACAAAAAACAAACAAGCAAACTTCTACATAAACAAACAATTAAACATTTGCATGTTGATTTAATGCCTTCTATTGGACAATAAGTTTTTTTTTGTTTTTTTTTGCTGGTGTACTGAAAATAATTTCATTTTTCTTACTTTCTTCTTCAGAGTATAAACAAAATATAAGACTGCAGTCCCAACATGAAACGGCAAATGTTCCAGCATTAAACCAGATAGCTCCAGCATTGTCTTTATACCAAAACGTACTTTACAACTTTGTTTCTGGGAAAATAAAACTGTACACAGCAACCATGGTAACCCAAAATGTTAATTTAGAAATTCACGCGTGCCAAATCTTTTTTTTGTTGGCTAAGATTAAATAAAATGAGGTAAAAAATTAGGTAAAATGCAATTTGCATCTTTTGATTAAAAGATGCAAAATACATTTTACCTGTAAAGAAATAGGAGGAAGAGCATTCCACTTATCTGCTAAATCTTTTTACTGTCTCCTTACACCGAACGAAATACAAAGAACTGCGCTGTGCATCAAGGTTATGCATTCATACTGTGTGTGTCACTTGGGAATATCGCAAATTTTGGTAGTAAAAAAAAATCTAACCATAAAATAGTGTTTGGTATTCATCAACTGTTTCCACAGTGTTGTCTTCAATAACAGTGGCACACTGTGTCATGCATGCAGATCTTTATGTCATTCCTCAAAGCAGACTTTTAAACAAAGTTCTTATTAGAAACGAAGCTTTGAGAAAAGGGCCCTGTGTTTCACGGCTATAGCAGCAATCAGGTATATTTAAAACACATCAATGTGATTTTCTTCATTACGTTAGTCCACTACAATTGAGTACAAATTGTGATATAATGGGCTTAGTATCTCCTGGTTTCCCCCAGGCTATCCCTACCACTGCTCCAGCCAGTCATTCGTAGCAGAGTTAAGGCCTGTCCTACACTATTGCAGCTTGTCAGCAATAAAAATGGAAACAATACCTCGTAAGCAGAAACAGGTAACGTTGTGCTGCCTTTCATTACACCATGACCATGAGGGTGTGTGTAACCCTTTATTTTACATCTTAAACATCTGTGAATTTCAATGGGCACTGTTGACGTAGAGAGAGCTTTGGCTTTTGACTCTTGGATTGGTTTAAGATCCCGCAATTATGCGGCAGCAATCCTACCAGGAATTTTCCAAGTGTACAACAGGTAGCATGATCCCTGTTTGAGACAATTCTCCCAGATCCCAAACCGTTAGTGAATGCAGAACGATGAGTGAAACAATCAGCAGCTAAGACAAAGCCAACAACAAGGTTTACCCTGAGACAGCACAATGAGGTGATGCATGAGCAGCTGAGAGGAGAAGCAGAAAAGCAGGAACTGTTTCAACAGGTCAGGGGCAGACAATTGGCGGATAATGTGATTCTAATCCTAGGTCTTCTAACCTGGATTTACAAGCACAGACACGTCCGAAGGAAAGGTGAATGTATGTAGAGAACACACACACACACACACCTAAAAAAGTTCACTATAGAATCTAGCAACACCTCTTATTTATTTTTCCAATCTTCAAGTAAGTTTCTCCTCATCTTAATGCACATTGCAGAATGCTGGATCATTAGCCTGCAATCCAGTGCTTTTAAATTCAAATGGTCTCGTGACCTCTCCTGAAGGCCCTGTGCCCAGATGAATTTGGCATGCATGTTAATCAGGTCACAGGCACGAGGGATGCTGAGGTGGTTTACCATTTCAGGTAATGCTCACAGACATGCCAACTTCACAACAGTGGGTCCTCTGGAAAATATGTGAGTCTGTGAATCAGCCCCATGCTGTTACATATTAGCTGAGGTGTTATCAGATTATTTTATAAGAGAGGAATTAGTCTATTGAAGTAAAATTGGTTCGAAGAATCTGCTTCCAAGAACAGCTGCTATGAATATACTAGTTGCTGTCACAGTTAATGCCAGATTAACGCACCAGCCTTTGAGGGACAGTATCGGAATCTTGCACAAGTGAAATAGAGACATTGGGAGTGTGCATGCTCAGGTCAGGACTGAAACACATGGGAAGAGCTCACTGAGGAAGCACACACAGTTCCTGACCTTACTGTACTGTGGAATCCATTAAGCAACGATCAGTAACAAATCGCTGTGTTTAATGTTGTTAGCTTGCAAAGGGTTAAGCGTCGTAGGTGTGATCTGGAATGTAAATGTTTCAGACAGCTTGACAAGCTTCTTACTTATTCTCGTCAAACTGCCTCTACCTCTGTTAGGGTGATTGATTCTGATTAATGCTTAGGGCTTCTTTCTACCACCTAAGTGCTTGAGGCCAGTCCATGAACCTCCTACTGGCTGTACATTGGATATTTCTTGTTTTATGTGGCTGTTTGGTTGATTACTGTCTTATAAAATATCCATTATCAGAATTCCAGTAATAATAATAATAATAATAATAATAATAATAATAATAATAATAATAATAATAATAATAATAATAATGGGTTATCATGTCGACTCTTCTTCTAAGCAGTCCTAAAGTCTACATGATGTAGGCTGAACCTTGGGATAACTTTTCCTTGGGAGGATGGTACTAACACTGTGCTGGTGACACGGAAGAGGGATCCCTACTGTCCCACCAGCACTCATACACCTCATGTTTAAGAGAGTCTTCCCATTCAATTGACCATGGCACACTGTGCTCAGCTCTTGAGATCTGCTGATATCAGAAAGCACATGGATATTGTGTAGAGCATCTGGAATATCGGATAGGAAGCGGAGGACGATAGTGTTCAACAGGGCGCACCCACAATTACTGCTTTACGAGAATGTTTCAATCTAAACTTCTCCTTCTATCACTCACTGTCACTCGTCCAATTGACCTCCTCCTCCCCGACAGCAACTTTGTTTCAGACTGTGTTCAAAAGGGCAAGTGTGACTTTGCCACCTCTCGTATCAGTGCTGACAGCCTATGTGCTGCCAGCAGTCGCCTCGTATGAACTTTCCCTGAACGCAAAACAACTCCATGCTGCTGTTTAGGAAATGTGCTGTATTTGCAACTCATTTTGAGATTTATATATATATAGTGTTTTTATGAAAGCTCACTCATAAAGAATCTCTGTGTCTGTTGTGGACTGGCCCATCCCAGGATTTGGTAGTTCTCTTGTTCTCTTAGCGGTTGATGTCATTTTTTGGGATTAATTACCTGGAAAAGTGCAGAGAGAGGGAAAAGCTGAACTCCAGAGTAGAACTCGAGAGTCACTTAAAAACTAAAGAACAACAAAAGACCTTAATGGAAGTTCAGCATGCAGTAGAAAGAGACAGGTAAGAGAGAACAAGCTCTTTAAGAGCAAATGAGGTGTGTCGTGCGTGTAAAGCGATATGCTGTGATAGTGGGTGGGGATGCAGCTGAAGAGCTGTCTAATGCTTTATTTCCATGTGCCAAAACGGAAACATTCCTGGCAAGCACTTGAGCAAACTGAACTTGAGCAACTGAATGAAACAATTTCCACTCGAACAGAAGAAATGAAAACAGCTGCAGTGCAGTAAGATGATTGTGAATAATAATGTGACAATGATGTGTGTATATGGGCTTGTTTTTTCATTGTCCTTTTTTTAACTCACATGCTGCTCAATATGCTTACTCTTCAGCTACTCAAGTAACCAGTGGCTAAACATTCAAAAGCCTAACTTTTTTACATGCCTAGTGTCTGTGTTGAGCGGATAATTGAGCCTTTACAATAGATCTTTCACTGCAGCCCTTGTGTTGGTCTGACCCGACCATGCTTATATTCACATTGCATATCTTTGCTCCCACTGGTCCAAACATCGAACTTAAGCCGTTAAAGACTGCTTTTATTTCCTCATCGTATGAAAGATTATCCCGGTAGATTTGCATGCTAATTTTGCCATTTCGCAGGCCTTTCCCGTGCTTACACTGCGCATTCTTTATGTTTCTTTCATGGTTAACCATGGTTTGTATCATACTTACATGTGAGCTCGTGGTTTACCATGTTTCCACAACACAATATTTTACTGCTTTTACCGCGGTATACACCGTTCATTATGTGCCTCCTATCCTTTGCACAGCACTGATGAAATGGTTATCTTCAGATCCATTACTGAGTGCTACAGTAAAGGACATGAAAATACTAAAGTCATCATCAGCAGACTGCTTAAAAATCACTACACAGAAACTGACAGTTTCCTGAAAAGTACAGTGTTCATATGTAGTTATTAACAGCTGTTTCAGTCTTTCTTAATCCATGGCGATAGCTGGAGTAAACCCCCTCTCTCTGCAGCTGATATGTGGCATGCTTGACCTCAGGCTGCACTGACCTTGCTGCCGATTGCTTTGGATGCAATCTCCTGATCCAGCATCTTGAATGGGTCTTTATTCCTACAGTAAACTTTTAAAAGGGCAGGTCCTCCTCATAACAGCACTAGCGGGGATGGAACTGTACAGCAGCAGAAATAATGAACTGTGAAGCGATCTGCTTTCCCTGAGGTCAGAGACGCAGCGAGCATGTGGCATTGCCCAGTGAAGACTGCAGCGATGGCAGTGCTATGCTTGAGAGGCTAAAAAAGAGCCAAAGGAAAAAGATAACCAAGAGTGTTATATCTTCAATGTGGATTTCTTTATACCTTACGCATTGACTTTCTGACCTTAAAATTGCATCATAAGTGTTGGTAATTCAAATATAATAATATTGAACTAATATCGAATACGTCAATCAAACAGGGTTGAGTGGGTCGTTGACCCATAACAAAGGATCTCTCACTGCTGGGTTTGTATTGATCTGATCTCAACATGGTTATTTCAAAATCTGATTTTCGACATCTGAACTCCAACCTCGGGAACAAATCATAAATCACACAAGATTGCCACACACTGTATATCGGCCATACATGAAAAGTTAAACCCGGAAGCAAGCATTGGTGGCCAAGCAAAGCTATAATAATTACATTTGGTATAAATTCCATAAAGTGTGGTAATTATGACGTCAAATTTAGAAAAGCATGTTAAATGAGCATGCTGGTAAAGCACAGTCAAGCCTGTTAAAAGCATGCTGATGCATAATCAAGCATGGCAATGCTTTTAGAAAAACAACGTTAATCGTGGTAAAGTGCTGTAAAACACAAAAAGCACAGAGGCATGGTAAATCACAGGGAAACCTGGAGAAAAAAGAGCACTTCAAAAAAGTTGTACAAATGAAATCCTGTTGGCTTTTGATTCTTCTGGTTGGGTACGGCTCCACTCTCTCTATAGTGATCTCTGACATCCCCCAGCCGAGCAGTGGAGTTGACCTTCTCTCCCCTTCTCACAAGTAAGAAGCGCTGTGGTATGAAGGTCAATGGGAAAGTCAGGCCCGGAGCGGGGATCGGGTTTGTTATAATTACTCCACCTCTGAACTAGGCCCTCCAGATAGCAGAGGCCAATCCTGGCATGTCAGAACTAATAGTTTTTCTCCCCTTTTGGTCCTGTTGCTTACTATTTAAATTTAGCCGAGAGGGCACATGCCGACCAGCTGACTGGGGCGCTAATCTCCAGACCTTGAGGTCTTTTTAAAAATAAATCAGAGGGATTGATTGCACACGGGTGAATGAGCAGGTGATAAAAAAAGTACAGGAGAGTAACACCTAGAGGTCTGCATGGCAGCTGCTCAGGGTGACCGGGGCATTGTGTTCAGACAGGCTGAAATCAGTGGCTGCTTAGTAAGAGAACTGATTCAGCGAGCACGCTGCAGCACTATCAATGGCAGGTGGGTCATTGTACTGTGACCAGGGCTGTGTACAACACTTGTTCACTTGTTGTTTTGAACATGCTCTACAAAAGATGAATAACATATCTATAGCTTTTTATTATAACTGGCTTATAAAATACAGTATATATATATATATATATATATATATATATATATATATATATATATATATATATATATATATATATATATAAACACACTAACACTTTAGTTTAGGAATCCGTTATGAGTGCTTATAAACAATCTATAAATATGGTATTAATTATGCTATTTACAATTCTAGAATATGAATAGAAATAACAAGAGTATTATTACACACTTTTGTCATTGTTTTTTGCGCTATTGTTTATAATCGCTTATAACAGATATAGTCTGTCTGTCTTTTCAGGTCTGTTTGTCTTTCTATGCCTGTGTGTCTGTCTGTCTGTCTCTCTGTCTTTATATGTCTGTCTCACCAATTGTATGGGGTGGTTTTGTTTTTGAATACAATTATTATACGCTTTTGCCATTGTTTTGTTTTTGCTATTGTTTATAACCACTTATAATGGATCCCTAAACTAAAGCGTAACCAAAAACAATACACTAATTACTGTGTATTTACATTGTAGTTACTTAATAAATACATGTGTACTTACATGTAATTACAGTTATTATGGGTAGTTACAAATAACTTAATGTGTCATTGTTTTTTGCATGATATACCGGTAACTCTAATCCTAACCTTAAACCTAACACTAGCTCTAAACCTAACCCTAACTCAGAGACAAGAAGCCTGAGTGGGGAGCAGCCCTAATGAGAATGTTCAGATGTTGGTGTAATTCATGAAAACATCCTCTACAAGTTCCAAATATAGCAACTTAAAGCTCCAAATGCAGAACAGTATCTGTATTAACAGTTTCATTAAAATCATCTTTATATATTTTCCTACAGAAGTGAAAAGCATAATAGAAAGTTTGGCAGAGCCTATGCAAACATTGTATTATGTTTTACCATAATGTCTGGAACTGCTCCTGGGTTTACTGCATGGGAGGCCCCAGATACTGGGCAACACAACCATGAATCCGCCCTGATCAACAACATGAAGCTATGAAGCTCCGGCTTGCCATGGTAAGGTTGCTGGTAGCCTCCTTTTCATATACTTCTGAACGTACTGTGCTCTTCACTTATCCTTCTGTCCAGAATGCGCTACTCATGAACCCCCCCCCATCTCCTCCACCCCTAAATGAGAACTACAATGAAGGAAGAGGAAGAGAAAATAATTAAAGCTTGCAAAAAATATAATGTGCAATTAGGTCCCAGAGGGGTGAACTATCTACTTAAACGCTCTCTTTTTATTTTATTATTTAGCCCTCCGGGTGGCCTTTTGCGCAGAAAAGAGAACAAAAAAAAAGAAAACTAATTCGAAGGAAATGGAAAATAATGTTATTTTTCTGCCTCATTTCCAGTCTCTGACATATCCCTCTGACAGCACGGTGACCTCGATTCTTGCCCAAACCTGTCCAAACACATAGTAACTTCACATTGTCCCAGAGGTTAGCTGTGGGAGGCAGCTGTTTCCCACTGCAAGCTCCAACTCGGGGCTTTTCCAGCTTCAGCTGTCACCACTCATTCCTCACCGACAGGCCTTAGCGGGGATCAGAGCCTGAGCTCCAAGCCTACCAGGAGTTGGGTGGTTCAGATAATCAACTCCAAACGGTTTGAGGCCTACAAACTCGCTTTACTCTGTGTTTTCTTAATTAGGGATGGATGAGTTAGCTTGGATTGAAATCACAGAGTTCCCCTACAGCCTCTATAACTTACCCTCGACGTTCCTGATTAAATCAGAGCTGACCCAGGTCACTTTGATACTGATTCAGAAGTGGGACCTGGCTGGGATATTTCTCTGTTATTTGTGCTATCGCTGCAGCTAAACCACTAGATTTTATTTGATTGTTGACCCAGTCCCTGCTGTATTTGAATGAAAGAATGCACTGCAGCAGGCCAGTGGAACTGCACAACACGACGGCCATCTCTTTATTATTTGCATCTGGCGGGGATGAACCTTTTAATGGCCCAATCAAAGCTTAGCTGTGAGGCGGGAGGACGGCTTAATGTCCAATCAAGTGAAAGGAATCTAAGAGATGTTCCTGTCCACCAGATGTGGAAAACAGAACAAAGGCAATACGATTGAAACAAGCTCAAACAGCCAGCATGGGTCAATGCTTAATTAATGAACACAGTGTATGGACAGGCATGCAACAATAAGAAAAACTAAGGAAATATAAAGGTGTTTGATTCCACTTT
Source organism: Acipenser oxyrinchus oxyrinchus (assembly GCA_030684275.1). Classification (NCBI taxonomy): domain Eukaryota; kingdom Metazoa; phylum Chordata; class Actinopteri; order Acipenseriformes; family Acipenseridae; genus Acipenser; species Acipenser oxyrinchus. The sequence goes on along the minus strand of CM060271.1, from coordinate 18,879,079 downwards.
TTTTGGTTGGCATGAACATAATATCCTACGCTGCTGCAGCTTTGTAGAAGACATTTGGAAAATGTAAACAAATGTTTTTTTTTCTCATTACCAAAGAAAATTAGATGTGCATTTAGGACAAGCAAGAATGTTCAGGATTGATTTTTTTTTTTTCTTTTTCAACTTTAATTCAAATATTTTTCCTATGTACTGCTTTTGTTTTTTTTGTTGTTTTTTTTTTACAATCACACAGCTTGTACTATGCTTCTTGAAAAAAAAGTCAAAGAACCCATAATGTATGTATTTATCTTCATATATATTTAGACAACACAGTAGATTCACTGAGACACAGTGATGCCCTGCCTCCATGTATAAAAGTTGTGAATTGAATTAGCCAGGATTAACCAATTTAGAATGTACAATTCTCCACTACAGCTCAGCAGAAGTTAAGGTCAGAGTGTGTCCTCCAATCCCATGATCATGCCAGCTGCCTCTTCACACACAGAAGCATGAGAGTGGATGAAATTCAGCCCTGCAGGTGTCTGCTTGAGCTCACCAGGCACCTGGCCAGTAGGGGCCGCTGTAGCGCAATAACGAGAAACAGTCCATGTTCACTTTGCTTCTCTAACCAGCAGAAGTGCCAGAACCAGTGCAAACCTGCACTCCTCTGGCTGTGAGACTCTGCCTGCACGCCACGCGGATGTGCCTATAGTAGGTTAGCCGCTGGGGGACTCCAGTACCGTCTTCATTTCGTTTTCACATAGTATTTGATGCCAATTGTTGTTGTTTTTTTGAGCAAAGGTTTTGAGCAAATCCATCTGGTTGAAAAAACTCAATGTTGACTTTGAGTGCACTTACTGGTGTAATTTGATCCATTCTAACTGGAATGCAGTAGTGGTAACAACATACTAGCACTATATATAGACAGACAGAAGGAAAGACATACTGTTTAAATAGTGGTTGGGAATCAGGATTGCTATTTTTGGCAACCACAATATTATTATTATTATTATTATTATTATTATTATTATTATTATTATTATTAGTAGTAGTAGTAGTAGTTGTAGTAGTCGTAGTAGTAGTAGTAGTGGTATTATTATTATTATTATTATTATTATTATTATTATTATTATTATTACAGCATAAAGTGTTACAACATTAACAAAATAAACTTTAGAAAAGTTTATGAGCACTCATGCCAAAATAACTTTATCACAATTTGTTTAACTATTCAAGGAGCTGTCAGCACGCATCTGTACTGCTGTATTTTGTTTTGTTTTGTTTTGTTTTAAATCCATTAAGTGCATTTTATCTCTTTTTTGTCTATTGTTCCCTTGCAGTCAGCGATGAGGGATCCAGAATGTTGACATTTCATGCTGACGTTGCCTTTGACAGCTTTTATGCTACCAGCCTCCCAGACCCTCCTAATTCTTCACCTTTTAGGTCATTAAAAACATGACTTACTTTTTGTTTTTTTCAAAGGGCCTAACAACTATCTGCTAAAAACACAAACCTGTCAACGGCTTCTCTCATAAAAGCAGGAATTACCTGAATAAAAGGGCCTGGCTGACACAGAAAGGAGCAACCTGTGAGGCCAGGCAGGTAGGGTAACTGCAGTTCCTCCTCTTTGTGTTTTCAAGGCCTTCCCCAAAGCAAACACTGTAAATCCATTGAGGCCTAGCCTAACAGGACCCATTTCCATGGCTCAATTATCACTCAATTAGTTTGTGTGAACTACGGCCCTGATTTTATTTCCCCGTCGCTGAAAAGGAAAGGAAAACAAAACCAAGGCAATCAAAAAAAGAAAGAGAAGGAGTCGCTGTTCTGACGGAGGTGGGAATCGCTGTACAGATACATTAGCAATCTGGAAACCATCTTGCACTTTGAGAGTGCGTTTAATATTTTAAAGGCCAATTTGAAGAGGCTGCGGTGAATCTAACGCAACATGCAGGTCCTTGGATAGAAGCATTGTGAGTATGTGAGAAATTATGCAATAATACTACTACGACTACTACTAGTACTACTACTACTACTACTACTACTACTAATAATAATAATAATAATAATAATAATAATAATAATAATAATAATAATAATAATAATAATAATAATAATAGGATACTTTGAACTTGTTTTTTTTTATTGCCATGCCCCGGCTCTGTGTTTTGCTGTCAGTCAGCAATGACAAGTGGTCAAAACTTTTTTGGCTCTGTCAAACCTCATCAGTCTAATGCACCCCATTGGATATATTCTTGTAAAGTGCATCAGACGAGGTTTTAAAACGTTTCTGACCATGGATAGACCCCATCTTATTATACTATCCTAAAACTGGAAAGCTCAGCTGAAGTATTTATGTTTTGTCCAGCGGTGGCATTTCCACGATGGATTTGGCATCAGCATTAGCTTTCCCTGCCACTGGAGCACAACAAGGTTATATGGTCTGATTATAACAATGGAAGTCATATCAATAAACATTCAGGGATCCCACTCGAAGCAACAAATGAATACTGCCAGTTGAATATTCCTCATTAAGAATCACTTTGAACCTTTACCCATTGCCACTCCGACTGGTTTAAATGATGACTAAGATTGATATATGGTTGTCTACATTGTATACAATGTGGGTGATTTGAACCCATTTGTAGATACAGCCTCCATCAAAGTTAGCATGCGTCACAGCCTAGTCCCCTGTACATGCCACTGTAGGGATTGTTGAAATAAATTAACCTTTATTTCCCATAGCGCTCAGCAGTAACAAAAGGGTCCTCATGATTTAAAAGGCAGGTGCTGTAGTATATATGCAAATTTGGCTGCGCAATGTGAAAGCAATGAAATTGGAGTCTCTCAAAGATCATTACAGATGGGAAAAGATCTGAATGTAATATTTTTTATATATAAGGAAATAACATAACTTGCACAAAGTATGTATTTTTTTATTTTATTATTATTATTTTTTTGTGTGTAATAAATTCTGGGGTTTGAAGACTTAATGTTCAGCCTAACTTTAGACAAAATCAAACATAAAGGTCTCATTGTCCCATGCACCACCCCACTTCCTCAAGGTCTTGACATTTCAACAGGCATGTGACATCATTTGCATAAGCATGATGTAATACACCAAAAAAACCAAAGGACTGTTTTGGGATAAACTTGTTTATGGTGTCTTTCCAACTGTACAGGAAGAATACATTACCAAAGTAATCTTTTGTACTATACCATATAATACTGAACTATAAATGATACAGTTAAACTAAATTAAATAAAAAAGGAGTTTATCATTACACAAGCATATCAATCTCTGGATCATTTTAGAATTTGCATAGTTTCAAGTAACATCGCATCGTGAAAGCAGAACTCCCAGTATGCAAGGCTAGCCAAGCATATTTATGGTGGGATCCATCCTTGATGTCAAAACATTAGCTAAAGTAGATTATCCTTCCCACCAAATGTTTCACTAAAGTAATTACCAATTTAGTCCCTGTTACTTTCAGCCCTTTCTTTCGTTCGCCAGCACTTTCCCAAAAGTTTCCCATGAGAAAGAAACGCTTGCCTTTGAGGAGAGTGGCAAACAATACAACAAAAAAAAAATTGCTCAACTCACATCTCTGGGACGAGGTACAAATTAAATTAGCGACACCCTCTGCCGCCGCTGTCACCACAAAAGAAAAAGAAAAAAGTGAAAAGGGGGAAGATGTTGGGGTCTCCTTGCTGTAATCTAAAACCCCATGAGGAAATGTTGTCTTTGGGAACCGAAAGGACACTGTGAGAAGGTATTCTTGTTGACACTATTTATCTTAAACCCTCTTGTCTTAGCAGTTCACAAAGGAACACAACTGTTAGTGCTTGGGCTGTCCCCTGCAGCCTGTGCATAGGGAGAAAGAGAAGGGGCAGTGACTGGTACTTTCAAATGTCAGAGCCTTTGTAGACACGGCTAGTTTATGATGCTGATGTCAAGCATCTCACTCAATGAGTCCTTTGTCCCAGGACGAGGCCGGGGCAGTGGGAAAACTGCCCACTCTTAGTCGGCAGGCTCATCCATCTTCCGCTAGGCCTCACTGTCCTTTTCGCACCAAGCGCTTGTGTATTAAAGATCCTCCCGGGTTAATGTACTGGAAAATTGGCTGCATGTTTATTGGGGAGGCCTGCTAAATGAAAGAAAAATACAGAGAGAAAAAAGAAAAGAAAATCACTGAGAGAGGAACATTTTTCTTTCCTCATTGAAACTCTCAGGGCAGGACCCCAAGCTTGTAGCCTGTGACCCCGATGAAAGAATTTCACTGACATCCCGGGAACTGTATTGTAGAGATGACATCATTCACTTCCGCTACAGGATCACCATTATTATTATTATTATTATTATTATTATTATTATTATTATTATTATTATTATTATTATTATTATTAGTAGTAGTAGTAGTAGTAGTCGTAGTAGTAGTAGTAGGAGTATTAGTATTATTATCAATACAAGCACCACACAAATGCACACACATAGAAGATGACATCATTCACTTCCGTTATATGAAATGATTATCAATAAGGTATTTAAAACTTCCATGGTTAGGAATCCCTACATGACTTGAAATTTTACCATGTACAGCCAAACACAATCCCATTGAGAAAGGTATGCCAACCCTAATAATAATAATAATAATAATAATAATAATAATAATAATAATAATAATACACTGCACATAAAAGTTCATTCTAGTTTTCTATTGTGCTATTATTAGTATTAGTCATAGTAGTATTAGTATTATTATTACTAATAATGGTAAAAGCGCCTAATAAACACACACACACACACACACACACACACACACACACACACACACACACACACACCAATACCAATCAATAGAATGTGAATATCTTAACTGCCTACTTAGTGTGTTTATGGGGGTGGGAGGCCAATTAGTGGTCTCTTCCCAGGGTCTGTACCAGCGCTGGAGTGCAGCTGGTCAGCTCTGAACTCCTGTTCCTAGATCAAATGCATTACAGCACACAGAAAGCCAGAGGACTGCGAGCTCTGTGTAGCTACGAGTTCACAGAGAGCAATCAGCCTAATAGCTGAAGTGAAAGCCAACTGGTGTATTTTCAGAAAGCTATTTTACAACAAGTGGGAGAAACCCGTTCCCATATATCCCTGAGATGTGTAAATAAACAAAGGTAAAAGCATGTGGGGGAGCATGAATTCAACTTTTTAGAATTTGGAAAGTCATTGACCATTCTCTTCTGCTGCTGTAATTGAATCCCACCCTCCCCTCAGCACATCTTTGCAGAATGCCTTGTGGAGCTGTTAAAGAACGATGTGAGGCCTGGATTAGAGCTAAGCTCAAGCTGGCATTGCGCTGCACCTGTTTCAGTGCCAGTACACAGTGCATTGGGTTTGAGTGTGTGTGTGTGTGTGTGTGTGTGTGTGTGTGTGTGTGTGTGTGCGTGTGTGTGTGTGTGCGTGTGTGTGTGTGTGTGTGCGTGTGTGTGTGTGTGTGCATGTGTGTGTGTGCGTGTGCGTGTGTGTGCATGCGTGCGTGCGTGTGTGTTTGTTAATGTTCTGTACAATTTTTAATGGGACATGGAAAAAGGTGGAAAGGTGGAAGTGTTCAGTTTGAATCTTCTTCTCAGCTTCAGTGCTTTAAAAAGCAAACCTTCCGGGATTTAAACATCAAACAAAACAAGCAAACAAAACAAACAGACAAACAAATTCATGAATACATAAAACAACTACGGGTGCTTAAAATATTTCCAGCAATGTTGGTAAACTCATTGCTTCAGCAACCGTGTTAAAGTTCAATATGTATTTACATATTCATGTGCTTTATACTTTCTGATATTTTGCAAATACCATAGTATACCACAATACAGTGAGTATTAGTAGTATCTTTGTATTTCATTGTATTGTTAAGGACATGGGTTGGATCATTTGAAAATGAACAGGAACATCAGTATTAACATCCAATTTAATGACTGAAGGAGGGCAAAGTGTAAAAGCAAAAGCAGGAGCATGTTCCTCCAGATAGAGATGGACTTTAAATCAAGCACCGGACACTGACACAGACAATCTAATCTCTCACTGTGTCCTGATCGCTGCCCGAGGGTCACAAACTTCTGGTCCCTGTAGTCTTTTAACACGCAGATGTTACTGTAACATGGCCGAGAAATCAGGCACAAGCAGCACCTTTGACCCCTCGCTTCTCAGCTGATCTTCTATAGCCCTTTTGAAATAGACTCCCAGCTTCTATAAATTCCCACATTTTCCCACCATCCCCTTCCATTTCCCGGGACGCCCCTCTCTTGTGTTGAGAGGGCCTGCAGTTGGTGAATGGTGCTTGCACAGTTGCTAAAAATCTGACCCCAGGCTCCAGAAAGGTCGAGGGCTCAGACCCGGGTCAACCCCTTTCTTTTTTTTTCACACCGCTAGGCTATCTAATGAATGGGAGCCGAGTACACAAAAGGCCTCAGCCGAGACAAGCAACTGCCCCCGATACATCAGCACTGCCTCTCGCATGACACTTTCCAAACTCACTCCCAGAGCTAGTCAAGGAAGAAAGAGAGAACACAAGAAGAAAGAAAGACAGAGGCTGTAGGCCCAGATAATGGAGTGACAGCCTCCCTTTTACAGATTCCTCTGTCAGTAACATGAAACTCCTATTAATAAGTGATAAAAAGCACACATTACTCCTCACTTTCCCTCATTTTTACAAGTCATCTATACAAGATATTCTTATAGTCAAACATGTATTTAATAATAATAATAATAATAATAATAATAATAATAATAATAATGTTGGAAGTGCCAGAATACTGAGTGTGGTCACCAGCCTGTTGAGTTTGCATTAAAATCATGAAAACGTTTGAAAATCTGAAATGTTCTTAGGTTAAGGATAATTTGAATTGTAGTAATAATAATAATAATAATAATAATAATAATATAAAACTACAGAATGATCATTTATGTGCAGCGCATTATTATTATTATTATTATTATTATTATTATTATTATTATTATTATTAGTAGTAGTAGTAGTAGTAGTAGTAGTAGCAGTAGTAGTAGTAGTATTAGGGTTGGCAAACCTTTCTCAAGGGGATTGTGTTTTAAAACAAACAGTGGATGGATATGGTAACCATTTCAAGCCGTGTAGTGACCCCTGACCCTGAGAAGGTTTTAAATACCTTCTTGATAATCATTTCATTCTAGAAGCATTCCCCTTTTACAATCTGAGGATTGTATTATTGGTACTGCTGACATTTTTTTTTTTTTTTTGCACTTTTTTTCTGCCATTAAAATCCTTTTTGACCTCCGTAAAAGTCAGGTAAACTAATATCCATTCGCACTGTCCTCCGCCTCGCTTCTCTCCCTTGTTCTTGTGTGCCTAATGTCTTGCAGATTCCAGAAGTTGCACCGCCAAACACATTTTAAACTAATGGCACGGGGTCAGGGGTCAGGGGTCAGTGGCAGAGGCCCAGTGGGTGAAAGGTTGAATAACTCGGTGGAAAATAGTTACAGTTTCAGCGAGAAGATGTTAAACAGGTTTGGCAAATAGTCAAGGCTTTGTCATCTCACCTTGGCTCTCTGATCTGTGGAGGTGTGGGCTTTTATAGCAGCTGTCAGTGTTTTCCAGAGGCTAAGATCCCACTGCTGAGGCTTGATATTCAGCACAGCCCCATGCTGCTATCACAGCCCCATGCTGCTACCACCATTAAAAGCTCAAACAAGTTTGTAGTTGTCACCTCCTTTTTTTTCATTTTGCATACCGAAGTGGGAGTGAGGGGAGTGAGGAGAGGGAGGGGAGGTGGAGAGACTGGATTAGCAGATACACACACTTCACGAGGCTTATCTCACCTAAATGAATAGGAAATGCAAAATGGTCCCAGTGCCACAGGCTGTAGTATTAGGGTATTCATTGATTGTGTCCGTCCATCTGTAGGTCCGTCCGTCCATCAGCCAGTCTGTCTTTACCATTCATACTTTCTGTTTCGGTTTGGCTATAATCTAACAAACTCTTGATTTCATATCAATACGTTTAACCTTTCAGGTGCTGTCAGAGTACGTGGACGTGGTCATGTGATCCCTCTGTATTTGCGCGCACTGGTAATTCTGTTTATTTTATTATTAGATACAATTGTGCCCATCCCTTAGGGGATAGCCAGCACCTCATATCATTCCTGAGCTGTGCAGCTGGCCCTGCACACTGCTCTGGAAGTAATTACTGTGTTCAGAGGGATCTCTCACCTCACACTTAAACAAAGTTGCTGTTTTATTTGTATGTTTTGAATATATAGGGAGTTAGATGGAAATGATAATGCAATTCCACTGGTCTTACCTGGTGTGATATTTGTTTCGCTCTTATCGTTTGTTTTTGCCCCTGATATCATGACTGCGTTTGAAATATTTATTTATTTTCTTGTCCAGGCTTGAAAGTTAATCTGTACTTTTTTTTTTTTTTGGACAGTTTTTTTTTTTTTACATAAAGCAATAATAAACAGTAGGTTAGAAATCAATCATGAATAATCAGGAAGGATCTTTTCAAATCCATTATACTTCAATTACTATCAATGATTCACTAGTGTACATGCCATTGTATAGAGGGGGTGTTTCTTAGTGATGTATCTCTTACATCCACTGGAGGCAGGGGGACAGGGTCGTTACACTCTGGTGTACCAGTTATCAGAATTAAGAATGTCTGAAGCAAAAAATATATTATTATTGTTTATTTATTTATTAGCAGACGCCCTTATCCAGGGCGATTTACAATTGTTACAAGATATCACATTATTTTTACATACAATTACATTATTTTTTTACACATTATTTTTACATACAATTACCCATTTATACAGCTGGGTTTTTACTGGAGCAATCTAGGTAAAGTACCTTGCTCAAGGGTACCGCAGCAGTGTCCCCCATGTGGGATTGAACCCACAACCGGTTAAGAGTCCAGAGCCCTAACCACTACTCCACACTGCTGCCCTACACAAGATGTGTACGCTGGATAGGGTAACTCTGCTAGTTCATGGCCCATACCAAATAGCTCATAGATATGGGATTTTATTAAAATCCTGGAAAAATGTAGATTGTTTGATTAAGAAAGCAATTTAATAAGCATTCTGGTAATAAAATTAAGAAGAAAAGTTAATTATTCTCCTTACACTACCATCTAAGATAGGGAAGACAGTTTAAACCAAAATTTAAGGCCTAAAACAACCACAGCAACACAGCTCAGCCCGAGACTGATCACACTTAGGCAGCAGAACCTTGCAGCTTTAAGAGAACCATATGCTGTTCTTCAACAAACAAAAAAAAAAGTTTGATTTCTCAGGGGAACAGATCCCAGATTCGCGAAGTTCAAAACGCAGGTGTGCTTAGCGGAACATATACTTTTCTCCTAAATTAGGCGTTGAGGGCTAGAAGAAGGGCAGTAAAATTAGTGGAATTACTGGTTGATTTTAACCAGATGATTGCTCCAGTTGGACACCAGAGAGTTTTCATTAGGGGCTCTAATTTACAAGCCCTTCACCGCATTCCAGGAAGCACAGCAACTCCCCCAGGTCCTAGAGGGTGTCATCTAGACCACAGTTTCACTCGCAAATCCACCCTACCAGCCCAGCTAGAGAAAAAAACCTCAGCTACTTGCCTGCTCTTAACTTCATCTACAAGTTTCATTTCTCACCCTAATTGAAGGATAATAATTTATGGCAATTCTGGTGCTTTTCTGATGCTTATGACTATGACAGAACTGTCTTTTCTAAGGTGAAGCATTTTGGCCGTGCACATAATAAGAGCTAAGTGTAATGCAGAGCTGAAGTGAGGTCCTCGAGTGTTTTGAGTGCAGGGTGAGTCAGGCTGCGACTGTGGTTTGAGTTGCTGATCTTGGCTTGGGAACTCAAATGTTAAATGGGACTGGAATGCACATCCATCTCTTTTTCAAAAGCTATCCTTTCCCTGATGGGTCAGACAGTTTAAGGGAAGATACAGCATGCACACTCCACTGTTTACTCAGGAAGGCCTGTTGGTGTAAGATGTTTACTGTCTCTGGTGAGAACATGGTCCTCAAACCTCTGAAGAGCCTTCAGACAGAACAAGCCCAGGTGCACTGTGCTTTTAAAGGAGTAGCTGACACTTTTATGTGTAAATACAGTACATGAAGACCGCTTGACTCCCCCAACTAAACACCCATCAAACAAAAATTTGAGTTTTAGAAGACGTTCTCTTTTAATACAGTAATATCACACAGGCTTTGTAATACCAGTGTATACTGCATGAGACAATAAGGATAAATGGGCAGGCCTGTCTCCTGGCAGGATGGTGACCTGGACAAAGTGTGCGAGTTTTAGAGGTAACAATGTTCATTTAATCAGGTCCTGTTTTCACTTCTTTCCAGCTCTATCAGTGGGAAAGTGAAGTCACTGTACTGCTCTTCATCCTCACCTGTTCCAAACACCGTAATTTCCAACAACCAGATGAATTATCGGTCAATGAAGAGTACCCTTAAGTACTGATCCAATCCGCATGGGGGCTGGCTAGGTACTGTACTAGGCAAGTGCATTCCACTGGCAGCATTGATCCACGGGACCTGATGGTTTAAAGAAAGCAAAACAAATGATAAGGTACCTAGCACTGTCTAATATAGTACTACCTAATCCAATTATTATTAAAATGGTTATAGTACTTGTTCAATTACACCGTATCACATTTCCATAGAGGAACTGTTACATCTGTAATGCACAGCAAATCTGCACCTTTTTATGAGCAGTATCATGGAGCTATGCAAGCAACCTTTTAGACAGAGAGCATTCTAAAGAGCACCGAGACTTATAGTCGGAAGGGTCACAGTGGGGAACAATAGCAGTACATAGAGCTTAGAGAAGAGCTGGCACTCATCATAACATGTTATTCTCAGTCTTATGACATAACACTAATGCTGTGCCATGGACAATCGGAGACTCATTCTGCTTTGTGAAACCTGAGCCCCAGTGCAGTGTAGAACCTCCACCCCCGTTCCTGTGGAAGGCAGGAGGAAGTGCGATCCCTGCATTCGAATCAGCCAGCCCGGTGTTGCTTCACATTGCTTCACTTTGGGAAATAAAAGCATTATGTTAGAAGGTTTACAAGTTGCTGTACAGTATTACACTGTTCTGACAAGGTGGCACAATAAAGAATACCAATGTGTGTATGCACAGATTGTTTTGTGTTTTTAATATTGAATACTGCTGTGTGTTGTACAGTATAGTAGTCTGTACGGATTGAAAATATTCATGAATGTTATGTTAATAGGTTTGATGCATACAGTAGTACTATATTATATAGCTCTTATATCACATGTTACATTCACAGTAGCTGAGTGAGTACTGTAAACACTGAATTAGAAAAGTGTATTTATTTTATATTTTCTTGCATGGATACCTGGGAACCACACATGTTCATTTAGAATCAGTTCTAAAAGACGCACCTGCCAGTCACAATGCAAGGCAATGTCACATGACTCTTCATTCTGGGTTTACTCAGTCTCACAAGCATATTCACCACTCAGCGTGTTTATTTTCTCATCGCCATGTGCTTTTAATAGACAGAGCATGAGCATATTGATCTTGTGCATGGGATCAGGGACAGACCTGGAGGAGGAGAGCCTGGGACAGGGCTGTGAGAGGAAGGGACCTTAACAAGCACATGGTAGATGTGACTCATATCGGAGGATCAGTTTACCCTTATTCTGGTATCCTCATTGGACTTTCCAGGAAAGTGACCAGTATTCATTTTAACAGTGAGAACAAGCGAACAGCCAGCACTCCTTGCTGACTCAGATATGCATTTAACACTTGCAGAATGAAGGTGTTCAAGAATATGTTTGGAGAACATGTTTTGGTAGGGATAGAAAAAGAGCAAAAAAGCACCTTTTAAACACGCACACACGCACACACGCATGCATGCGCGCGCACACACACACACACACACGTACTGACACACACACACACATAAGTACCCATTCAATTATCTTCTCGCACTTTGAATTGAAATGGAAGCATTTTATTGACAGGGAGTGATCTACTTCAGGCTTTGTGAAGTGTAAATTGTGAGAACTCAAGTTCCAGGTATTGATTTTCTTCAAAAGACCAGGAAAGCTGAGCAGACCCCTGCAAACAGGAATGAATTGCATGAATTAGGACTAAATCTGAATGCTCTGGCTCATGTTTGGAGCAGCATGCGGAGGATGGGCCACTGAAGGGAAGCAGGTGGCGTTTATCACTCAAACAACAAGCAAATAAGCAAACAGAAAACAAGGGCCTTTCAGCACTTTTATTTCCCACGCTTCAAGATTGATGCTGGAAAAAGAGGTCCTACTCCGAGCTGGGCAACAATGGTCCTGCTCCCCAGGAGAGGATGAAGTGGGGAATCACTAGGCAGGTAGACCTGGAAGTTGCTAACACTTGACGTTTGACATCTTAAGTGATCAAGCATCTCTGAAAAATGTACTATCCATGTCCAAGGAAGAATGTGTGGCTGTGTGCAAGGGCTTTGCATACTCTTAGTGTAACAAAGCTGGGTTAAACTATCCATATACTTGACTTATTGTTAACCTATGGGAAACAGTGGTAGAGGTATGATTTGTTTATAGTTACTGTAAGCACCCAGTGCATGAGAGATGGAGGTAGCATATTGTACACTAAACACAGTACAATAAATAAGTGCTAAAAAAATTAAATTAGACCTCATTATTTTGTACTGATAAGCAATTTTTGTGTTTTGTGTTCACAAAGCATCCTATAGGAATTCTAAAAACATGATTAATCAATATCCCTTTTCCCCCCTGATGCTGTTTAGCTTAATTTGTGCACCCATATAATCAACATACAATAAAAAACTACAATTAACATACGACCTCTTAAGCTCGTATGAATCCGGCGCTAATTGATTACACATTTATTTACATTAGGACCTATGTTTCAAGCGTAACTGACTGGTGTAAATGTTTAGAAGTTTTCTTATTAGTTACAAGCTGATTTTGCCTCTTTAAGAGCAGCCTCCACCTTGTAGTCATTGGTTATTTATGTCAGATTCTGCATATTTGCCGGGTTCAATGGTCTGGGCTGACCTTGGGAAGGTTAGCACACATGTGGTAACAAATCTCTTCTAATAAACTCACTGAAAGGGGCAGAGGACACATATAGCAAGCACACGTTATCTGAAAAGGACACTTTATCACTTGTTGATTTTTAACAGTGCACTGGTGGGTAGAAAAGTTCCGGGGGCGATTTCTTAAATTTCAGAATTATTTATAGGCCATGTGGGGGACAACAAACAAACAAAAAAAATGATTAGACCACATTATATATTCAGAAACTGTATCCGTGTGTCGGCATAATGCTTTAAAGTAAAGAATAGGGCCCAAATTCCCATTGTCTTAAGAGATATTAAAAAGCTCTGATTTGGAACTTCCATTGAATGTGTCCCTGCTAAATTTCATTACATAGTGGATGATGACTGTGTAGCGGAACTAGACTACTGTGGTCATACAACAGGTTATCAGCAGTGTGTATTGGTTCATACCCTCAATTGCGTAGCCACTGGTGTTAAGTCAGAAAATGAAAACTGTTAGCACTGTGACTCCCATTGTAGCTGCTCTTGTGCTTCCATTGCCCCCTTGATACCGAACAATTGCATAACCATTGCAACGTCCTTGCCTGTTCTTTGTTCTCATGCACTTGCTGCCAGCTTGATTCTAAACATCCTGAAATGTCTTTGTATGTACAGCACACCACCTAAATCTGCTGTTGCAGTTCAGGAGAACTTTAGTGTCTTTTTTCATCTTATTTTGACATCAGTGCACTGAGCGCTTTCACACCAGCTCCGTCTCTCTGTTCATTCGAGGTCACTTATTTGCCTTTGGGGAGGAAGTTATGAGGAAAAGGGGGCATTTTCTCTTAACAAGCTACCATGGTAACAAACTTCTCAGACAACAAACAGACATGTATTGTAGCCATTGCTGAGATGGCTCCCATCCATCTAACACCAGACATTAGACATTGGAAGGGCCAATGCTTGGGGCCCCTGCTGTTGAGAAATAATAAGCAGGGTCAGGGCGATACACTGGGCTTGTCCTGCAGCTCTAACCCCTCACCTCTGCTCCATGCTGGAGTCTAGAACAGTTCCAAGTGATTGACGGCTGTTTCAGTGCTGCTAAGTATTCATGCAGTTCTTGAAACACGTTGGGCCGCTGTATACTTTGCTGCACTTCACGCAGCTGGCAATATAACAAAAGCATCAAAAAAATGATTGATTTGGAAGCATCGATCATGAAATGGTTAAAGAAAATAAAAGTTCTGCTAAAAAACATGTATTTATTTTTAATTCATAAAGTATACTAGAACACGGGCCACTGCTGAAATTAAAAACAGACGTGCACAAACAGGAAGTATGCCTTGTACATGAGCCACATAGCTGTGTGTCTATGAAGTGACCTCAAACAGCTCTTTGGTCAAAATTGCAACCAGCAATCCAAACAGACAGCGGCCGGTTAAAGAAGGCCCAAGTCTGCTAAACTTGGTAATCTACCATTCATTTGCAGGCGCAATTCATCAAAACACAACCGCTGTTGTCTTGATAGCGACCTTTGACTTGCTACAAAAAGGAGTCAATTTGCCTAGTGCTGGAGCAGTGGGGGAGTGGCTGGATAAATACTATCCGCTCTCCCACTGTAAGTGTTTTGGGGGTAGTGCCCTGAATAGAAGAAGCATGCTTCAGAGGGCTGGAAACCCAGATTTCTAGATAGAATTGAATTGATCAAGTTAGAAGTCAGGCTGGGCCTCCAGATTAAGTGTGCTTAATGCTTAGATAGGGAATTCCTCCGTTTCACATGTTCAACATCTTTGCAATTGTATAGCCACCTGTAAAGCCTAGAAAGACTGCATGCATTTAAAAAATATATAGTAAATGCTAGGTTTAACTAATTTTCTGTTTGACTGTTACTAGATTTGTGAAATGAATCTGTTTGCAGAGGGGCAAAAGTTTTGATAAACTTGCCCTAAATTCATCGAGATTTATTTCACTGTTATAAAGTCTCCAACCACAGTGGATTTTATGCAAAAAAAGCAGCTACGGTGACAATCGTGAGATATAATGGTTACATCCAGCATTCTTAAGTCCCTTTTTTTCATTTAAATATGTATTTTTTGTTTAGAGAGGATGTCAAATGATACATTTATACAGCGATCTTCTTTTGAAGGGCACAATGTAGGAAAAACTAAATGAAGTAAAATACGAAGCTCAAGGAGGCTCTTTCTGCAGTTGAGTTGCAGGAAGGTTATTAGAGCAAGAAAGTAAAGGGGTTAAAATAACATTGAAACATCATTGTCAAAAAGGCAATAGTGTTGTCTGTAGTTAGGAGGCATGTACACCACGTGAAAAATGAGGTAGAGGTCAAATAAGTAAAGATGGGTTTCCTAAAAAAGGAGGGAATAAGATAGATGGGGTTAGCAGCAGTGACAGCTTTCAAGGGCAGTCCTTCTGGCATCGTGAGGAGTTTAAGATAACAAAGAGGAGATTGACTTCTTCCAACCTTGTCATACAGTATACGTGTGGATATTTCTCGCAATCATTGGAAGCTTTTATTGTCTTGTTTGCGTACTGTGTTTAACCTTGTGGTTTAAAAAAAACAAACCACAGTAAAATGAACTGTGTAATGATACACTTTTGTAACAATAAATAACAGTAAATGCTTTGTTGGAGAACAGAAGGAAAAAAAAAATCAATAATCATTTGGTGGTTTTCTGTATTCTGTACAAGAACGTATTAGCAGTGTTTTATTAGACTGTATGTCACTAGAGAATAGGTCATGTTGGAACGACAAAGGTAAAATGTTGCTCAAAACTTCCTGCCTTTCACTTAACTGGAAGAATCTTTAAGGAAATTGCTATGGCCTGGAACATCTTGAAATGCACTGCACTTTACTGCAGGCTTGAGGCCTTGTTGAGGCCTGGAGGACTACAGGACCTAACAGGCCCTGTCTCTCATCTACATTCTTTTGACGTGGCATATCTGCAGCCATACGTTTTTACTGACTATTCTCTTTACTTCTCTCTCCCCCCTACTAGCACATAACTGCTAATTGCACCCCTGTAACAAAACAATCGTATTATCATGTTAACTAGCAGGAGGGATGTTGGGCCTAGATTATGTTGCTTTACCAGTCCATTGCGTGCTAATTTCAAGATAAATGAATCCACAGGTTGCTAAGCAAATAAGGTCACCTATCACATACTTGTAAATTCATGTGTAAACAAGGGGAAGGGACACCGCATAGTATTGAATTTGCTCAAATAGTAGGGGATGGCAGTGGCTTTGGCCTCAACTGAAGCCCCATGCTGATTAGCTCTCACTTTCCTAGCTGTTCATTTGTAATTAAGTGTTAATGTTACCTGGCGTCCTGGTGTGAAACTTTCCTTTTGTGTTTTTATACATTCCACAACCTCTTTCATCCCCTGCCTCTTGTTCCCTTATAAACGAGGCTCGTCAGTTCAAGAACCATTCCCTCAAGCTCAGCATTTTAATGAGGTATAACTGGTGAAGAGTAAATAGCAGCAAATTCTTTATACTTCTTTATTAATATTTACATCATTCTCTATAACTGAGAACAAAAAGCCTACTGATGTTACTGTAATTAGAATTGTTGAACCAGTTATAAAATCAGCTCATTCTCATATGCTCCCTGAATAATCCCATTGGAAGAAACAGCATTTATCCCAGTGGATTTATGACCTCTTGAACTGTTTGCTTATCCTGTCACTGACAGTCAAGCCACACTGCCCTTTATGTGTTCAGCACTGGAGAATAAAGTTAACATGATAATGCAAAGTCTTTTATTATTAGTACTACCTGTAATGTGATGTACTTACAGGAGCACTCCAGCAGTTTATTAGGTTGGTACCGCATCTGAATGTCTCAAAGGATTCCTGTTTGCATTCCCAACGCTGGCTTGACATTTAAAACCTATTTATATACCCTTTATATACAGATCAGCGTAACTTGTGTCATTATGATTGCTAGCGGCACTTCTAGGACTGGGCTAGTTCTTTAAAAGGCAATCCAGGGTTCTCATGTTAAGATACTTCTTGGTCCAGCTATACTTTTGCAAGCTTAAAACAGAGGACAGCTCTGTTTATTGGAGGGTAATGTTACTCAGGGTTAATAGGTATAATTAAATGATTAAGTGCTTTATGACCTGGTCAGAGGTTTAATTGGTTCAATCTAATAATTAAGGGTCAGGTTGGATGACCTAGACTTGAAAAGTGAAGGCTGTCTAACGTCTTAAAAATTTTAAGTAGAAATAAACCGATCTAAAAGATGCAACCTCCACCTTAGCTCTTTAGAAAACAATCTATAACGATGCAAAATTTACATGAAAAAAAGGTTTAATAAATCAGTGGCTTTGCGTTTGATTTTTGCTGACAATTGTGAAAATTAGTTTGCACATTTTAAGAGGCAGACATCTTGTGTAGTATTTCCTTTAAGAATAATATCATCTATCAAAGCATTTCAGTTTAAGGTATTGCGAAAAACAAATGCATTGTAATCTTATTGACACCAAAGCTGTTATCTAAGCAAAAGGCAAAATGGTGTGCTTGTACAGTACCTTACCAAAGACTCAGGTAGACAGAGTTAGATATAATCTTTATTGAGGGGAAATTTGGAGGTATTAAAAGTCTATTAATTAGATCACAAATGAACATCCGAAAGCTTGTGTCTCTTTCATTTACAGGGGATAATAAATTGTGTTTAAATTGTCCCTGAAATCGTGCCCAGCCTTGATTACAACTGATCACATGCTGTGTCTGTGAAGAAGTGTGTGTGTGTGTGTGTGTGTGTGTGTTTCTATTCCTTCTCAACAAGATCCCAATCTTCCCCTGTGTGTAAACACATTGTCAGAGTAACCTTGCACTGTAATCTGGGAGTCTCAGAACCTTTGAGCGCTCCAAGATAAAAGATCTCTGGCAGATTTCATCGGCTGGTAGAGCTCTATTGATATGCAAGGTAGTTGCTCCCTTCTGTCTTTCCCACACTGAAGGGATTCGGGTATTGGAACAGGCCTGTTTTATACAGCAGCAGTATTGGGGTTCGACTGGTCATCTTCCCCACAAGCTCTAGTTCTGCTGAATAAATGAACTCTGGGAACTTGCTCGTCGACACAGTTGTGCTGCATGTTTCCATTGTGATACATTTCAGTAAATGAAGGTACTGTAACACCATGACAGAACCCATTAGCTCTACTTTCCACACCTTTTCAGACGCCTCTGTCCTTGTCATACTGTGTATTCTTAACAGATCTGACGTTGAGGCAGTTGTGCATTATTTATTAGTTTGCAATAAAGATAACTTCGATAACCATGTTGAAGGTTCTGAAACAATTGCTGATGTTCTTTTTTCAAGATATTAAAGCACTTTTATGAAGAAGGGATGATATTCTTTACAGTACAATTCTAACTGATTGATTCCAAATAAAAAGGTAAATACTGACTGGGGTCTGATTTTTATACAATGCCTTATAATTCCTACTTTTATCATTTGAAAACATGTAATAGTATGTGTGACATATTTATAGATCCAAGATATTCAGAATGGCTCCCGAAATCAAAGAGTCACTGTAAAAGCACCTGCCTTTTCTATTATGTATTTCAAATAGGAGATGCCCGTGGACCTCCTTGTGCTTGAGTCCTTCACGGTTATGCAGCTAGTATGAGCATCACCCCAGTGAGAAAAACAAAACGTGGCATCTGTGTCAAGACCCCGGGTAAAAAAAATTACCACAAAAAAGTTGGATTAAAGACTGTAGAAATGAATGGCGATCATCCTAATGTATTCAGTTGTGTCTCTAAATCGGACTGATTTCTTTATTCTTGGTAAAGGTCAGTGTTTTCCTTGGGCTTACTTTACCAAAGCACTGGGGCTGAAAAACATCTGTCATGCAATTTGTTAATTTCCGGGCTTGACAGATGAGCCTACTGAAGCATTGCCCTGCTCGATTGTGCCATCCCGGCACACTGGTTCTCAGACTTATTGAGGTTGCAGACCGCTCTGCCCTGAGTTGAAGATCTAATTATGAGACTGATTTGGGCAGGGTGTCATCAGGACTCAGCTTAAAACACATTACTGTAGGATCTATTTGTCAGTAATGATGTTTCAATTTAGAAAAACATAGCAAAAACACTTTACGATTTGTATTTATTTATTTATTTTATCCGCCCCCCGTTAAATATACAGTATAAAATGGAACATGTTAGTGCAGTAGGATCTTAAGCCATATTATAGAAACTAATTCTAAAGCTAAGCATTGTTTCAGGTAGACAACTACCCTAAACCTGATAGTTGTTTTAAAGAATTAGCAAAATGCAACGAGTTGCTGTGAAGTTGAGAACAAAAATATAAGCCATACTTCTCAATGCAGACTTTTGAGTTTGCCCTCTTCCTTTCCCTGACTCATCAACTTCACTTAGGGGGTGGTAGTACATCTGCCTGCCTGCCCCCCTGCCTTGCTACCCGCCTCACAGTTGAACATCTCCAGGTATCTTGAATCCCTAGGCACCAGAAAAAATGTGCCAGAAGGCGAGGCCAAACATCAAGTCATACTGAACGCTGTACCCAGATATGGAAGAAAAGGCTTTACAAAGGGAAGTGATGTTAAAGAGGAATAATATTCCTACAGGTTTTTTTTTTTTCGCTTTTGTTTCTTCAGCCGAAGGATTTATTAAACCGACAGCGGTTCAGAAACGGAGAGGCTCTTGAGTATAGGCACCCCAGTTTTAAATCATTACGAGTGGAAGTCTGAGCCGCATGATCCATCTGGTTTCGAGCTCTTTCTAGGTGTGTGAATCCCTGCTCCGAACCCCTCGCCCTCTCCATCCACGACTGTCCAGAGGCCATGCAGAGGACTTGGGGAGTACGAAGGAGTTAAGTGATATTGATGGGATGCCAGAGTCCAGTGGGAGTGGAAGCATGAGAGCGGGGTGGGGGGGCTTGAAACACAGCAGCTGCGGCGTATCTGTGAGGAGGGGGATCAGGCAGAGCGCATGAGATAGGCAAACGTTGGCTTAAACTGTCTTCTGCCATTCCCTTTGATTGTCCTTGGACATCTGCCTGGCCTCCTGTCAGGAATGCGCAGCAGCTGTTTGCTCCGAGTGCCATCGCTGTGTGAACTCTGCCTGACGCACGGGGTCTGGCTTAATAACGTGAGTCAACTCGACTCGATCTCATGAAAACAGGCCCTGGTACAGAACTCTGCCCTGGGGACGGCAGGCTAGCCTTCACAACAGCCTGGGAAATGTATATTATAGAGGTTAACCGTTTGCCCTTAGACTGTAATTGGCTTAATTTGGGTAGCAACTGGATTTGCAGGGGGAAACCTGCCTAATGCTTAGTGCAATAGTTCATCGGGGAGATTGGCTGGTGCAAACTAGCTTTAAATCTTTTTTTTTTTTATTGTCTGTGCGGATTAGATACAGGTGGTCTAATGGATTCCGAAAGTTTAAAATCCGGTCTAAGCTTTAGTAACTGAGATCTTAAAGAAAACTCAGATATACGATCCGTGTTCAGGCGTGATTGAAGGTTTAGCCGCCTGAAAATATTGTCATAAAAAGAGAGCTTAAGTGCTAACAGGCAAGCTGGAAGAGAGCATACGGCAAGCTGTGGAATGTGGGAAAATCCGCTGTGATTCTGTTTACACGCTGTCCAAATTCCTTGTGTCGCTTCAGCGGGAACAAAAACAAGAGATTGAAAGGTTGAAAATAAGGATAACTCATTTAAGAAACTAATATATCTGTAGGAATTTAATAAATAAATTGTATCTACAGACTGAAGATGGCTTTTGCAATGTAATTTAAGCCAGGTGTGCTCAAATACAAATGTACTAAACTACAGTGCTGCCATGCTAAATTTGCACGACTTTCTTTTCATTTCTATTTTTTAAACACTTTATACTTGACTTACAGTATATCTACTCAATGTAACCTAAAGCAGGTTCTAGCAACAAGAAAAGAATAACGTTTCACTAATCAGAGCACACTCAGATGAAATCTGGAACACATTCAAGCAATCAACCCAATGAATCAGTTTGAATCATGTCGGAATGCATGCAAGTGCAAACTGCACAGCAATCCCAGACCACGACAAAGAGGGCATCCTGTATGTGCTGTTAATAGCATATCATTATTTCAAAGAACATTGAAACCTTTGTATCAAGCAAATAGTCTGGTCCTGCAATGCAAAGTGCTAAGCTCATTAAAGGTATGACAGTCATCCTGTGGCCGCGCATCCCTTATAAAATGTACTTCTGTACACAATGGTAAAAGCATAGCCAATAGTTATAAAGATCACGGCAGTAAAATCCCAGATGTGTGTGGTAAAGCTTAGTAAAAAAAAAAAAAAACAACAAAAAAAAAAAACATGTGTATTAAAGCACAGTAAATGCAAAGCATAAGCATTGATTTTTGCAAAAATGTCCATGCAAATGTACTATGGCAAACATTTCTAAGGGATGGTACATCGTACATTCTGTTTTCTTAATCATGGAAACCTGTTTAAAATGCTTTTTTGCTTGTGTCACTTAATCCCTCAAACAGCCCCTCAGCTGCTGACATCACTGACATGTACTTTCACACGGTAAGATCTGCAGCCCTCCCAGTGTTATTCTCATCTCAAAATCACGGATCCAAGGTGCAAGGCCAAGTTCATTCATGGGATTATTAAGCATTGTGAATGTAGAAGTATAAGGACCTATAGAAGTGCTTGTAATATTATCCAAGGACATTAAAAATGTTCTGTGATTATTACAGTACTTATGAAGCTGACTAATGATGTTTTTCCCTCACTGTTTACAGTGATTCTGGATACACCACGGAGGGCCGGATCAAAACCGGAGAAATGGCAGAGCACATGGCTTATTTAAAAGAGGGCACATTATAAAATGACAGGACAGGTCAAATGCAAGACATTTCATGCAAAAAGGGGTCTATGGCCTTAATCTGCTGTTGTTTTAGTGGTATTTTTTGTATCAGTGTGATTAACTTTAGTGTCATTAACCTACAACAACAAACACAGCAATACATCAATCTATGACTCAGATACCAGGAACTAAATAAACTATTTGAACTGCTTGCAGGCAACCGAGAACCCTCACCAATTAAAAGGGTGGCAGAGCAACAGAAAAAAAAA
Organism: Acipenser oxyrinchus oxyrinchus; assembly: GCA_030684275.1. Lineage (NCBI taxonomy): Eukaryota > Metazoa > Chordata > Actinopteri > Acipenseriformes > Acipenseridae > Acipenser > Acipenser oxyrinchus. Next base: position 18,856,905 of record CM060271.1, on the reverse strand, counting down.
TCCTGCGTTAGTTGGCATTGGTATGTCAACTGTTTTTGTTAGCTGAGCTGCGGTAGAAGAGATCTGCCAAGAACCCGTAGACAGGCTGAGCATCAATGGGCTGAACAGCCTCCTCCAGGTCCCAGCATTTCAGAAATGTTAAACAGGGATTTGAAGCCAAGATCTCCTGTTTCCTGATCCTCGGTTTGAACCCTCCAAAGATGGAGGTTCAAAGAGCACGGTGGCTCGTAGTTTTCTGGACACAGCCTGGAAGAAAGGAGGAAAGAGTAAAGCGAGTGAGATATAGATGCAGCCCGGATGAAAAATCCCTGATGCAATCAAGAAGGCTTTGAATTTCTTTAAGCAAAGGAAAGGTTCAGATCTTAGTGTCCCAACTTATCTAAGCTTTTAACTAAAGTAGACTGGGGATTACTGATAAACGTGCGCAATCTTCACTCTAGACACATCTACAAATATGCACAAGCGCTGAATGAGTGAACGAGGAATGTGATGTTATTGTCTGTTAATTTGAAAGCAGGGATTAGACAGGGAGAGTAGGAATCAGGAAGGTAAATATCAGAAAGGGACTGGCATTTTCAAATGGGAATCTTTTTTTGATTTTATTTTTTTATTTTCAGGGTCCGCTGTTCAGAGTAGTTTTTTGTCGTGTAAAATTCCACTGTGCTTCTTTCTTTTTGTTTTTTTTCTTTGTGCATTAGTATGGGTATGATAGCTGTTGCATTGAACCCCTATTGCAATACATAAGACAAGGTATGGCTTTTTCCTCCTACTTTTTAAAAACATATTTATTACATAAAAATGAAAATTGCAAACAATTAAAAAAAAAACATTTGGGACATTTAACATTTTTGGATATATTGCTATATTTTTAAACATGTAAACATTCTTCTTCTTCTTCTTCTTCTTCTTCTTCTTCTTCTTCTTCTTCTTCTTCTTCTTCTTCTTCTTTTTCTTTTTCTCATTGTGGTAGGAGCATGCATGCTCAACAGAGTACCCTGTATAAAAATAGACCAGTAACTAACTAGTTATTTGTTTCTCCCCTGGAGTATAAGACTTCCCAGATGTTATGGAAGTTAGGGAGCGTGTTGTTTATAGAACAGAGAATCTTTTCCAAACACACAGGTTCTATCAGACTGTGCAGCTAGCTATCAAGGGAAGCAGGCGCTACAGTTTGTTAAAGTCAAAGAGGCACAAAAGCCCTTCAGCTACAAATTGCAACTCCCACCCCACCTGCTGAAGCCTGCACGCTCGCGGCTCTGCATTCAGACGGTACCCTGCCTCCAATCGATTGGTTGTTGTTGCAGCTGTGCTCCGGTGATGGTTTATTTAAGAGGCTCAACATGCTTGTCAGGGGCAGGCAGCTGAATACATAAAACAGGCTCTCAGAACCACTTTGTGGCCCGGGTAAGAGTAAATGCAATAATAAAATCCAAATGGTTTCATCCCATTTTCTGCGCTCGTAAATCGAACAGTCACCGTTACCTTTATGGTCCGGCCATGAGAAGGGGCCCTGCTTTCTGGAGCCGCATGTGCTCGGCAGGCTATCCAGTAAAAGCCTGATTTCATTAATGTGAACTGTCCTCGTGTCTGGGTTAGCCAAGGACTTGAGTGCATTTCTACAAAAAAAAAGAAATAAATAAACATACTATATTACTGTACTAACCCTGCTACATATCTGTCAGCTTACACAGTAAACAAGGGGTAAGCTAATACCGGAGATATCATTATTAAGGACATGTGTGTAATGCACCATGCATACAGTATGAAGTCCTGGGCTTCTGCTGCTCAGATAGTTTAATAAAGGCTTTAAGGTACTACTGAGGGATTCAGAGGACTATAATAGTAACCCAACAGGAAATGAGTCTCATTATAGAGGATTGTGTTTAGACTGTGATAGTCTTCTACATGTAATGATCTGTTCAGGCGAATTACATTCGGAAGTAGGCGCTAGACTTTTCAGGATCGCCAAACTGGTCTGCATAGCGGAGAGGGATCTTTAATAACAGCCAGGCACTGCATACCCTATATCAATACGCACTACAGAGGTATGAAAAAGAACCCTGTAAATGGGGCTGCGTTTCTCTACCCTGACTGCCTGCGCCACCATTGGGTGCCAGCCTGCCTTCCAAAGCCATATTCATCGATACAACTGAGCACTCATTTCAATGGCACGACACAAAAGCTTCATTCCTGTTTTGCCAAGTCGAAACCAATCTCCGCAGCCACGGCCCTTGACTCCAGCGACAGTGTTCAGCAAGCATATTGCCAAGGTCAAAGCATGGTGACATCATGACAAAACAGTCACTGTGCAACAGAAATGCAAGTCAGGCCAAACGCTTGTCTCCATTGTCCTCGGATCACTTCCAAAACCAGGACGGAGTTATGAAAAAAACTTTGTGGAGAATGTTAAAAAATACCCTGAAGGCTTTTGTAAACCTTGTCGAGCACAGTGTATTTGAAATACTACACGGTGGTCCTGATACAGTAGCAAACTGGCAGAGAGGAGGTACCGTGCCGCTTCAGTGGATTACCAGAGAATATGAGTTTGTCATACCCTTATGATCCTATTGATATGTCATAATAATCCCATTGCCAGTGCAGATCACTTCCCCACAGCTCTCGTCCACTGTAACGCTTGTGGTGGGAACTAAATTGTTAGACCCTCTAGGGTCACACACTAAGGACTGCATAGATCCACTCTGTTTATGTACAGTACAGATTAGGCTCTGCAAGCAAATACAGTGAAGGCTAAGATTCCTGTCTGTGAAGCCTGACCCTAATCTGGTCAAACCAGCCTCACTTTTTAATGTAATCTGATCCTCATTTACTCCTTGGTGTTTTTACTCCGACTGAAAAACAAACACGTTCACACACACACACAATTGTACATGCATATGAATCCTAGCGGTTATTCATACATGTATCTGTGTAATACCAAAATAATTAGCACATACATTAGCACATAGACGTGGGAGGTTTTAAAAGCTGCAGAAAACTTTGCAAAACTGCCCTCTGATATATCTTTCTCATTTGAAATAGGTTTTAAGAGTGCCAAGCAGGGCTTTAAAATCTGCAGGTATTTCAAAGACAACGCTACAGAAGTCAAAGCTGCTGCTACTTCCTGGTACAAAATCACTTCCCTCGATCTACCTCACTGGCACTAGAATGGTCACGCTGCAGTCAGGACATGTCTCCTATGGCACAGAAAGAGATTAGATTTTAGGAAGAAACAGGTTTCTTTTAAATATACTTATGAATGTATTTGAACACCTTAGGGACTTTAAGAGACTACATCTACGATGTTGCAAAATAGTACAGGCATTAATAAACAATTTAATGATGTAGATTTCTAGATATGCACCTTTGTTTTGTTTTGTTTTAGTTTAGTTTTTTTTTTAAATGTGTACATTACTCTTGTAAGACTGGTGCATTAGGTTAGTCTTTACATAGCTGGTTTTGGAGCAATGGAATATTACCAGTTAATAAGATACAGACAATACTGGTTTCACTTTCACCTCAGTCACCATGCATTAAACAGCAAACACAGTATTGAAGCAAGAAGTGGATTAAGAGGAATAAATCACCCCTGCCCCATCTTAAATAGTCCATAACCTTGAGTTATAAGGTTACGGGCTCTTGTGTTACTTGTGGGATAATCGTATCTCATAGGGGCCCATCACCAATCCTATCTGTGGGTAATGGGCAATAGTGGTTCAGAATAAGGCCGCCAAAAAATAGAATACAGATGTATAAGATATATTATCACTGGTTCTATCGATTCCATGTTTTTTAAGTGTGTGTCTTTGGCTGGCTTACCCTTTGATTGATAGTTTGTGAGCCATGTTTAATAATGACATTGTATATTTTCTTTATACCTCTTATTTCGGTTAGCTGCAGACAATGTATTCATCATGCATGTATGCTAAGTAGGTCACATGATCTACAAGCAACTATACACAATTCTAAACTGCATGCTGACAGGTTGTATTCAGATTATGAACTGAATTAGCCTTCACTTCAGTCTACTAACGTGTGTCCAGCCTTGCATTTTGTTGATGCACTATGTGCTAATGTAAGATATGTTCATATTTATGACCAGCATTAGTCACTTTATCATGAAGTGGCATGGTATTAAACATTGGGACCATTTATTATTATTATGTGCTTGTTTTCAAATAAAACAGTGTTTTCTTTAAAATAACAGAATATTTTACATGGATAACAAGAAATACATTGCGTAGGGGCTGATTGAAGGTGGTATTGCTAGTTTCAACATTAATATGGCTTGACTGCCTTAAACAACTTTCCCATTGACAACACTCTGCAGTCAATCCAAGCAGCAGTGGATCTAAGAAACTCTGTCATTGAAGTCATTGCATACGGAAATACACTAAAGAAACGTGCACACAGAAATACACTAAATAAATGTGCATTCAGAAATACACTAAATAAATGTGCATACAGAAATACACTAAAGAAACGTGCACACAGAAATACACTAAATAAATGTGTATACAGAAATACACTAAAGAAACATGCATACAGAAATACACTAAAGAAACATGCATACAGAAGTACACTAAAGAAACGTGCACACAGAAATACACTAAATTAATGTGTATACAGAAATACACTAAATTAATGTGTATACAGAAATACACTAAATAAATGTGCATACAGAAATACACTAAATAAATGTGCATACAGAAATACACTAAATAAATGTGCATACAGAAATACACTAAAGAAACGTGCACACAGAAATACACTAAAAAAATGTGTATACAGAAATACACTAAAGAAACATGCATACAGAAATACACTAAAGAAACATGCATACAGAAATACACTAAAGAAAAGTGTATACAGAAATACACTAAAGAAACATGCATATACTGTTAAGATGTTTGATTTGCACCTTGGAACACAAAGGTCCCCTTCAATGACCTAATCAGCAGCAACACAGATCAGCTGAATAGATCATTATACAGTATCTGCTGCAAATCTGGTGTAAGTCTGCTTGAGATACCCATAGCATAACAGCATCATCAATGTGTTTCTGCCTTGTTCAATGGTATGTAATGTCAAGGCACTGCAACAGAACAAAAATCACCATTAATCTGAATATATGCCTATGAGACTTGTAAGCAGTCTTATTATTTTTGTATTCATAATTACTGTAGAATTGATTTTTTTTTGTTTTGTTACTAAGGCCTAATAATGACTAATGTTAATTTGTAGTGAATTGTAGCCATAGACTGCGAGCACATCCAACACGTCTGTGTGATTAAATGTCTGACTCACTGGAATATTATCTGCGATGATATCACCTGTGCTGATAATATTTACAATTCCCTGGAGAACCAAATTGCTATTATTTTTGGAACTCACTTAACAGGACAAAGCATCCAGTATTATACCCCATGAATCCCTTTTTATTAGATATGCAGATGATCAAAGAGGCTGGTAGAGCATCATTCATTAAGGGGTGGAGTTTTCTACTACATAGATGCATACTCAGGTAAGAAAGCATTTTGAGATCGTTTAAAAAGGAAGTTTTTAGTGTATGGTTGTGGGGAGCCGAAGACACTAAAGTAAAATTCAATGAAAAAAAAAAACTGAAACCTATCTAAGTGAATTATCAGTAAGTTGTGTTCTTGTATTTTTTAATGCATAACTTTATCTTCTATAAAATATTAATAATATTTAAAAAGAAAGATGGAAAAAACACGTAGGGTTTTGTCTTTTCTTTGTGTGGTCATATTTTTAAGCCACAGCACATATCATTATTTTTACAGATGTTGCATTGACATTAATTTGGGTGTCTGTGTGTAATGACACTCCGATTGAAGATCCCAAGATGAGAATGTGGTTTTCTGGCATCAATGGTCTTCCTCAATAGTGATGGACAGGGAAAGCTATGTATGCCCTGAAGTGTGGGAGTTTTTACATAACCACATTCTGCTGCCAGCCCAAGAATCAGCATCAATCAATGCTAGGCAGCTTTTAACAACAGACAGATCCCATTCAGAACAAGCACATGGGTGGATGTGCAGTCTAACTGAAACAGCATAGTCTTAGTTAAGCAACTCGGATTTGACACTTTTGTAACAGTGCAGTATAGTTAAGCCTCAGTCCAGTTGCACTACTTTGCAGATGCTTGTTGCTTTTTCCTGCACTTTCTCCTCTGTTTTAAGGCTCTTAATCCATGGTGCATGGGGTACAGTATGGTACCAGAAAGAGGACATGTGCTCCCTAAAGTGAGTTCAGGATTTATTATGGACACTTAACCTTATTAAGTAAAGCATTTTAAAGGAGTCCATGGTGCCTCTGGGAAGAAAGAGGAATCTGTTCCATCGCAGAATGATTAATGTAATATGCAGCATCTATACTTCTCTGTACCAAGCTGTAGCTACCTGCTCTGGTGCTGCACTGAGGAGCAGGGGCAGCCCAGGGAGGAAACCTGAGACTGGGCTGGGTGGAGTAATCCATTCATAGTGGGTTATGGAGGGGAGGGAAGGTGAGGTGATAAAAGCAACCACTACATTAGGGGTGGGGCTACTGGGAAGCTGCCAGGCGCAATTACAGAATTTACTGTCACTGCTAACCCCACTTTGAGGTTTCCTACAATTTGTTTTTCTTCAGTACCACATCAATCAATCAGCACTAGTAAGGCGATTTTAACAGGATGTAATAGTGGTGGAGCCACATAAATAAGGTCTGTTAGACTAGCATTAAAGCTGCCCTACTTTGTGGTACTCTGGAGTGTAAGTGTTGTGTTGTATTTGCTGTGTGATCACAGGCAAAGTGATATGGCTGAATTTTTATTTATTTTAGTTTTAGAGCTATGACTAATTTATTTATTATTTGATAACCAGTAACTATATTATCAAAGAAACAGTTATCATTAAAACACATATATATATATATATATATATATATATATATATATATATATATATATATATATATATATATATACACACATATGACTTCCAGCATGTCTAACAGTGGCTAATAGAATGAAGAGGCAAGCTTGTGTCAGCACTACTAACATTATCTTGTGTAACCTTGAATGTTGACAAGGATATACAACTACGACTACAAACACCCATTGAAACCAAGAATCATTTTATAAAGACTATTATTCATGAAGCCATCTGCATTGTGCAGCATAAGAGTTATTACTGGTTAAAATCCAGGCTGTCAAAAGTCATCAAAAAGAGGGTTGCTATGTGGCGAGCTGTCAGTCACAAGAGAAGGGTTACACGCAAAACCTTTGACATTTCCTGACCTTCTATTTTTATGTCTCATTGCATCTGCCAAATTGTTCTCGTCCAGGATGAAAGAGAGACTATCATGTTGCAAATGTCACTTTTGTTAATGTCACAAACGGAATACACTTTCTTTTTAAAAGTAAGTTTGATTATTAAAGTAACCTTCCTCCAGTTCTTATTTGTGCAGTTTAGCCCCTGTTCTGCATTTCCAAACACCAAGCACCATCTGTGTGGGTCACTCTGATATGAGTAACTAAGCGCGTTATTATAGCTAATTGCCCTGACAGGTACAGCAACACATATAAACACTCAGAGAACCAGCTGGAGAGGTCACTCTGACATCAAACTAACTAGTTATCTTACTTAGATTTCAGCAAAACATGACAAGCGTCATCGATTTAGCACCACTTGCTGGGTGGACAGATTGGAAACTGATCACATTACAAATAACATTGCAACTGCTCATTCCATTATTAAAGAGGAATCTATTTAAACGGAATCACTTATTAATGCGAACTTAAATACTCTCTGGCCAAATATCCCTACCTGAGTTTAACTTGAGCTATCTCTGTGCTAAGTGATGCTCTTCTTTTATTCACTTTCAGGCCTTCACTCTTTAAATATTTTTCTTCCAACTTTGCAGTACATTTGCACAGTAATTTCCCCATAATTTACCATGGCTTGTCATGGTTTTTAACATGCTTTTTCCTTGCTTTCACTGTGCTTACTACACAGCAGTGGTTTGTTGGTCTTTTGTTTAGTGTAATTCTAAATCATTATGAACTATTTGAACCATTACTCTGTGTTGTTGGAAGTAACCATTGACTTATAGGGGAAGCTGACCGCTCCAGGGGATTTCAATACATGTAACATGGTCAGTGCCATTTGAAGGACATCTTAGAAAGAAAGCTAGGCAATGTTTTGTGCATGGGTATTGTAATTCATCTTATCTTTTTATTTCATTTTCCATTTTTTATGATGCTTAGGTATAATTACAGGATACCACATACTAGACTGGAATAAAACTATATGTCCTTTGAATAGTTAACAAATCTGTTAAGCTTTGTCTGAGCCACTCAAATTAAATGATTGCAAATGGTTGTTACTGGCAACAATCCTGCACAAACCTCAGCCAATTGAACTTCAGCTTCTTCAGCTCCCAGCTGTCAGCTGCACCCGGGAAACGGGGAAATAAATAAAACCTGAATTATTATTATTATTATTATTATTATTAATAATAATATTATTAATAATAATAATAATAATAATAATAATAATAATAATAATAATAATAATAATAATTATATTCTGAGTTAATAACAGCTTTTTCTAAAGCTGAAAATGATTTTCACTTGCCTCAACGAAAGCTGTGTTCATTAAGCCCTCTTGATTGCTGCGGAGTAAAGCTTTATTATTACCTGAGCTGTGGACTGCTTTTCCATGCGCAACAGCCACCAAGCAAGTGGCAGCTGTGTCCTGTCTCATATATCAGTGATTAAGATAAGAGGGGGGTACCATATAAAGAAACTGTATTGTGCAGACACACCCCTTCAGAGAGAGACAACCCTGCTAGCCACAATGTCACGCGTGTGCCTGCTACTACCTGCAGCAGAGGGATCTTATAGATTAGTACGCCATTAAAAGGGTATTGCCTTGGTGTTTTTGGTTACATTGACAATATGTTCTTATTGAGTTGACAGTATTGTTAAACATCTCCTAAACACAGCACACCATATACTCAGAAGGCTTGAAGCCTGCCCTGAGGGATTTCTGTTGATAGTTTCAAGTTAACATTTTTTAAGTATTACAAAGAGCACTGGGAGAGAGAGCCAGAAGGTCATGTGTTTGGTGCGTTTTAGAAAACTTAATAAAATGGTAACTGCTGCCTCTCCTCCCTTTAGTAGCAACTTGCTTTATTATCATTCCAAAAGAAGGTTGTGGTTTTTTAGGGAGCACAATTCCAAAGCAGTTCTACTCCAAAAGTAACTATAACTCATCTTGGACTTTGGGAGAGATCTGATATGCTGGCTTTGTAATTGTAGTCAACACAGGAGTATTTAAACGATTCCCAGTAGCATAATAGACCAAAATATTGATTTGTTCACTAATTCATTGACTTACTCTGGAGATACAGTTAAACCTCTTGGGAATATGCAAATAGCAATTTACACTGCCTGTAAGGAGAGCAGAGTTACATAAAACACTATTATTACTATTAATACTATTTCACTGGTTGCATGTCCTTGTTCACAAGGTCATTATACCCATTATATATAAATATATAATATCAGAGATTACTGCTGTAAACCAAGGTAAAACCACAGCAGAGAGTAGTAAAGCAGGATGAAAGAAAGAAAGAAAGAAAGAAAGAAAGAAAGAAAGAAAGAAAGAAAGAAAGAAAGAAACTTTACATAATATAATTTAAATCAATATATACATCATGAAATGCTTAGTTTTCTCTTCGTGTGCTTTGAACCCAGGTGCTGAAAAGAACAGGAGAGTACTGAGGGTTAGAACAGTGTAGAAAGCCAAGCCCCTTCTTTCAGATGTGCCCAACTGAGCCTGAACTCTTTCTCTGCTCTCAGCTGGGGCTCCTCTTTGTGGCTTTTTAATAACCTGGCTTTCCAGACTCTTGCACCGGAGAGACTTGTTTTTTTCTTTCTCCTCCTCTTTTGTGTGCCGCGCTGCTCTACCTACCAGCAGCAGCACATTTCTTCCAGTTGCTCAACATGCTAATTCCCCCTTTTCTTTGCTGCTGAAGCATTATATTGCCGTTTCATTGACTGGGAGGTGTTGTGTTACAGTGGAATCAATAGCTGAGGGGATCCCAGCCCAACGATTAGCTTGTCAGTCAGTCTCTGTAGTTGGAGGGAGGGGAGGGAGTGTAAATCCTAGAATACCAAGGGCCACCGGCATGGAAACTATGGAATGCAGGGAGCTGGAGGATTTTATACCACCTGTTGTAAAGGCAACATGTGCAGAGCGCATTAACCTTTCTGCTACTGGGGCTTAGCTGGGAACTGACTTGGATTGCTTCATACAGTTTAGCAGCACTTACTGTACAAGTCGAAGTAGTACAACCATCTGCATACAAATTAAAAAGAACCCAGTAGCTAATTATGCATATTTTTAAAACTATATATATATAGTATACTATATATATATATATATATATATATATATATATATAGCACCGAGGAAACAGAAACTATGATGCAAGAACCTGTGTCCATGTTTTAGACTAATACTGGATCCCTGAGAGCTGATAAGTAAAATAACACCCCTCAGTTGATTCTGGCTTGTTAAACAAACACTTTGCAAGTTTTATAGGCAGAAAGGCTGGGGCTTGAGTCACTCTCACCAACGTGCCAAGTGGTGTTTAACACCGTGAAAGCAGTCTGCCTTGCACAAGCTGAGGGAGGAGATGGCCAGATTAACATAAAGAGCACTGATTAAGGTAGACTTTAATTAGGCTAACAACAAACACCGCAGATGAAAGGTTTACCACTGAGAAAGTCCGCCGGTGAGGAGAAAGCCCTACCAGGATTATATTCTTCTTTTTCTTGCTTTTGAGACTGTGTATATTTACATCTACTGCCACAGCAGTGCCACTGAGTCATATTGGAGAATGCAGGCTCATGTTCAAACACCAGGAGAAGAAAATGCAGACCCTGTTTGCATTAAACCCTTATTCACAACAGGTACCTGAGTCCCTGCTGGTAGCATTGCATGGTTTCACTGCACCAAGCCACCTCAAGCTGTTCACTCACCACAAACCAGGCTTTGTCAGACATTGGCATTGCTATAGTGATGCCGTTGTGACAAAATATCTATTTTAATTCCCATTTATTTTAGTTTAGTATTGTATTGTTTTTAGATGTATTTTGTTTCCAGAAGCTTCCGGACTTCCCAGTGGGGGTCATGTTTTTACTGTAAAGTCAAATAGAAAGCAAAGCTGTTGTTTTCTGTTTCTTGCAAACCTGTGCTATTGACTCTGATTAATATATTATTTATTTATTTCTTAGCAGACGCCCTTATCCAGGACGACTTACTATTGTTTCAAGATCTCACATTATTTTTACATACAATTACATTATTTTTTACACATTATTTTTACATACAATTACCCATTTATACAGTTGGGTTCTTACTGGAGCAATCTAGGTAAAGTACCTTACTCAAGGGTACAGCAGCAGTGTCCCCCCACATGGAATTGAACCCACGACCCTCCGATCAAGAGTCCAGAGCCCTGACCACTACTCCACACTGCTGCCATAATAAACTGGTAAATCTTACTGATTTAAAATCAGTGCTGTTAAACTTTTCTTCAACAGAAAATACTGAACCCCCGCTGACTTGCCAGCACTTCTCTGCTTGTTGAGAACGTGTGTTCCGAATGCGAATTTTCAATGAAGTGTCAGAGATGCCAATACTTTAAAAAGCATTGAAATGCTGACTTCAGTAACGTGAATTGAAAAAGCAAGCTTTTAAACATTTTAAAGACGATCTGAATACTCTAAACTTTCAGTACCATAAAATTAGATCTATAGCAGAAACTCTCCTTGCCTTTTTAAGCAGTAATAATTCCCTCTCTCCTGAATCAGAGAGCGCTGCTTTCTTCCAAAGCTGCGTAATTCCGATAAAGAGGGGGTTTTAACCTCGAAGCTGGTGTTTTGAGCCTCATGAGTTATTTATTTGTGGGAGGGTTGTCTCATTCACCGTTCTTCTGTTGCAGTGATCGGGGCATCCCTGCGAATGAGATGCTGTATCTCAGAGGACTGCACTGAATAAATATTTTACAACAATAACTTATAAAAGGTCTTAATGCACCAGCTCTCTGCACTCAAGCACAGGCAGGTTTTTTGAGGTTCTCTGAGTTTCCAGAAAATACGCTTGATAACACATTTTCAAAAGTGCTGTAAAAACAGGCCTTGTAGACTTTTGCTAAGAAACCCTGTTTACCACACTATCTTTAAAATGACAGATTAAATGAATGATCGTTTACACTTACACCTTGTAGGTATGTACCTCAGGCATAAAAAAAAAACAGGCCTGCTGCTTTGTAACCACTTGAAACTTCTGTCATCAGAGCCGGACCTATGAAACAGACTCAGCCAGGAATGTGAGGCCGCCCATCACAGATATATATATAAATGCACAGAGATCTGTTAGCTTTGTTGCATGACTTGTGCACTTTCATTGTTGACTTTGTGTCAAAAATGTAGCTTGTTAACAGTTTGTTGTTTTCGATTGCTCCTGTTTACAATTGCATCAATCTCAAGATCTGACACAGTAAAGGAAATGCTTTATAGCCACTTTGGTCACTGCATGTAAAATCTGACCGTTGGCATTCTATGCTGTGTGTGAAAGGATACAATGTAGGATTGCTGCTGGTGAATTCTGTTCAAGCAGCCGACCTTCAGTTCGTATCTGCCTTTAAGTGGCTGCCGTCTTTTTCCTACAGCTTACACAACAGCACTAGGGAAACATACACCCCTAAAGGAGCTTAAACCTGTCTCACTGAGGAGAGCCACAATGATCTGGGAGCGGCAGCTGGGCACTCTAATACCCTGTAAGAGAAGAGGTCCCACTACTCACTATCAGAAGGGTGCGTTGTGTGGCATTGTAAGAAAAAAGGTGCTTATTGTGCTCTTTTCAGGCGATCAGGCGACAAGGCTCCTTCCCCTGTTTTGCTCTCCACTTGTGTATGTGTGCATGTCTGTGTGTGTGCGTGTGTGTGTGTGAAGGGCCAGCCCAGTCTCTTTAAGAGGGCTTACCAAGTGATATAGGAGAATTTTCCAGCTTCTAGTGGGAAGAGAGTAGGCTCCTTAAGAGCAATAACACGCCGACGTGTAAAGTTATTGAGTCTCCCTTTTAGCAGTGTGTGTGAAACAAGCTCTTACAAGAGCGGTTTAGAATCCCTTAACTCATATTACCCCCCCCGGCTTTGTTTCTCTTTCAGGCCTGGGTTAGCAAGGTCAGGCCCTTCATGTGGATAGGCCCTCTCGACCAATTACAGTGCCTCAGTGCTCAATTAGCAACAATCCCCTTTTCAAATGACTAGAATGGGACTTTACATGTTTAAGACTCAAAGAAAAGAGTGCAACAGAAAATGAGATGGCATTAGGGTTATTTACTGAGGGTTACTACCAAATGATTTTCCCATAATAAGTCCTGGCAGTCCCCTGTTTTCCATTAAGTAAATGAGGGATCTGAAGGCAGAGCTCCTAAAACACCAAAAGAAACAAATAATGTAAAGATATTCAAGATTGCCGCTTTACAACTTAACCAAGGTACTTAAATAAAATAAACGGACAACAGGAGGTGGGCCTTATAGTTAATGCTCCAAAAGCAACAACTTATTATCATTTTCTGAAAATATTCCTTTACTCTTATTTGTTCATTTAATCATGCACCAAATATAGACAAACAAATAAGATTGTGTGACCACACAATCCCTAAGAGAGCGTCTTAACCACTGTACAAAAGAGGCAGGCTCGTTTGCGCGAGCAGTTACAGAGCTTTGTTACTCTAACTCCTGGGGTGTGAATCTGTAAGGCCAGTGCATCACACAGCCCTGCCCTGTTACACTCTTCCAGATTAACCTCTGCCATCGATCAGTCCATGAGGATCGGAGTCACTGCCCCAACGCAACAGCTATTAATGTTCATATTATAGCACAGATTAGGTTGCTTGATTATTATTATTCTTCAAGGCTGTTTAATTTTCAAGTATTTCTCAGCTAGTTCGTTTGTAAGAAATCAAGTTCATTTCAGCCTTGAGTAGAGTTATGGATGAAAGCTCAACTGGAGCCCTAACAAGTATTCAATAATTATTTCAAGTGAGCCTTTCTTCACGGGGCTCGCTTCAAACATATCAAAAAAATTATACAAAACAATCATTGCTTTTTAATTAATGTTTCAGCGAAATGCTGGCATTTGCTTTGTGTCTAATACGAGTTGAAAGGTTATGTACAGAAACTTGAACAGGGACTTTGAAAAGAAAACTATTCAAATCATTTTTAATTAAAATCTAAAGTGGCTGTACTGTGTATAAGAAATCTTTTTTTTTTTCCTAAAGTGCTTCTTCAGGGGAATGAAAACCTTGGGCTGCCTCATAGGGATCACTGTTAACGTAGGAAAGCCAGGTTAGAAAAGCCTGGCAAGGTCACATTCTATCACCAGGTGCTGAATTAAAAGGAGCATTAACCTTGTTTACACAATATAACACCAATATGGAGTGAGGCAGTAAATCTATTGTCGTTAAACAGCGGGAGGCCTGCTTGTAGCTGGCAGCCTGCCCACAAGCAACATGAAATCAGCTGGCACGGAGCTTAAAGCAAGCAGGCAGGCTGCAGCCCAGGCCTAGCGGTAATACAAATAATCCCAGCCAACCCCTTAACGAATGCTTGTTGTGTGCCCTTGCGCACCCCCGCGGTGACTCAGTGCATTCTTAAGCAGTATATTTAGAAGGCAGAGGTGTCCACTATGATGGAAACATTTGTGAGACACTTTGACGTGAGGACTGTGGTGGTGTCCAAGTTTGCTGTGTTAGGCATGCAGTGCCACATTTCGGATCTGCTCTCCATATCCTCACCGTGCCAGTGTTTTCACAAGCAGAGCTCAGAGCTCCCTTCATCTGGCTCGAAACTTCAGTAACTTACCTGCCAGCCAAGGCTGCAGCAACCGGCTTTGACGTTTCTTTTTTTTCTTCTTTTTGTTGTCGAGAATTCTACAAAAGGCAGAAAAATGAAAGTGTGTGTGCATGTACGCAGGTAATTAAGTCTGAATCATTTGTAAGATGAGACAGTTATTACTGTCACCAGAAGGTTGCAGCTTTCTGTTACATGTAAGAAGAACCGAATGTATCACAGTATTACAAAAAATATATCAGTTGTTGAAAAACAACATGAAAACAGCAAAATCAAATGAACAAAAATCCCTATGCCAGATTGTCTCTGCTTGTAAGGTTCAGTAATAACATTTCATGAATTCTGTAAAACACTATAAAAGATAAAGTGAGTAAAAGTGCCTCAGGACAAAATGTTAATATTTGATGCTTGCTATCCTTCTCTAAAGCAAAGCTTAGGCTAGTGTTCAAAATTCACTGATTTAGAAAACTAAGAATCCGAGACAACGCAAGTTTAAACACTGCGCACTCTCCATCTCTGAAGTCAGACAGCCGGAAATGTGACACAACGCTATGTGATAAACATTCTTACACATGTTTCAATAATTACAACTGGCAACAGAAATGCAGTGTTATAAAAAGACAATAATCAATTAACCCTTGTTAATAATCTCCTGTAATATCATAACATGTTTATAGATGGTTTATGAATGGAATCCCTGTCCCTCATCAGCCATCCTGAGTCTTAGAAATCACAAACTCTCTCACAGTTCCTCCAGAGTAACATTCTTCTTCTTCTTCTTCTTTCTCTCCTCCCAATATCTTCTTTCCCTTTCTTCTTGTTCCTGAAGCCCACTAGAAAGAAGAACGATTGTATTCTTATTACAGATAAAACAATAAAAAAACTCACAAAGGAGCCTGTATTCCTTGGGCTGGTTTTGCAAGTATGATGTCTTTATTGATGTGTGCCATCATTTGTTGTAAAAAGGGGGATACAGGCACTCAGAGTGGAGTAAACTGCAGACCTGTAAATGTGTTTGCAGACAGCTGTCACCGCTGAAGACTTACAATGTGTCACTCTCAGGAGTTCCACTAAAGATGTTAATCTAAACAACTTAGGCAAGGTTAAATGGATTCTCAGAAAATAAAAACTTGTATTTATTTCCCCTTCTTGTCTGGCAAAAAAAGCTTCGTTCAACTGATTATCACAACCAAAGCATTGTGGTAACTTGATCTTATTGCGATGGGATAACAGCTACATCCCAACTTGTTAGAACTTTAAAAAAATGAATAGACGTCAGCTTTTCAAGAACGTATTGTGAAGAAGGTGGCTCTTGGCATGCTGTGTACTTTCATGAGCACTGAATACAGAACCACATTCTTTCTTGGGTTTCTCCCGGAATAATAAATCTTCAGTCGAGACACTAGTTCAGATATCAGTTGTGCAAGGAACAGCATTGCATTTGTGGAGGTGTGTCTTGTACCTGCATTCTGATCTTTGTAATACAAGACATTTCAAATACTGCTTAAATAGCGACATTTATATTTTATACATTTTTATAACAGTTTTGCACTTCAACTTGTGCTCCCACCATTCACAAAATATATCACAGCATACGGGGTACTTGTGTGCTAATATTAGACGTGCTCACAAACATACCAGCACACATAATTCAAGGGTGTGGTTACTTCAATATATTCCAAAAAATAATTTTTACATGCACTATCCTCTCCAGAAATAAACAGATAAATAAATAAACAGATACATAAATAAAGAGAAAAGTAAATAAAGAGAGACTCACATCTATATTTTAGAAAACGGAAAGATAAACCACGCCTTGAAGGCAAAAAGGGAATTTCAGCAGAAACAGTAACTCCGTAACTCCGTAGTGCAGTCATCTTCCATCCACTCTGGGAGTGCCAGGGTTAAAAACCACAGCTTGAAAACAAGCGATGGCATTATCAGCCCGACCATAAACAAGCCATTCTGAGTCCAGGCTTGCAGGATTCCCACTCACTATAATCACTGTGCTATTTCACAGATGAGGACTGTGTTTATCCCCAAACCCATTGTTTCCAAAATACCCAAAGAATGCAGAAAGTCCCTGGTATTATGTTAACGACTGCATCTTTGCCATTCCATAATTCCTTCATATTGTGATCTTTTGAAAAAGGACCCCACAATGTATGACTACTCGAGATCCTTTTTAATATGCAGGGACTTGAGAATAAACATTCCCTTAACACTTCCTTATCGCACCTTTGGATTCTATCATTTTAACAGAACTTGATGCATATATTTACAACACATGGCAGATACTTTAATGGTGTGTGTGTGTGTGTGTGTGTGTGTGTGTGCGTGTGTGTGCATGTGTGTGTGCGTGTGTGCGTGTTGAATCTTACGCAAAAAAAAAAATGAATCCACTGTCAATGCAGTTAGCATGTTCAACTCCTTTACAGTAACTGAGAAGAAAGCGTACTTATCAGAAGAAGACCGAAACTTTATATGTCACTAGAAATACACATCTTAATGATTGTTTATTTAACTGATAGAAAGTACTAATACTGAATTAGGACACTTGCAGGAGCTGTGTTACAGTAGGCTTGCAGGTACCTGTGCTTTTAAATAAGCAATTGAGCCGTTTAACCCATAAAGATTGATGCACAAATAAGCAAGCCTTTTAACTTGAATTGCATAAAATACAAATAATCACAAGTCTTTGTGTGGGCTTAATGTACAATATATCTTAATTGCAAATTGATTTGTACTGTGTCTACGGGTATGGCAATATCAAAAGTCAATAGCTAAAGTGCTTAAAAGTATCCAGATTCTTCAACATAAGGGTTGGGCTTGTCCTTCACATGACAATATTGTGCTACAAAATGTAGTTTTCACATTTAACATAGAATTCTTAAACGCTAATACCATGTTGGTTTAGTTTTGAGAAATCACCACCATTTTACACAATTTGAATTGATCTCAAACATCAAGTCTACAGTGGCATGTGATCTTTGACTATTGAGCAATTCTTTATTTCATGGGAAATGCCCCCCCCCCCCCAGCAAGACAATCAGTTTTCTTCTTCTAATATTATTTTTAGCAATGTAACATCTTACAAATCCACTATTTAATACACATCACAATACAAATTCTTGAAAGAGCTGTGCTTCTGCTGATATAAAGTGGAGGGTCCACTGCCTTTTTCCTTTACTATCGTGTTTGTATACAGGAAGCCGTCTGGTAGTACTTCCTTGATGTCATTTCCTGTTGAGAGTCACAACATATTTTTTGTTCTGGACATACTCCCGGGCCTGATAGCCAGTGTCTGGCAATCAGTTTTATTGTGTTTTTTTTCCTACCAACAAAAGTAAGCCGAACAAAGCACTTCCACTTATGTTTGTGTCCTTTGCTTAAGGATACTTTATTGATAATTTTCCATCTGGAAACGACAAAACTGCTGATGTCAAAGTGCACGACCCTTCCATTTAAAAACCTGTATTCTCAAAGAATCCAAGACTGTACAGGCTTAGAAAATGAGTGAATAAAGCATAAAGTTTTAAGCAAAGACTTCTCATATTCCTCTGAACCTAAATAAAATATTTTCATATGCTTAAATTAAACTGTTTTGATTCTAATTAAGTCACTTTGATTCAGTCCAAGATTATGTGAATTTTGCGTTCTAGACTTGTATCCAGATCGTATTTTAAAAGCTTTTACAATAGTAGCCAACAGTACACCTCAATTAACCGTCTCCCTTCTCAGGTCTTTTTTATGTCATAGCAAACTGTCTGTCACTCTACTGTACTATGTGACCGGGTCTTGTTCTCATCTCAGTCCCTTTATTCTCTGTGGTGCTGGATAGAGAAAGGTGAAAGGTTAAAGCAAGATAAGAAGCAAGATCAGAGTCTGGGGCCAACTGTCAAAGTCAGAGTATCAATCCAAACTCTTGCTTTTAAAATCCAACTTGTCTAATGCGGAATGTGTTTTGATTTGCGAGGAGCCCAGTTTGAGGCTTATCAGTCCCCAGGTGTCTAAAACCTTTTGTTAATTGCTGCATTCTTTAAAACGTGAACCTGGTTATTGTCACTGTAATTTGGTCTCTTTTAATCCCCCCTCCAAAATCGGGAGATTGCTATCTGTGCACTTCTAAATGAGGCTGTTTGTTTGCTCTTCCAGTTTGCCACCTACTTTGTAATTTTCTCTGGAAAATAATCTCCTGCAACCAAGGCAATTGTTTTAGCTGGCAGCCGTGTCGCTATTGTTATATTGTCAGGTGTTGAAATTGGCACTAGGGGAACTGTTCATCACAGGCTAAAGGACGTGAACTATAGGATTAAATAAAAACCTCTGCTGGCATGAATATAGGATGTCGCTCCTCCAACCAGCTTAGAAATAAAACTAAATGAAATCACTTCAGGGTGGGGGGTCTATGGATTTGCATCGTAACCTTATGCATGCCAGTATTTTGTTTTCCTTTATTTAGATTTTTCCTTGAATGCATGCTTCTTAATTTATGTGAACCCTTCCCACTTTGAAACTTTTTTTTAGCAAAATGAGTCTCCTCATTCCTGATGTTTTGACCAGCATAACCTTAAACAGAAATCTAAAGCCTTCCATAACAGAACTCCATAAGAAATCTACCCGTTTAAAAAACAACTGCTGTACAGTAAGTGTTTTTTTTTCTTAGTTTTATAGTTTATTTAGACTGCAGTTTAACTGCTCGTATGGTCTATCACTTCTGCTGAAGTATTTGTCTTGTATCTGACTGCTGCAGGGGTGGGTCCTGTAAAGGTGTACCCCCTGCAAGTCTGCATTGAAACGAATCCACTGTAAAGCAGACGAGTGAGCTACAGAGATCCAGTGTTTCACAAACGAGCCCAACAGGCAGCCAGGGAACTTTCTTTAACTTGAAAAATAATGATCACAGCAACAAAAGAGAGAGAGGGGGGCTTACTCAAATAAATGTACACAGAGACTCAGCCAGCATATTACTAAATATTTAGCACAATACCCTCTGCTGAATTATGAGAAGGGGTTTGTCTGCGATCCAGGAGTGTTGGACACTGAGAAAGGGGTTGTCTGTGATCCAGGAGTGTTGGATACTGTTGAAACTCTCCTCGTGTGCATTTCTAATGGCTCAGCCGGCACCTTGGCGAGAGTTGTGGATTGTGGAGTCACTAAATCTCACTTCTATGCAATGAAAGTGTGGTTTGAGAAAACAATTACACTCCACTGATGGGCTTTGTGGGAGGCGCTGTGTTGAAAGGTGGGAGTGGATTAAGGATCAACTTTTCATACCTTAGGGAAGTATCAAATGATATAAGCCATGCACCTGCAGCTAATGAGGAGCTTGAACGCAAACCAGTATTGTTACATAATTCTTTGTAATAGTGAAATCCTAGAAATAATCAATGCAAATGTTATATCTATCTATCAATCTATCTATCTATCTATCTATCTATCTATCTATCTATCTATCTATCTATCTATCTATATATACTGTATATATATAGGTGAAATGTCTACTAAATAAATCTAGTCCCTGTGACAAATAAACACATATTGCTCACTATCCAAAATCCCCATCCTCTCTACTAAACAATTAAGTGTGTACTTAGAACTGTACTTTATACAAACAAAAGGCAATGGTCCTTCACCATATATATTTAATGAATATGTATGCTGGCTGTGAATGCATGCTTTTTTCCTGTACAAAGAATACTTTATCCCTTTAACTTTAACTACTGCATCTGCCTCCTGGTAATATTCTATTACAGGTTTCTAACTGCTTCCATATTGTGCCCATCACTGTTATTCTTCCAGCAATAGCATGCAGTTAACCTAAACTCAAAGCCTATAATTTGTGGTTGATGGTGGCACTTTGAGGTCAGCTCCTTCTGTGTGCTGCAGGCCTATTTGTTTCTGCAACAAGGCCTTGATTAGCCCAAATTACATCCCTGAGCTGCAGCTCAAACCACAGTTTAGGGTGAAAGTTCGTCAGCTCGCTTTTCTGGCCAGTAGGACAGCCCACAACAAAACCTTGGAAGATAATACCGCTGGTTGGAGTGCCATTACATATCTGAGCCTTGAAAGGGGAGGTGCTTTTGGCTCTCACTCTGGATTCCTGTCTGTTTGCATTGTGTCGTCCCTGTTGTTGAGTTTAACACGGGTGCCTATTTAAGGATAAACCGGGCTTTTAGTAAGTAACCCTACCATTATAGGTCTTAATGGTGCAGACACATCAGAATACAGTTCCATTTGTTATTCCCTCCACTCCTGTTTTTTTTAGGGTTTCTTTTAGTTTCCTGGAAGAAGACACAGTGAAAAAGAAATGCAATCATACACATTAATTAAAATCAAGCAGCAATCCTTTTTAAAAAGAAAAAAAATGCATTCAAGCCTTCTCCTACAGAATTTCAAGAATGTTTTGGTTTCTACTGCACAATGGCATAGTCACACAGAGAATGGGAATGAATGGGTGTAGTTAACTCCAAAGTATAATTGCAGTGATTTAGCATAGTACAGTATTTTTTATTTTTAAGGATATTTCATCATACTGAAATGCATGCCCAGGATGAGGCACTGTTGAAACGGTTTATGTATGCTGGATATCCTGTGAAAGCACAGCTCTTTAGATAGCGGCTGCATATCAAAGAGAATTGTAAGGGTGCTTTTTTTCCCAGTATTTGCTTTTCCTATCGGCATCATCTGCTGTTCGTCAGACTCCAGTACTCCAAATTCGCCAGGTCAGAGATCACCGAGTCCTTTTAAGTTTTAAAACTTTCTCCCCAGACTCCAAGAGAGTAGAAAGCACAGTTTAGTTAGGTGCTTGTTTCTGGGGCTTTTGTTCACAGGGGAATTAGACTTTAAGTATTAAAAGGCTATGTGAAGTTCAGTGGTAGTTAAAGTTCCCTGCTACGGCACTCACACAACAGAAATGGAGAAATGGGCATCTAGATTGCAATCAGAGGAATCTATGAGATATTGTGTTAAGGATGCCATCTCAGAGTTCAATGCAAACTGAAACGCAAATTGTCCAAATATGTGCTGTGCTGGACTTTAGCAGCACCTACGGTAGAAAAATGTTGTTGTCCCTGGCTTTGTAAAGCATGCTGAGATGCTTCAATTGGTGCACAATATAAATAATGGAGACTCCTGATAGTGTGATGGTATATTAACCCAGTGCTCCAGTCATCCAACGCTTAAGCTTTAAAGATGCAATCAGATCAGGGTTCAATTGCATTACGAATGGGGCTTTGAAAACAGCTATGGGCGTAATGAAGCCCAGATGAGTGGTATTCGCAGAGCACACAAGCAGAAGGCACCACACAGTTTGCTGCCCTTAAAACGGGGATTGAAATTTGACTGCAACACAAAACTCTGAAATGAAGAAGGAGGATCTCCTGCAGCTCTCCTTTTGCAAAATGAAGGCAAACAGTTGCTGTTTCTAACCAGGGAAGAATGCAGGTTCAATTCAGGGGACTCCCCTGGTCCCATTGTCCAAGCCTCCAAGCACTGATCTAGGCTTTTAACATCATAATGAAGGATTCTCCTTAATGGATTATCCCGGGATGGGATTAACTACTTCAAGACTCAGGAATTACTGACCAAAAATACACCGCAATCACCTTCTTAACTCTTTATCTTGTTTTCAGAAAACCCTGCTGGAAATCACATTCCTGTCTATGGAATCAAACTGTTCAGACTTCAGTGGTTTTATTTAGTGTGGGTAACAGTTGGGTAGAGCGCTGTTTTCTTCTTCTTCTTCTTTATTTTCCCTAATTCAATTTCATTCAAATGGGTGCTCATTTCTTTGCAATGTGATTCTTTTTTTTGGCCCATTGCTTAAGAAAAAAAAATGAATGGCTATTCTGTGTGGAGTTATTTTACTTTTGTATTTAAAGGAATACTGTTTGTTTTCCATGACAAACGGAGATGCCACAACACTCCTTGGCTTTGGTGTTCTGCCGGTAACCAATTTCACAGCTGGCCAGACTGAGGCTCCAGGGGATGAAATTTAATGCCCTTGGGGTCAAAGAGAAAGTTAGTGGCTTAACTGAGATTTAAAACTGTGACTTGTTGGCTCCCAGTCTACATCTCGAACCATTAAGCTTCATTCTGCTTTATGAGCAGAGTTAAAAGTTTCTACATTTCAAAGGCCATATTCATGAAGCTGTGGTCATATGGATCATTATTGCTTCATGGAATCTGTCTTAATGTTACATATAATAATAATAATAATAATAATAATAATAATAATAATAATAATAATAATAATAATAATAATAAACATACGTTTTCTTTGCAGAAGGATGCTCATTTTCAAATGAAACATAACAATCATGAGCGACACCAGCTAAGAAATTCAAGAAACTGTTGCTTGCAGTACCTCACATTCCTATTCTCATTCCACATAGTCTTCATGTATAACAGTCATGAATATTTCCGTATATATATATATATATATATATATATATATATATATATATATATATATATATATATATATATTCATCCCTTTTGAGGGCTGTTTTGTGTGTTTTGTTTTGTTGTTTGTTTCTCTAGCTGTTTAGCTCTTTGTGAAGTACACTCTTGTGAAGAGCCCCCCCACCCCCACCCCCCACCCTGCTTCAGGATTTAGAGGAGAGACACAAGGAGAACATTCTTTAAGCCCTGTTTTGTTCTTTGAGAAACCGTTTGACGTGTCAATGGAGAGGTGTTTCCTTTGGATTCATTAGCCTCCTTGGGCCCTCCTCTTCTCTCCCTGGGCCCCTTTCAGTTTCTCTCAGTGTTTTTGTGTGTTTGCTGCCGAGAAGAGGGTTTTAGCAGTGCCAGTGTTTGTAATTAGCTCCCCGTGCTGGAGTGGAATATGTTCTGCTCGCTGTTAATGGGAGGACCAGGCCTTCTCTCTCACAGCAGGCAGGAACTGAGACAGAAAATCAGCTTCATGATGCCCAGAAAGAGGAGGAGATGGGGGGAAACACAACTTGAAGAGTATATATATATATATATATATATATATATATATATATATATATATATATATATATATATATATATATATATATATATATATATATATATATATATATGAAGGCTATATTTGCATCCTGAGCCATTCTAAAAAAAGGCATAATACCAGTAGTGTCTCGTAATTTATAACGTCACAGTAAACGTGTATGGAACTATTTTCCTGTAACTCACTGAAGCCCATCTATAGAAAGTGTCTGCTCTGGAGCAGATTTAGGAGTTTAAGCATAATGGTATTTAGATATGTTGCTATTTTGATCATTAAAATGGACACCATTGTTTACATAGACACAGGTTATGCTTATACCCAGATCAAATAACTAAGTTATTATTTGGGAGAAATTATAACTCATCATCACTTCTATAAAATCAACTTATTCTCAAAACATTTAAGGCTGGATTCTAAAAACTATTTACCCCAAATTGTCATGAGCACGATTTTGTCAGACAGACAGAAATGCACCCAGTAAAGTTCCTTCTGGTAGTTTGAGTCCTTGTAGGAAAAAAAAATCTGAACATCTATTAGGTAACATTTACTAGAATTATTTTGTTAGTACCACGTATTTTAATGCTTTAATGCTTTACAAATGAACTGATCAAAAAGCAAAGCACAGTTCAGACCCCCGGGTGGAGTGAGTGCAAGGAATGAATATATACCCTGGGAAAGCAGTGGGTGTGAGTTCTTAACAAACCGTCCCGCACCCACCACACTGCCGAAGAGAGAAGCTTCATAGAGACAATGTCCTTGTTCTGCTAGGCTCTGAAAGCATTGCATCTCACAACAGCTTGTTTTAATTTGAAGAAAGAAAAGTCCCGAATATGTTTCAAGTCCCCTGCTCCTCCAGATGTGCCTTGATCAAGGAAGCTGACGGAGCGCTTTGTGTCCTCTAAGACACTAATGTGATTATGTCTCATATTTCCAGCTCATTCTCATTGCTATTCGTCTTTGTGTGGGGTCTCAGGCTCCTGGGCTCTATTAGGGTGGGAAGGTCCGAGATTGTTCTTCCCGTGAAGCCTGGTTCCTAGCCAGCCTGTGTACATTAATTCAATACAGTGTGGACACCTGCACATTTCTTCACAATTCTTCTTTGACCACCTTGACTGTGTGGAAAGAGGCAAAGTTTACGTAATTTGCGCACATATATAAAAAATAGAGTTCAGTTTAAGGTTTGGAATGTCTTTATCCTCTCTCATACTAGATGAATGTGTTTGTGTTTAGGCCAAGGGCCTAACATCCCAGATTCAAACACTGTGATGATTCTGTTGTGGAGAACTATGTGCTATTGCTTACTAAGCGGCTATTTATTCTGATATTTGCTTCGTTATTATTAATTAAGGGTTAGGGGTGTGACTATGAGAACGGAGGTAAAAAAACATAATATAAAAAGCTAGCTAATGGCAATTTATATTAGTCTGTGTCTGCTTTCCATTTCCAGAGTACAGCTATCTGCATACATGAGACTACTCATGTGCGTGTCTCTCTCAAGAGATAAACCCCATCAATCTATCAAGTGCACATTCATCCATCCTTCCATCCCTCCATCCACAGCTTCATATCTCTGCAGGGTTCATACACAAGTTTGACAGGAAGTAAACCCCAGGCCAGCTTCCTGCCCTTACAGGCAACACATCTGCAGAAATGTTACAAACACATTTAGTGAGCTAAAAAAGAATACCTCATCTCCCAAACCATTATCATTCTTTCAGCAGTCAATTAGCCGACCGTACCCAAAACAAGACAGAGGAAAGTCATCTGTCTGTGATCAAACCCTACCCCAAATGGAACTCTTAGTGCTGACAAATCAGTTGGCACTTGCACTTCCCATAGAGAGTCAAAACACCTCCTGACCAGCTGACCTCATCACAATCCCAGGGAATATTGCCACAAGTTTGATTTGCAATATGAACTTTTTAATGTAACCATCGCAGAATTGTTGGGAGGACTATATTTGCACTTTTTTCTTGGTAACTCTTACATAAGTGTCTCTAATTAATGTGTATTCACATTGGAGTTACATAGTAAATACATGTGTACTTACACATAATTACAATGATAGTATGCATAGTTACAATGTGCTTAACATTTAAATCTTTTTGCACAATATATGTGCGATTTGGGTCAGATTCTCCCCAAACTGTAACAGAAAGCAATAGCAGAAAAGGAGTTTCCTTTCATGAAACCATGCAGCACTAACACTAGAAAGCAGAGTCACAAAGCTTCTGATATATAAGGATTGAATACAGATTATTGTTGACGTCACAATCATATAATTGATGGGGCTTCAAACAGTCGTCTTTGTTATGTTTATTATTTTTTTCACTGCCCTGCATTATCATTCTCACTTGCCTAAGACAAACAGCTTGCCTAAGACAAACATGGCGGTCTGTTTGAGGAGAGCCTGTCCTGCTTATCTGCTTCTGGGACTGTGTGTAATGTCTCCCCTGGTCTGCCTGCCACCCAGAGTGACCACCTATTAACTCCAAAGAAGCTCTGTACTCCCTCTAATTAAGGCAGACGGTGGAATATCAAAGAAGATACTGTAGCATGAAGGCTGTTGATTACTCTACAGGCTAATATATCATTGTGGGTTGCCAGTGCCAGAATTCAGGTCTTAAGGGGTTTGAGGAGTGGATTAGCTGTAGGTTTCATTTGCAGTACTGCTAAGATAGGTGTTGAAGTGTGTGAACACAAAAAAGTGTGTGAACAAGTGTCGTTTCATCCCTAAAGTAAATGTCCTTCATAATCTGGACATTAATTTGGTAATGTGAATCACTGTTTGTTATTTTAAACCAATAAACGCACTCTGGCAGCAGCTGCACTCAATTTAACAGTAAAAATAAAAGAAAGAAAAGGATGTGGTGTTTCTAATATGAATGTTAGCGTTGCACTGTGTATTGAAGCCCATTGGTAAAACCTCACTTACACACAATCAGCACTGTAATTTGGTACAGTAGATAATAGAATGTATCCACTTAACTTTAAACTAGGTGTGCTGAGATCTAACTATAGCAAGGCACCTTCCTTATCAAGCAGTGAACAATGACAGAAGAAGCCCACCGGCTAAGCTAACAATTAGGGGGTTATTATAAATTGCTGCGAGTCGCATTGTTTATATAATCAAAACAGGAGATTCTTTCCTTCTTTGGTTGATTACAAAGGCTAACACTGGCAAAGAAACATAAGCATTTAGAACAAAAGCACAATCAAAATTGTCATGAACATCTGTAAAAAACACAAATTGCCTCTTTCTTTTGTTTGATGATAAGATCTTTTTTACCTATTCTTTTTTTTTTTTTATAGAGACACATACTGACCAAAAACCCATAACATGCCCCGGAATGGAATAATCAATAGTATTTAAAATAATATTAATGTCAGTGGCCTGGAAACCTGAAAGAGGATTGCTTAAAACCCTGTAGTCACTGGTAACCTTCATGAAGCTGTGTCACAGACTGGCTTGGTGGTGACAACAGAACAGGGAGGAGACAGACACAGACAGCACTGAGATATGAATTAATGCGCTGGTGCGCAGATCAATTGAAAACTATAAGGTTTCAACAAAACAGAAACAAACACTGAACTCAAAACAAAACAACACGGTGGCCAAAACAAAACAGACAGATACAAAAACAAGTGGTGCTGGTGTAAACCAGCATGGGTAGCAATCGCGTTCTAATAATATACTGACTCTCTTGTCTCACGACTCAAGTCTCTCGTTCCACCTCTGAACACACACTGGCAATAATCACTCATTGTTGACCACACATTCTCACGGTTTTATTTGGATGAGGCATTTGGATGGGGCTGGAAATAACACTAGCAATAAATACACAAAACAGTGCTGTGACAGGACGGCTGAGGGTGGTGACATCAGGCCCGAAGCAGGAACTACACACACTCAGGAACTCGGATGCAAAGCGCACTCTTGCACTGTTTTTATTGAAACAAAAATTAAATAAAAAGGTTTTACAAAAACAACGCTCACAGAGCAAAGTAAAGTTTTAAACAAAACCAAATCACGAACATTAAAACAATAGACCTAAGATCAGGCTGGGCAGTTGCCTTCACTGATCCTTACTTTTTTTTAGTTTAGTTTAGTTTAGTTTTGTTCTCTGTTCTTCTCTCTCTCTTGCTCCAAAACACTCCACCTCGAGAAGGGAGAGCTGCAGGTTTTTATACTGGTGACCATCTCCTGTTTAGCAACAAATTAATCAATTATTTAAATTGGAGATGGTCACCTTCTGCACAGGGTTTTAAATATTTGTGTGGTCGACAGCAACTAATCCGCTGCCGACCACGTATTGTCACGGAGATATCTGGCAGGGACAAACTGCTAACAATCACCCCTGCCAGACCACATCCAAACCAACAATAACAAGCACAGAACATTGTGTTGTAAATAAACATGAAATACATTTAAATCATGCCCACTAACTTCCCCCATTTAAATAACCCACCAGACAATACATTTGTTTTAAATAATAATACAATACACTACAGCCATTAATTAAATCTCCCGTTCTAAAATAAACAAACAATACATTCAAGCAGCCAGGGCTTTTCCCTGCCCCCTCCCATATGTGCAGGGCTCCTACTGCCCTGTCACAAGTACATTTGAAATAATACAACAAAATAATACATATGCACACAAAACATAAAAACACACAAGGGTGAGGAGTAACCCATCACAGGCTGTTATTGATATCCTTAAGCAATGCAACAAGGAAACCACATTTCTGATTAATAATTCAATTAGCAGAATTCCTTTCTTTTCAACGCCAAAAGGAATAACATCTATAATCTATCAATGAGCTGTCCTATAGTGGAGAGGTGCACTGTTGTTTTGCACCTTTGTGCCACCCAATGTCACACACTCCAGCAAATCTGAGGATTGTTCTGTAATTACTCATAATTGCTTCTCCTAGCAACAGGAGTTCCAATCTAACCCTTGACCTTTACATGTTGAAGCTACATAAAGGAAAGTACGGTTGTTAAAAGTACAGTCCCTCTGCTTCCCAGCAGGACTCAATCCTCACAGCGATCATGCCACCATCATTGTCCTTGAACTGGAAGTAAACCTGGAAGGGAAACTTTCTACTGCATCAACTACATTTTAACAATACAGTGCTCATTTTATATTCCCGTATCTGGCTTACACATCAAGAAAAAGCAAAAACAAAAACAAAAACATGACATTCTAAAAGCAGTGAAATACTAAACCACTCTTAGAAAGTAAAATCTAAGCATGGCTAAACAGTGAATTAACCTAATTCGGGACATTTGCTTTTGCTCAGACCCTTGTTTAACATGCTTGCTTACCATTCCAGCAACAACGGCACACATAATATTAAACAGTCAAGACTCGATCCAATATTATTAAAATGGAGATGGCATGCAGTGCACCCTTAAAGTGACTGAGCGTAAACTACAACATAAATGTCTTTTGACCCTGAAGTACCAGGTGTTTCAGTGCTGCGTTTTGTACCCGCACTGTGATCAGGGAGGTGGGGTCAAT
This sequence comes from Acipenser oxyrinchus oxyrinchus, assembly GCA_030684275.1. NCBI lineage: Eukaryota > Metazoa > Chordata > Actinopteri > Acipenseriformes > Acipenseridae > Acipenser > Acipenser oxyrinchus. The sequence goes on along the minus strand of CM060271.1, from coordinate 18,827,452 downwards.
CTTTACTGCCGTTTATGACAGATTAAGGTTCAGGCTGCACCTCCTTGTGAACCATGGAAGCACAGGTCAACTAGCCTTCTTTATTCAACCTTTCTGTAGCTATTCTTGTGAAACGCTGGCCTGGATATTCTATCTGGTGGTTCTAGTCTAGCTCCTTTACAATGAAACACTGCCTCCCATACTCATTTCAAACCAGAGATCACCGCAACTCACAACAAACAGAGCCTGGAGCTTTCACTGATTTGCACTGTTTCACTGATGAATTGACCTCAGGAACTACATCACGCAAAGGGGCTGTCGGATGTAGTTTTAGTTTTAATTTAATTACAGATTTTATTTTTTATTTTTTATTTTTTGGGGGATTTTGTCTTTTATTATTTGTTACACGAAAGTGATCTCGTTAATGACGTGCTATAAGGAAAGAATTGAAATTGTGTTTCCCAATAATATTTCTGTGTCAGGAATCATCATTTGAAAATTCAGGACAGATGGGTAACAAGCAAGGTTACACAAGTGCAGTTTGTGTTAATAAAAAAAACAAATAATAAGCTGTGCATAAACACCAAATCCAACCAGCTATGTTATTGCAGGGAGACTGAGGGCAGTTGATAAGGGACAAGATATGACCTGAGTTTCTCTGGGTTAAAGACCATCACTGCCAGATATTCTAAACCACTTAGAGGATTACTGCACATCAATCGGACTGCTTAAAGTATGCCTAACCTGTGGGAGGCTCACACGAGATTAGCAGGTGGGTCTGTCAAAACATTCCTTTATTTGTTTGTATTTGGTAATAAACCAGTGCAGAATTGTGTGACAGTCCATTTGGAAAGTATTATTTTCATGTTATTGGTGTGATACATTAAGGCATAATTTCTTTAAAGTGGTTCTATGGCTATTCCTGTGATATTTTATTTGGTAACACTTTTCATTAAATGTCTCTAATTGCTGTGTATTTACATAGCAGTTACTTAGTAAATACCCGTGCACTTACACATCATTACAATGTTATTATGCATAGTTACAATGTACTTAACATGTAAATCTTCAGACAAGGGTTAGGGTTAGGGGGGTTCAATTTAGGGTTAGGGTTATATTGTGCAATTATGTATAAGTACACATGCATTTACCAAGTAACTACACATTAATTAGAGACACTTCATGTAAAGTGGTACCTCAATTAAATACATCGAAATGGCTCAACCACTCTCCAAATTCAATTATCAAATGTAACTTTATGAATCAGACAACTGGTACTGTAATTGTTTCCTGTAGCACAAAATCCCAGCATGGAATGAAGTCAGACACTGAGAATGTCATGATAAAAATACATAGTCCCAGCATGGAATGAAGTCAGAGACTGAGAATGTCATGATAAAAACACATAATCCCAGCATGGAACAAAGTCAGAGACTGAGAATGTCATGATAAAAACATGGGTTTCAAATGGTATCTCAGTTTTATTGTGCTGCTGTGTTGGTTAGCTATCAACAGGACTCCCCTCGTAAAATACTACAAAAAACTCTCCAGGCGAAATTCTGTACAGTGAGGAAAGAAATGACAGTCCTGTCACACAAGTCTCTATAGTTATACAATTCTGTGTGAAATATCTATCTATCTATCTATCTATCTATCTATCTATCTATCTATCTATCTATCTATCTATCTATCTATCTTCTATATACAAATGGAAAAATATGAAGTCATGAAAAAAATGAGTTAGTGAACAGCCCTTATACAGTAAAGAATTATATATAATAATCTAAAAATGACCCAAAGGACTCTTATCATTTACTAATTTATTAAATAACACTTTAAGAATGCCATTACACTGCATTTTGAAAGCATTCTGAATTTTATAAGCAATCCTGTACATTTTTCTGTACTGCAGGCCAACAGAAAATTGGCGCCCAAGATGACTTATGAAGGGAAATTTTCATAGGGACATGAACAAAACAGCATGAGCTCAGGCCTGGCCAAGGAGTTCAAGAGTTTTAATATGAAACATTCATTTGGCTTCAACAAAACACCCCAACACATGTTACTGTTTGCTGCCAAACAGCTATTTAATTAAGAACAACAGTAAATCCTGGGTAAATGTGTTGCCAGACTAGTTGGGAACATGTGTCCTGTTAACATCCCAGCTCTGGGCTACTGTACTGCCTGTCACAGGATTTTCGGGAGGCTGGTTCATATTCAGCACATTGGAGAGAGCTGGGAGAAGAGGATCACAGGGACACTGGGGTTTTATCCCCATTAAACCAGACTTTCCTTACTAGCATTCCAGGTGCAATACATTCTTGAGTGGGTAACACTTTGCATTGTGTCTCTAATTACTGTGTATGTATATAGTAGTTACATAGTAAATACATGTGTACTTACATGTAATTACAATGTTATTATGCACAGTTGTACTTGATGTGTCAATATTTTTGCAATGTTTAAAGTGTCTTAATTAGTATTATTATTGTTATTATGATTATTATTAGATAATAGTAACAATACTACTACTATTGCTACTACTACTACTACCACCAATAATAATAATAATAATAATAATAATAATAATAATAATAATAATAATAATAATAATAATATGTATTCCTTTGAATTCATAGACACAAACACACATTTTTTGTCTGGTTTTGCTATGTATTGTTTTTTATAGAGCCTAAATAACCTTGTTTTACTGCTCCACTGTGGAACATTAGAGAAATCAGCAAAACGTGCTTTACTGCACACAAATACCAATTCAGGATCTAAACTGACAGAACTAGGGACACAGCTTCTTCTTAATGGGAATGGTCTACTGTGAGGTTGATTAGATTATCATTTTCATGGTTTTGTTCAGACAATGTAAAACATGCAGCATTGAACCCTACAGTTTTGTCTAGCTGAAACAATCACATTTAGCACATGTATTCTTAAAAAGTCACAGGGTTATATCATTTTTTTTATTTATGTAAGTACATTTGTCCAGTGTTTTCCCAGTCCCATTCAGTATGTTTAATCTTCTGCAAATCAGATTCATACATCCCTTTCCCTAACTGCTGTACTGCTGTTCTACATTTCCGCTTGCTTTTTCCAAAATCTATTTATTGCTTGTTTTCCCTGGCTTTCCCTGACTTTCCATTTTTCATCATTAGTTTTTTATGATCTGTTTTCTTCTTCTTTTTCTGTTTTCTCTCTCTCTGTGTCGTGGCTGCTTTCCCAGTGATTGTCCTCCTCTGCCACCCCCCACCCCCCACCCCCCCCACACAAAGAAAAATATAAATATTAATGAAATTGGAATGAGGCTAGATACCCGGCATCCTGGTTTGCAAAATTCCAGCTGTTTCCTTTTTTGTTTTAATTATCTGAACTCTTTCTTCAACAATGTTCTGGGAGAGACATGTTTTTATATGGGAGGATTATGCTTATGACAATAAATGCTTTAGCTGGAAGACTTTTGTCAGGGCGCAAATCCAGCTGCATTTCTTCAACAAAGATTACACTTTACTTGTAAAACAAGTTCATTAGTTACTTAACACCCCTTTGGCTGCCTGACATGGAATTCCTGGTGACAATCTCCCCTCCCACCCAGCTAGCCAGACTCAGCCTAGAAACCTCCCACCAAGACAGCTTCAGGTTTCTGTCTGCATAGCCTGTGTGAGAGTGCATCCGAACACTGCAATCTTGTATTTATATGATCAGTTAGCAAGACATTTCGTTCCAACCTCTAGGTGAAGTCTGCCAAGCCAAGTCAATTTAGTCTGAGGCTTTGGGGGTAGGAGTAGGCCCTCATCCTCTATTAATCTCCAGGATGCCCTACACATCATGGAAATAACTTCGCAAAGCCAATGTCATCATTTGGAATCTGTTCACTGTTAACTGTTTGTAACAGGGCGAGGTGCCCTGTACATTGTTTTGTTTGTTTTCTTTTAGATCGGGGTCTCCCCCTCCGCCCTGTGCAGTGTATTTTGTATTTGTTTTGTTTATTGTATTGTATTTCTATGACGGCGTAGCCGTTTGTTTGTTTTGTTATTATTTAGTAGCGTGGATGGGTAGCCCCATCCACAACACAATTAGTGAACTCGTGCAGAAGGTGGCCATCTCCCGAATTAATTAGGTGATTTAATTTGTTGCTAATCGGGAGATGGTCACCTGTTATAAAAAGCCTGCAGCTCTCCAGCTCGGGGTGGGTGTTGTAGGAGCGGAGAGAGCGAGAGTGGAGAGAACTGAGAGAGAAACAGTAAACTGTAACGGATAGGAACAATGAAGGCAATCTGCCCAGCCTGACCTATTCCGTGTGTATTTCTGTGTTCGTGATTTGTTTATGTTCAAACCTTTTATTTCGCTCGGTGAGCAAAGTGTGTTTTTTGTTTAAATATTTTATTTATGGTTTGTTGTGCTGAATAAAAACGGCACAGCCTTTAGCTGCAGTACTTCCCTGGTGTCAGTTTTCCTTCCTGCTTCTGCCTGACGTCAGACCACTCAGTCACCCTGTCACACTGTTTCACTGACACATCGGGAACCAATTTCAAAAAGAACTGCCAGCGATATTTTCACAAGCCCCAAAGCCTCCAAAGAATCTCCCTTAAACTAATGAGTTCAGCTCATGTCTTCTTCTTCTTCTTCTTCTTCTTCTTCTTCTTCTTCTTCTTCTTCTTCTTCTTCTTCTTCTTCTTTTTTCAGTGTGAGAATATGTGCTGCAGTAGTTCAGATTTCTCAGCTTGGAATGAACATTTTTTTAAATCAAATTCCCATGTCCAGAAAAGTGTGTTTATTTTATTGCAATTAACATGGGCATACGTCCTAGGGAAAGGACCTGGAGATGGAATGTAGTCAGACAGAGGCATATTGATTTCAGCAGTCCTGTACTGAGTGGTGCTACTATAGGGTGTGTACTACTGACATCAAACAATATGGATAGTTTTTAACACAGATTTCAGGCTCAGGTTCACAGAGATTGTGGTTAGCATCCATTGTAGTCTAGGAATTGCAAAACGTCTCAAAACAAAGCATGACAGTGGCCCCATACTCAAACCAACACATCTATGTGTGTAATATCGCAACAAACAAATAAATAAATACATAAATAAAGCTAGTGTGTATTCTGGTAACACTTCACGGAAAGCTGGTGGTGAAAACTATTTTTCATAGCTGGAAATGTAGTTGTCAGATGGGAATTCCACATCAAAGACTGTCAACATGAAGTCCTCAAAATAATGTCTGTGCATCCTTTTGGCCTTTTCTACTGTAATTAGGAGTAGGATATATCTGGGAACATCAGCATCCCTTTCCACCAGGGATTCCTTGCTCACCAGAAGGATTGCGTGCCTTTGGCAATGACATTGGGCACTGTCAGCATACATCACAAACCTGATGATAATTGTTTCCAAATATTATACTGAATATTAATCTTTCACGTGGAAGCTTTTGTTTTGGTGCACCTTGTCTTTGTAAATATAGTGCTTATTTTAAAATATATTTAATCAGGACAAAGCTGGTTGAGCTTAAACATAACCATAAAGCTTGCAAACCTGCTCTATTGCAAAGCCAGTTCATTATGTAGATCCATTTATATCATTAAAATAGATCCACTTGAGTATGCTTTAAAAATATGCAGCCAGAAGACAAATAACCATGTAATTACATTGGAATAAATGGGTAACTATCGGTGGTTCCTGTCCTTACATAGTACATACTGTATAATTACATGGTTATTAAGCATTTCTTTCATCATTAGTATAATGTAATATCTTGAACTATTTGTAGTTACCTAATTATGTACACCCATGTCATCTAAAGTCCTAACAAACAATTTAAATGCTGTGGGTTTAAGTAACAACAATTTGTGTAACCAGAAAGAAAAAAATGGAATCGAGACATACGAAGAGAAAGCAGGAAGTCCCAAAATTTCACACAGGCTTATCATATAATGTAACTTTAATGACCAGCTCGGTACTTAAAAGGTACTTGCTGATCATAAGACTTACTTCCTGTAACTACAGCACCCTGCTGACTAGCTGGGATGATGTCACAAGCTGAATTTCCACAGACAATTACTTATTGGTGTTGATATCAGTGTTAAAGTATTTAGGAAGCTGACCAAAAGAAAAAAAGCATTGTTTCACATCATAGAATCATCCTAGAATGATTGTTTTAATATCTTCACAGCCGGTTAAGAAATGTAGTAACAGTACAGGCATTGTTTCCAGTTACTATTCACTGAAGGTTCACCAAGTGGGTCTGAATGTTTGTATTAGCAAGTTAAACTTGTGATAACTCTGGAAGGCCTGGAACTCCACAGCGTCTGTTTACTGAGTCAATTAGTGAAAGATAACCTCCCGTTGTGCAATCGCCAATAAATCAATGGCATTAAAGCTATCTTGGAATGTTCTTCCCTGTTTGCTTCAATAGTGTTTACTGTGGTTACTTATGAAGTGCTGGGAAGGTCACTCTTGAGTCAGTCCCTGATAAGTTTCTAATACGTTCCACTCATTGCTCAAGCCGAAAGAAAGGCACAAGCATAAGTCAGGGCGGCAGACGAAAGTGCTGAACTCACTGACAGTAAATATCTTTTCTGCTATTAATGCTCCAAATAGATTCTCAATCCGTCCATCTATCTATGCTTAAAATCAATTTTATTTTATGCAATTCTATTATCTAATATGCATATCATAACAAATCTAACTTTGCCTGCTTATTATTTATATCTTTCTTTTAACCTTGAACACCAGTTTCTCCCTAGAAGCTAGTGTCTACTACAAACCACATGCCTGCTCCCTCCCTGCTGTCCTGCCAGTTATGAAACTCTCGGCTGGTCCTTCCCAGTAACCCCTGTGCCCCTCCTTAGTGTGATAAGCCTGATCCTATCCCTAGCCCTATTGTGCAAAAAGATGTACATATTAAGTACATTGTAACTATGCATAATAACATAGCAGGTATCTGTAAGTACACATGTATTTAATAAGTAACTACTCTGTAAATACACAGAGACACCATGTAAAGTGTTACCATAAATAAATAAGAACAACCAACCAAACCAAATCATAAATTGCCTCTTTACCCATTCATGGTTACCTGGTTGCCCATTTAAAAACATATGCCTGCTTTCAGAAATCCTAATTCTCAGTGAATTTTGTATTTTTGTTACAGATGTACTCAATCTGACCCATTCCAGCAGTTTGTTTCTAGCCTCTCCCCATGTGCTTGCCTTCTCGTTTTTCCAGTACACACTTGTACAGGGCCTGCTGAAGAATTGCAGCCTGGTGTGAGGTCAGCTGTTATTTATCACACATGTCTGTGCTAAATTTGACATTCGCAGGGTACTCCACTGCCATTGTAATTGAGTCTCCTTGTCTTTTCTAGGGCACCAGCAGATCCAACTAAGTCAGGACACCTCCCAGCTATATATTACCCACCTGAGTGAGGAAGACAAGGGGGGGGGTTATCATTCAGGGCTGGCTGAAACAAGAGAGAGGGAGTGAGAGTAAGGGTGGGAGAGAGAGATACATCTATACAAGTCCAACGACTTCCAAAATATAAAAGGATGCTAAAGAAGTGGTGCCGGAGCTGAACTACACAAACACAGACTTGCTTTACAATGATGGCAAAGAATGTTATGTTAAATTCAGATTAGATTGCTTGAAATCGTTTGTATGCATAGACTTTTCTGTTTTATTTTCCAATACTGAAGAATGCTACATTCTCACCTCCCCCCCTCCTTCAATTACAAAGATTAATAAATAAATCCAACCTATATTTGAGATTACTATAGTGTATCATTGTATTGTATATTATATCTGAAACATTAAGGAACTTAAGGTGGTACATTATGCTGCATTCTAAAAACTTGGAATGTATCTTTCAGGGATTAGAATGAAGGGCAACTGCTTAATAAAGCATTGCTTACTATTAAGATTTTTATTTTTTATTTGCCACACTGAATAATATTTTGTTTTTACTTAATCAAAGACATTCTGTGAGATATTCTGGGTCAAGATCACAACTGGGTTGGTGATCTGCCAATCCTTTCACAAACCAGGAGCCTGGTACGTGCTTGCAAAGGTCATCAGAGAGCAAACACCTATTAATGGTTACCTGGATAACTAGCCGATAAACAGGTCAAGGTAATAATTAACGCAGACGGGCAGGGTTCAGACGATGTGTGTCTTTTGTCGAGGGAGGCAAGTTTGTACTGGAGCAAAGGGGCAGGCATAATTGTTAAAGGACAATGACCTCCGACTTGTAATGTGTGAAGGCAGCAATTCCAGCAAGCACAGCGTCCTTCTGTAAGAACTCTGAGATACCTGAAGTGCAGCGCGTCTGCACTGGAGTCATCTCAATAAAACAGGTCTGCTGACAGGTCGTAGCAAAGCATGCAGGTACTGTGAGGGTGCTGCTCACTCCGTAGGTACGAATACCTGCCGCAGGGGCTGAAGGTTGCAAGGTCACACCCAGACTACGGAGAAGGCAGGTGGGGGTGGTATGGTTACAAGCTGCAACATATCAGAGCATTTACAATCCAGGGTTCAATGAAGAGACGAACAAACATTAAAGCATGCTACTGCTTCTCATTCCCATTAAGGGTTCATGAAAAAAAAATATTATTGTATAACTATCTGGGTTAGTAAAATATGTATGAATTAGTTAAAAAAATATATTGTTATTATATATCTATGTCAGCCTCCCCCTCTTTCCTGTGGCCCACCAGCAGCTGTTACTATAACTCTGGTTGAGATCCCATATCTGTCTTTTTTATATACAGTATGCATTCATCAGCCCTTGGTGGTCTCCGAGCAACACGGGGGCATCAAAAGCATCAATAGCATTTGGAATCCCGGCTGTCTCATAAAAATCTGCTGTTGATTTTGTAGAAATATGATGCATTTTCTCATCCATTTTTCTCCTGTGCTGCTGACACTTGAGAAATGTGCCTTGGCATTGTGGGCTGACTTCTGCATGCGCCGCTGCAAACAGGTGTTTGAGAGAACGCAGATAACTCAAAATGTTTCATATTGGTGGGGTGGTGGTGGGGGTTGGGGGGGGGAGAGGAGGGACTGAGAAAGCTAAAAAAACAAACTACATTGCAAACTACATAGAAGTTTCTAACAATGATAGAAGAAGAAGAAGAAGAAGAAGAAGAAGAAGAAGAAGAAGAAGAAGAAGAAGAAGAAGAAGAAGAAGAAGAAGCTGTTTTATTGATGTTAGAGATCCTTCAGACCCCTGCTGGAAAGCGAATAAGAAGAAAGAGAAAAGGACTGAAGGCGGGACTTCCTGCCTCATTGATTTACACAGCTTAGTAACCACTTGTTTCCAGGGGTGCCTTGTAGCTTGTTTCTGAGTGACAGTGCAGTACTATCAAGGTAATGGGAAGCAAATCCTGCGTGCAACAAGCGACCCCAAAGTTCTGAAAAAAGATTACAGCTTCAAATCTTTTCAGATTGGCTAAGAGTTTGGTGAGACCTGGGGTTTCGCTCTTCTGTCTGCATTCCACGAGGTCAAACCAAGCCCTTTTGCAACCTAGAAATCTTCGTAAAATGTACTTTAGTGTGTTAGTAAGTGTCAGGTTGACTCGTGGTGACTGCTTCTCACAACAGAACAGCCTTCCTGACTCTTCTTGTCCAGATTTCTAAAGCATGCAATTACAAAGCAGTGTAGGGGCAGCAGTGTGGAGTAGTGGTTAGGGCTCTGGACTCTTGACCGGAGGGTCGTGGGTTCAATCCCAGGTGGGGGAGACACTGCTGCTGTACCCTTGAGCAAGGTACTTTACCTAGATTGCTCCAGTAAAAACCCAACTGTATAAATGGGTAATTGTATGTAAAAAATAATGTGATATCTTGTAACAATTGTAAGTCACCCTGGATAAGGGCGTCTGCTAAGAAATAACAAAGCCTGCAGAGGGACAGGTGCTCTGTGAGCTTACATGAATACAGGGCAAGGATAATTAAAACTACTTGTTACACAACGTGGTTATGTAGCCACTGTCATGACTGGTGGTTTTGGTTTTGCCTTATTTTTCCCCTTAAACATTCTCAGTAAGTGTGTCTACAAAATCCAGACTTTATTATTTCTTTAGCTTTAGATTTATTTTAGAAACAGCACATTAATTTTACACTTTTAGTTCTCATCTTTGTTAGCTAGATGCTGAAGATGTTTTGTTTTATTTTACTTTTTTCCTGTTTGTATTCACTCCGAATACTGGGCAACAAGCCAAACTCAAGAGAAGATTAATTTGCGATGTTTTATGTGTTAAGATCCATAGTCACCATCTTCAGTGAGTTTAATATATCAAATGCTGGTATATTGATTTGCTATGCTGTACTTACTGAAAAGCAGCAAGATGGTTTTGAAATGTCCATGTGCTTGTTTAAACATCCTTCCATGTAACCCTGACCCTAATAATGTTATGCCTTAAAATTCTTCTGACTGTCATCAAAGTATTTTATGATGTGTTTCACAATAATAATGATCATTCTCAGTTGCTTCAATGCAGTCTAGCATTCCTGCTAGAGGCTAATCATCTAACCTTGGACTGATAACACCTCTCCACTCCAAAACACGGTGTGATTCACAGCCCACTCAGTGGAAGCAGTCTGCTAAAACCAGGTTCATTTTAAATGTGAATGAAAGGAAAACATGTATTTTATTAATCATTACCCTTAGAAAAGTTTCCTCTAGAAAAAGCACAGCCAAAGCAAAAGCATGATAAAGCATAGGTATGCAATGTAAAGCACAGAGAGGTATGGTAAAGCATAAAGACAAACTATGGTAAGCTAATGTAAACGCATGGGGAACAACTGCAACATGATATGATATCTATGATATTGTAGTGGACAGCACTGGATTGAGGCAGCTCAAAGCTGGTTCTGCTGCTTTCTCCTGGTCGTGCTATTTTGAGAGACACTTGTGCTGCTTCTCAAACTGCTATGCTGGTTAGAGATAAACAAACAAAAGAAAACAGCCAATCCAAAGTGCCTGTGTCAGTTAATGAAATGAAGCGTTGCTGTGTGTGTGCCTGTGCTGAGTTTTTATAAACCGAATACGTTCAATGACAAATGTTTCGACTAGAAGTCTTTTTCAATGTCCAGTTGAAAAAGCAATTTTAAAAATATGTTTTTCATACTTTAAGAACACATATTTTGTCACTATTAGAAGTCAAAACTCTACCCAAAATAATTACATTTGGTTCCTTTATGCCTAAATATGATGTTGTAGCCTTCCTACAGAATCTAGTAATTAACACCCAAACAATTTGCTTCAACACACTCCAACTGAGGGTCTGCAATGGCTATTAAATATTCAGGTTGTGCAGATCTAGGATATTGTACAATAATGCTGATTCCATGGGTCATGTGTTACCTTAGTAACTCAAGTCAGCGCTAATTTAAAAAAGAAAATAGTTGTTTTCATTGTCTTTGGCCATTGAGGCGAGATGCAAATTGCTAGTTCTACTGGAGGGGAGCGGGCCCTGGGGAATGAAACCTTTCTCATTGGGGGTATAAATAATATGCAAGAGACATATATGGGTCTGTTGGTTTTTTTCCAGCAAAATGGTTACATTAAAAAGGAGAAAAAGGAGGGTCATCTGGTTTCCATTAAGAAGATAAAATGGTTCACAAAAAACCTTTTACTAGCCTCTTTGTTACTGGGGGGTGTCCACACTACTCACTCCATCATCAACCATTTGACACAACATTAAAGGCTTCAAACGGCCTCACCCGGCCTCTTAATCAAAAACTAATTGTAATAGATATTGGGGGAGTGCTAACACTGTGACCGCTGGGGCTGGTATCAGTGGTCTAAAGCAGAAGTGAACATTAAACACAACACCAGTTTGATAGACAGGGCTTATCAGGGGAACTGGGAGAAGTGCTAAATGCTACATGTGGCTGGAGCAGCACTGGCTCCTTGCACCACACTCCTGAAGATAAGTTTATCGTAGCCTGTCAAATGGTATTTGTCAGCCTAGAGCTTGAAATAATATATAATTTTAAAAAGAACATTTTTTAGCAAATTTGCCAGGCTGTAGAACATATCACCGTATCGGAAAAAAAAAAAAAAACCTTAAATTTGATTGAATCAATCAAAGGCATCTTCCATCTGTCTTGGGCCAGCTGTTTTTAATGGGGGATTGGAAAACTTCAAAAGGGCCCAGGACAAGATGTAGTTAGCATTTGCTCTGACCTTTTTTATTTTCTTTTTAAAAGGTAAACCAAATGAGTTTTGTGAATCCTTCTAGAAACAGCTGAGCCGATCACAGGAACTCAGAACCGAGTGGTTTATTTGGAATGTAAGTATGTTATTCTTACAGACCCCACAAAATCGAACATTCTTTACACTGGAGCAAAAGCATAGTTACATTTTCACCCCATCTTCACCTGCCTGCCTTGAATTCATACTGCGTAATGAGTTGATTGTACCAATACGTGATTAGTATTGCCCAGATTGAACAGTGATAGATGAAGTGTGTTCTGGGTGAGGATGAGAGTTTCCGTGATGAAGAATGCTGGTAAGATGGCTCCTGGTAACAGGGATCGAGCTGACCACAGCAGGGATCAAGAACCCTGACAATGCAAACACTCAGATATTTACAATATTTGACCCGTGTTCTATCATCTTCTAGGGTTCTACACTTGTAGGGTTAAACCTTTAGGTTGGGACTTAGGTAGTGAGATTACTGAGAGATAAGGTATCTCCACGGCTAGAGTACAGAACTCTAGTGCTCTCTTAGTGCTAAGAGTCATGTCACTCCACACCTACACAAACACAACTGATAAACTCTGCCATGGCTACAAAGGGGTTAAGCTTCTTTTATAAATGAGCAGATATCTTGCAGGGTTTTATTTGACGAGGCGTCTCTGGGACCCTGATTTTATTAAAAAAAAAAAAATTCTCAACCTAAATGGGTAACACTTTAAATGAAGTGTCTCTAACTGCTGTGTATTTATATAGTAGTTACTTAGTAAATACAGGTGTACTTACACATAATTACAATGCTATTATGTGTATATTTTTTGCATGATATAACCCTAATCCTAACCCTATCCCTAACCCTAAACCTAACCCTATCACTTTTCTTATACTACTGTGCACTTACATATATTGTGCAAAAAGATGTACACATTAAGTACATTGTAACTATGCATAATAACATTGTAATTACAATACACAGTAATTAGAAATGCTTAATGTAAAGTGCTACCCCTAAATGCTTTATTATCCTTTTATTAATATTATGCATTCTGTCTATATGTAGTTGTTTAGTCAAACTGGTAACCTGTGAATGCACTACGAATCACCGGTGAGATACATGCATTTGAAATGCACTTATTCTTGTTTATTTTTAATTGTTGACTTTCACCTCAAATATATTTAGCTTTTACCATAGCTATGTCTTATTCAGGATACTATGCCTTTCTTTTCTCCTTTTTTTTTACTCATTTACTCATAACGGTTACCATAGTTTCATATCTTTTGCAATCTGTTGCACTAACATACACAAGGAAGCAAGCAATAGGGGGTGAAACTGATACAGCACACTAAACCAAAAGAAACTACAACATTGCAGTTGGAATAATTTAATATTTAAGCACAATTACAATGTTCATAAAACCATGCGTTTTTTCGTATTTAAAGGATTTTAATCATCATCAATGTTATCATGTGCTATCTACCTATATACACTATTGGGTTTATTTATTAAAATAAATACATACATACATACATAAATAAATAAATAAATAAATAAATAAATAAATAAATAAATGTTAGTTAGCCGCACACAACTAATTAGCAATAGGAAGTACCCTTAATTTCACTAATGCACAGATTACAGTTTTTTTTAGAAGGTTTGCCTATCTGCTCAATACACCCTACTGGTATCAATGACAAGGAATGAGAACCACTTAATAAGCAGAAGTTTTTTGGGCAATGAGGTCAGACTTACAGCACTGCTGCTGGCATTTGTGGTCGGTGCTCATGATACACTGTTTCTGAACTGTGCCCACTGCTGAGGTGAGCAGCTAGCCGTTAATGTAGTGGTATATACTGTACTATATACATGTATACATGCATACAGACAGGCTAAGCAGGGCTAAGCATGTGGTGAATGGAGTTCGGTCACTCAGGTCTTGTCCAGCTCTCTGTGTGCTTTGGTGGTTGGAACACATCAGTATGACCCTCCTTTCTGTTGAATAACACTTACAAACATGTGATTCTGTCAATATTTAGGGCTCACGGTTCACAGGTTATAAACACCAACAATAAGCTGAATGCTCCTTACTGAGCACACAATGACATGACTTGCTTTGCAAGCTATACAGGATAGATGCAAGGCTCCATTTATTTAATCACACTGTAAGGGGCCGTAAGTGTCTGCAGCTCTGTAATGAAAGGGGGATTTGATCAGACTGAAGATGGTGCGACTTCACTAAATAAGTTGGTCCTTGGTCAGTGTAATCTGGAGTTAAAGACAGTATTAGCATTTTCAAGGTGAGAGAGCTGCTTGCCTATAGACTCAGGATCAAAGTACACCCCACCTGCCTTACAAAAAAGCTTTATTTTAAAGACTGATTATTATACTTGAAGCATTGTGAAGCCTAGAAACAATACAAATGTGGAAGAATATTGTGTGTGTGTGTGTGTGTGTGCGTGTCTGCGTGTGTCTGTGTGTGTGTGTGTGTGTGTGCGCGTGTGTGTGTGTGTGCGTGTCTGAGTGTGTGTGTGTGTGTGTGTGTGTGTGTGCGTGTGTGTGTCATAACAGAGAAGATCATTCCTGTGTCCTTAGCATGATATTGCACTCTTATAAATTAGAAGGCATTAAACATTACAGGATTAAATTAACTAATTGATTCCCTTGTATTTTAATTAGTTATTGTCATTAGAAAATCATGACCTTTGGCAGCCAAGACAGAGCCAGTATTTCTTCAGACTATTGACTCATCTCTGCTTTGCATTATGAATCCCTGTCTCACCCAATGTATACTGCTAAGGGCAGACTGTCCCTGTCACCATGATTCATAATGATGTTACTAATAGTTAATGTTTGTTTCTGGGGTTTTTTTCAGGGGGGGGGCGTTTGCATGCTAAGTGAAGAGGAACACACAGTAATCATTTTTGCATCAGTGATTGTGTTGAAGGAATCAAGACAGAACTGCGTGTGAAAATGTAAATGTTTGGAGAGACTGTGGCTCCAGTAAAAGCTGAGACCTGAGGATGAGAATGAAATTAGCAGACAACAAGAAAGGGAAAAAAACATCAGAGAACCCTCCTCTATTTTAATAGCTAGATGCATGTTGCACTTCCAAACCAAGTAGGAGGATGATTAACTTGCTGGAGGTCATGGTGGTCAGTGAGAGAGACTGTGCTGTAGCCAAACCCTGAGCCCCACGTTTTCAGTACAAGGCTGCAAAACATTCCCCAAGGAAAATGATACCAGGAAGGGGTCATGTTATCACAGAGTTTGCCTGAATTGTTAAATAATTTATTGCTAGTAAAACTTTGAAATATGCTGAAGAAAACAATGTAATAATAAAAAAATTTAAAAAATCATGCGGGTTACTTTTCCATTTTTAATACTTTGGTTTTTTGTTGGTTTTTGCCCTAGTTTTTATTGCCGTGTTTTGCTTTCGCTGCTTCTTGCTTTCCAAGCTGCAGCAGCACCTGTTCTTTTTACAGGTCCTTTGTAAAGTACAGTAAACCCGTTATTAATAAAGCAAAGCGATCCAGGCAGCAAGAGGCTGTGGGGCATAACTAGAACAATACCCCCTGTCATTTTAACTCCAGAGGACTGCCACGATTTTAATAACCTTCGTCAAAATGAATTTATTGAACTCTGGCTAAATACCACACTTGTCAAGTGCCTTTAGTTGTACTTTGGCTTTTCTTGTTGTGACTGACCTATCAAAAACTGTGTAGTATTGTCTTTCTTTCTCATGTCGCATTGCAGTTCTACCCAGGTTTCACTATGAACTTCATTGAACACACTTGAGCCTGTGACCTTTGTGCTTTGCAAATTAATTTTTAATTACACAGTAAAATGCTAAAGTGCTGATTCCATGCTACAAAAATCAAGGTTATATTATAAGCTGCCTGGCTTCATGAATTCAGTGATTTTAGGCTAAACTAAGCATTGCAATCTCACACTGCATGTAGTCTCAGTTTAGTTCAAACATGTCAGCTTAAATCTTGATTTTGGAACTTATATTATTACACACCATCTGAACAACTGCAAGGGTCACTCAGTTTGCTAAGCTTCTGAAATGTGTGACATCAGTATCAATATTCTACAGGGCAGCTATTTAAAAATATTTCTAGAGTAGTCTAACTTGTGGAATTGACTTTTCCCAACAGTAGTAATTACACAATAACTTATTTAGCAGTGCTTATATATTAGAAAGAAAGTCAGCTATCTTCATGACATAGAGCAGTTCTGTTGCATCTCAAAGCAAGTCAGCTATCTTCATGACATAGAGCAGGCTATTGCATCTCAAAGATAGTCAGCTATCTTCATGACATAGAGCAGTGCTATTGCATCTCAGTGAAATTGTGCTGTGAGCTCTGAACGAGGGTCCCAGTCTTTGAGAGGCATGTGAAGTCTGGCACATGGGCACAGTCTTGACCATGCCATCTCCTCACCACGGTAACTGGAAAGAAAACAAGGAAAAACAAGATTACAGCAGCAAGAGCTCCCTTCTGCGTGGAAAGGTTTGTGCTCAAAGGTGGAATTAAAGTTACTCCCTGGGTAAGACATTGTGACGGTTTCACTTCAAGAGAAGAGTGACTGTCCGTCTTCATAAGGGTGCGCCCCTATCAAAGAGCCAATGAATCAATTCGATCTGACTGTCACTGATTAAACCCAGGCCGTGAATACCCCGCCTGTGAAGCCCGTAATAAAGCCTGTCTGGGGTCACTCCTGCACCTGCAACTATCGGCTAATCCTTTTCTGCAATAAGACCGTACATCTGGTTTGGGAAATAAGGGGTCCTTCGGCTGAGCCTCTTGCTCACTTTGCTTGAAAATGACCGCTTGCCACCTCACCCAACATTTCATATGAATTACGGCTGCCATTTTTTTCTTTTTTTATTGCAGAGGTCATCTGAGGTGCCCCTGGGGTTACTGGAGTCAACGGCTGAGAGTTCTCCGTTCCTCCGTTCTTTTCTTTTGGTTTTACTTTGTACTTGCGACCATGAAAAATGTGGTTGCAGTCTGGTTGACCTTTAGTGTTAATGAAAGGTTGAAAAGAGTGGGAGAAGGTGCTTTGTTGTTACTCTTTCTTGCTCTTTCATTGTGGTGGTTAAGGATGTCATTAAAAGCACTAACGCTGTAATAAGGACTTTCATACCTTGTTTCCACAATCAATGGTTTACGCTTAAAAATATTTCTGCTTAAGTACAGTTTTCATATCTGCTTTCCAATAGGACAAAGAAATTGTTAATGTGTGCAATATGAGGTAACACTTTACATTAAGTGTCTATAATTACTGTATATTTACATAGTAGTTACTTTGTAAATGCATGTGTAATTACACACAATTACAATCAATGTAAAGTCTTACCCAATACTAACTAAAATGGATTGCCTATTCAAAAAAGCTTGTGCTCTTTATTTATTTGAGGAATGTTCCTCTGCTTTGATGGACAAAATAAAGTTTGGTGTCTCGAATGTTGTTCTGTTTTTCTTTCATGCCGTATATACTTTGCAAAACGGATACATGGATAAATAGGCTTAATACCATGATGCCTGAAGGCAAGGAATAGTAGGTTGTTACATCATTAACTATGTAGCAAATGACACCACAAGCACATTAATAGATTTAAATAGAAATAAGTGAGTGTACTTACCATGGCATCAAAAGCATATGCGTTTGTTTTCAAACACACTTTCCCTTGACAGAAGTATGCTAAACATAAATGGTACCGTTATTAATGTCTTCAACAGGTAAAATCCATCCTTTAACCAACTGTGCTGCACAAAGGGAAAAAACACACACAAGAAGTGTTACTCAACCGGTAAGGCAGCATGCTGGGACTGGTGGTTGTAGGCAGTTAAAAATACAACATAATTACTTGCATACCAGCAGTACAGTACTACAAAGACACATTGTAACAGTGTGACACTAATGATGACACTTTCCCCTACTGTATAGTACTGCCACCTGAAGCTATTTAAGGTGGTATAAACATTTTAGTAGCCAGAAGAGAAAACTAGTTCAGAATGCCCACTGAAGTTAATTATATACAATGAAGAATTGCTTAATAGGTGTTTCTGCTAACAACTACCTTTAGCAGGCTTATATATACTTTATATAAAGCATACTAGAGAGCTGGCTTGGGTTTAAAAATCACATAAACAAATAAACAAAAGAAGAGAGATAGAGAAACACATCGCTATGGACTGGGATAGCTGTGTTGATCCTAAGTCACTCATGTTTGATACACTTTCTTTGTAGTTTGTTTTTGCACTCCCGAGTGTTAGAATAACATCCGTGCTACCTTTATAAAACCCAATGTGCTGTACTGTCACAAAGACCTCGTGAGAGTTCATAAAGTTCATGTTTCCCTGCACCCGGTGAACACGGCTTGCATCGGAAGCAATGCTTATTATCTCCCTGAGAGACTAATGAAAAAGCTCTGTATTCCAATGTCGGTCACACATGTAACAGAGTCTGAACACACGAAGGCCTCCATGACTTGTGTGTTTGTGCACCTAGTCCAATAACTTGTCCAGTAATTGCTGCATTGATTGTTAATGTCATCATGTGCTGGTATAACAACCCATGGCTCAGTCATGTGGCCGGCAGAACAATCCAAGACCTCATTGTCCATTCATTGTAGCCCCTGATTGGGCCCGTGTCTCATTCAGCTTCAGGCCAGGCAGATAAGGATCACTAGATGACTGGGCGCACACATTCTTAACATGGCTGACCCGTGACATCTCGGGGGCAGGCAGGGAGCCTGTCATGATGCGTACAATGCCATTCTTTCTTCCCCTTATCTCTGCAGATGACTTTGAGAGTTTTTATTAACTCGTTAATGACAAAAGACATCAATAGAGGAATCAAGGGGAGTGAGGCGGGTGGGGGGAGCGGTAATAATGAACATCTAAGACTTGATTTTAAACTGAGCTAGCTTTTTTTCAGACTCAATTCTGCCTGATCAACTGGTCACATCAGCCCCTGTAGTTCTAGATTTAAATTGATATTGTAACAGACTAGGGGGAGGAAGAGAGGAAAATGTAGTCCAGGAGGGGCTGAGGGACTACATTCCCCAGAATGCCATGGGAGGAAGCCAGGATGGGGCCACCTGGCTCTGATTATTAATGAAAGTCACCTGCCTGCAATCAGCAGGCAGGTATATAATCAGAAGGAAATGTTTGTTCAGGACAGTCTCCAGTCTGTATGATGGGAGACTGTCACTGTGAAGAAACCCGTGTGGTTTAAAAAGGTACTGTGTCAACCTTTTTGTGTTTTGTGTGTGTTTAAAAACTGTTTTGTTTTAATCAGTAAATGGCTTCGATAAAGCTTGAGGTAAAGGCGTAAATGTAAAATAAATTGAGAACCATGTGTACAATGCATCGGTATGCAGGCTAATGGATACGAAGTACTGGGATTTTGTTCCACTCAAGCTTGTTTATTCAGTCAGAACACATGTTGTCTCATGTGTTTCAAAGCAGTTGTGCTCAATTATGCTACACTATGACAGCTCTGCCATGACGTCCCTGTTCTGAGAGCTCACCTCAGGTCATACATTGTATTCATTTGAGGTAAAAAGGTGTGTCTTGGGGTCTGCCCTGTGAGAATGATATGAGATTCTGGTATGACTGGTCACAAAAATACCTTCCCAGTCACTTTACCAACCAGTTCGAGCAGTATGATCACACTAACCTTTAGCAGGAATGAAAAAGTCACCCTGTGTGGAGAAAAATACCATTGGTGGACATTTTCTTTCATATTTCCTAGCATATGGACTCTGTATGCATGGTTACAATGTAGAAATAACAATGACTTCTAGAACAATGAGATCATGGTCTTTATTCCAATACATAATTAGCACAATTTTTAAAAGCAAAAATGTAACCAGATGAAGTTAATAAAACATAAGTAAACCAAGTATATATATCGAGCCAATTTTCTAACCTTTCCCAACAGAATGTTTAACATGCTTTTGTCAAGGGAAAGTGTGTTTGAAAACAAACAGTGGAGATACTTATAGGCTTTTGATGCCATGGTAACTACAGTCATTTATTTCTATTTAAATCTATTCAACAGATATATTAGACAATTAGACCAATTAACAATTTGTGAATAGCAACATGCTGTTAAAGTGTAAAACATTTTTTTATATATTTTGGGTCAGAAGTTTGCTTTTTAAACAACCTCTCCGCTGTAGTGGGCTTATTCTTCTGCCAAAGCAAAATCTGAACAGAAAAGAGAGAAAATGTATTTATTTATTTTATTTTTAACCACAGACATCAAAACAAAGTTACAAGAGGCATCTTTCCAAGCACAGACACTGCAGCAAGCGCTGTTGGAGTAGCTACAGCAGACGCAGAGTTAATCAAGGCTTGTGTGTTGGTCTTCCCTCCTGGTTGGTGGTATCCTCTACTGCACTCTGTAATTGATAATGTCTTTCTGAATCAAGTACTGTAGTTTTAGCCTCATAAAAATGTTAGAGATATCCCCCCTTCGATACAACTGCAAGGTTGACTTTTTTCTTCCCCCTGTTGTTTGTTGTAATGTTACTGCAATTACAGTGTAAAAAAAGTGCTGTGAAAGATTGATTGCTCTGGTCTGTGGTTCAATTGTAAATTAGAAAGCAAAACCCCCAGAGATACACAGGCCCTATTTGTGATTAAGAAAAAAGCTCCCTGATAGACTAATAGTGAAAGTTTGTTCTCTCTTACTTGCAGGCAATTAGCTTGATGAAATGGCCCCTATTTTTGCATGTCCCGGATATGTAAACCGATATTATAATGAAGTGTCTGGCTGTTTATCATATTCTTTTCACCTTGAGCTTCGGGAGAAGTGGAATTATAATGGGCGGGGCTTTGTCCTGCATTGTAACATCATCACGTTGGCACAGAAAGGAGGGGGGGGGGCACTGATTAGGAAACAAAGCTTTTTTCCTTTTCGTTTTTTTCTCAATGGAGGTTTTTGTGCAGGGTGGAGCTGGTATGAAGTGGATACATATGTCAGCTCCCCACCCACATGCTAAAAATGAAAACAAGAAGCTGTGTTTGATTTAGTGTCAATACCAGGCTAAAAAACACGGGTACTTTCAACAACGTTTATAGGGGAGAGTCAGCACTGGTGAAAAGTAGAGGTCGACACAGGTAGAAAATACGGGACCAGGTACCAGTGCTGGAAAATATCCTGGTGACGAGAAACTCAAAGATGCACTCTAGTTTTACATGCATTGCATCTGGAAGAGGTGGTTCTACTTTTGCAGTCTTACTTTTTAGCACTGCAAGAAAATAAATATGAACTAGTTCTGCAGCAGGCATTTCAGGCTGAAATTTGATAACACTGGTTGTTAAAAAGGCTAAACTGTAGGAAAAAAGAAAAAGCTTGGACTCCATTTTTTCTTACTTAAACTGAATATCTTTAAGATCTACCATGTTGCATTTTTACCTACCATGTTGCAAGTGTTACCTACACACAATTGCAATGTTATTATGCATAGTTACAATGTGTTTAATGTTTTTTTTTGCATGATATGCCCCTAATCCTAAACCAAATGTAAAGTCTTACCAACAAAAGAAATGTTACATTGTCATTGGTTTCCAAAGTTTTAAAAGGAACTCCATTATGGGACAGTTAAAGGTAATTTGAAAACTTCTCCTTTTTTCTCATCCAGAAAGAGTTTGGAAAAAACCACAGCAAGCTGATTCAGTACCTTGCTACCCCAGCATTAAGCATTTTATAATGATCCTAGCAGAGGCCAACATGATTTTATTTTGAAGAAAGGTGTAGTGAACCAGAAAACAATAGCACATTAAAAGTAAAACAAAACCACTGACAACACATGGCAGTATTCTCAGGGGTGTCAGAACTGATATGCTTTCAAGAGGAGAGAAAACGTCCCAAATGTGGAAACAATTACTCCCAAATCTGGGACTCATATGGCAAGCATTCTATATTGTGTTTCTCATTTATAGGTCAACGTCCACAGTTACATACCATAAATATGCAAGCGGCATTCCTGTTCTGCATTGGAAGATACATTTCACGTGTGTGCTATATAGCTGAGAGCCATTCTATGCTTTCCTACAGATTGCAGGGTTTTTTATTATTTAATGAAAGGGTTTTGATTATTTTAAAAGATAAAACAACACACATGGTCCAGCTTTAGCACGTGGGAGTTTAAAGTCTGTGTGTTTATGTTCGGTGAAGGTTTTCACATCCTGCTGTCAGTCATTAGACAGGGCTTTCCAAAAACAGTGCATAAATTAGATATGTAACCAGCATTAGTAACAAAAAACAGTGTATCAATAAGGAAATTAATCCCATATTAGCAATGTAATAGCCTTAAGATATATAGGGCCATGCATACATTGATATCCCACTCATAAAGTAAGGTTACCATTCAGATTTCTTTCAATCCTAGAATATTACGACCTGATGAAAGCCTTTGAGGGGCATTGGCAGGTCACAGTGATGCCATTGTAGTGCTACTGTATTGACACTGGAGTTACTTTGGTAAGTGTTTACTTTTACTGGCAGGCTTATTTATTTATGTACTTATTTATTGATTTAGTTAGTTCTTTCTTCTAATTCTTGTTTTCAATTTTACCCAACTTCAAAAGCCCGTTTTGAATGTTTCTTAACCTCAGCGACTCATTTACTGATCAGAAGAACTCAAGTTCATTGGGCAACCTCTGTCACCACTGTCAACCCAATTGCCTCTTTTCACTTGCGGATTCAGAGAAAGCTTTCATGACTTACCCTGAACTCCACCCTGTGGAGCGTTTAACCTAGGTTAATTCCTTCTGAATATAATCCCATGATAGATAGATAGATAGATAGATAGATAGATAGATAGATAGATAGATAGATAGATAGATAGAAAGACAGACGTATGGTGAATTAATAATGTGAAAACTACACAGAAACCATACAGGGAATGATATGATATGACAAAAAATAAAAGGGTGCTGTCATAAAGCCACTCAAAATGACAATTCTGTAAACCTGTACTTCAACTTGAATGAAAATACTTTTTCAAGGAAGTTGCACATGTCTGCTAGTCCAGGAACACAATGCCTTCAAGGAGGAGTAGTTACACAAACTAAGTAGACTCAACTATAATACTTCTCAATAGATGTTTGTGAATGGCAGTGTCTGTTTTACTCTCCAGGCTACAATAGTGCTGTCATACTGAGCTGGAGCAGACCAGCATTGGATGTGTCGGTGCCAGATCACATGTCCCTCCCAGAGCATCTCATCTTTCAGGTGCGTTCCCCTTTTCTCTTCAGGATCAGCTGAGCCCTGCCCATCTTTATCACCGTGCCCTTTAGAAGGTTCCATTCGTAAAAGGAAAAACTAGACCATGAAATACCTGAAGGTAATATAAGTTAACACTTGCAAACAACCAGCAGATTTTTTAAAGAGATAACAGCCTTGAGCCGCATAATTTTGGGATTAGTTTTCAAACTTTGTAAAAGGAAGACGCACTCCCACAAAGGTGTGCAATCTGCAGTTTCTGAGCAACTCTTTGGCATCCACTTGTACAAATGCTACAATAAAAGGATTAATGTTATTCATTGACGCAGTGACCTTTCATAATCCCGTTCAGATAGGGCCAGACGGAAGTGACTAAATGGATCATCCCAGTCCGATGGCTGTTTAAGACTACACCTGAAACCGTTCAGCAGTAACGCTGATACAGCCTCCACTGCTCCATGCTTAACACGAGTGTTTATCTCACTAAGAAGAAATGTTACACTCAGCCTCCTGTTGGGTGTCCCAGTTTTCCTGCTTTGCTAATATTCAACATGTGTTACCTGGCTTTATGTGTGCCTATTTAGGTAATGAAGCTAGAACTTGGCTGGAAAAACACATAACGTAATCTACAAGGTGTAGGCAGTACCCATACTGTGAAGTCTGACAAGTAGACTGCCATCGGGATGACATTATATTACCTGTGTTTGATCCTTGTATAATGGTAAGCATACACTCCTATTTACAAGCAATGGCAACAGAGTTGATTTGGAGTGAATGTTGTGGCCCTGACCTGGTACCATTGGACAGCAAAGGACTGCGCAAAAGTTACAAGCAGCACAGAACCTCAATATTGTATGTAATATTAGCTCTTAGTCCTGACTTTGAAGAGAAATAAAAGGCCTGACCCCAGACTTTTTTCCCGATACAGTGTGCTATTACATGACCAGTTGAAGACGGTGGTCTATTGATGCAAGCCTTTTAACTGCTTCTCCTTTCTGACTCGTAAGGGCTGTTAGCTGCTGTTCCCCATTACGGGAATGTGCTCCTGAAGGAGAGCAGGGCTTCTGAGAGCCTGCTCGCATTCAAACAAATGCTTTAAACGTTCCTGTTTCACAAAGCACTTTGTGCCCTGCTGTAACTCTGCGCTATTTTTCAGAATGTCTCTCATTGATGTCAGATAAAAGCTGTAAGTCTAATTGGTTGCAGTTTATTTTATTATTTTATTTTGTTTTTGCTAACGCCTTTGTAAGGCACGAGAGGGCACTCTTGAAGGAGTATTTCCTTTTACTGAAATGGAAAACAAATCCCTAAAGGTTTGATCCAAACCAGCGTTTTTATTTTTATTCCATTTTGCTACGTTTTAGCTTTATTAACAAGATTACTGATCAAACCTTATACTGAGATTTTTCCAAACTCAAGCTAAGTACATAAAAGTTAAGTACATGATAAGAGAATGGATTGTAAAACATTATTTAGCATTCCATTAAAACTGGAATGACACTTCTATAAAAGAGGGGCCCTGACACTGTGGGATATGAGACGCATAGCAAGACCTCCGTTGAAAACTAGCTTGCATAATTAAAGGGGCCTCCCCAACTTAATCAATAAACAAACTAATGGTCAGTCAGACACACTAGCCGGAAATCAAATGTGTGACTAATGTGGCAGCCGTTCTTGTAAAATCTAAACACGTTTTCTGAACAGAGGCCTGCACAGTTTCAAGATAGCAGATAGCAGCTTGGAGCATTTTACCTAACCAGCCCCGATAGGGTTTTGTCTTAATTGTATTCTTCTGACATCATATGGGGGAAATAAAGAAACCATCCAAACCCTGTGTAAGCAGCCATGCCCTGTTTTTTATGATCGTAGGACTGAGCACAAAGAGCCCAATTCTTTTTCTACTGGAGGGACTGGATCTCTTGGAAGCCCTATTATAATCCGTTGAAACCTTGACGTTCCAGAATGCTTCAATTCCAGGTCATGGGTCGAGCTGATTCATGTTGTTTATATCAAGGTTTAAAAACCATGGAAAAGTCATTTTGGACCAAAGTGTTCTGTACCGTGGTGTGCGTTCGAATGTGATCACATGACTGAGTGAATGTTTCACACACGGCCAACAAACTGCCTCGTGCTCGCCTGCTCTCCGTCTGGCTTATTCTACCTGTGGACCAACATCGAGCAGTTTCAGCTTGTTAGAAATTAAAATGCGAAGCAGATTAGTAATAAGGCATTTGAAAAACTTAATTACCATAGATTCAATTGGTATTGCCCAGTCTGGAGCAGGGATTTAAATGTGTGCTTGAAATCACTGTTAAATGAGTCTCTCAGATCAGGATAATGACAGTGATAACAAGGGGTTGAAAATGTCAGGACAGACCTGAAGTCTAGGAGGGATATCCATCAGTTTCCCATCATCCACAGACACATGAATTTAAAGCAATGGTTCAGCAGATGTGCGGATTACTAACCCACACTCCTGGCAGCTATACAGTAACTGTTTCCAAGCATAGCCTAATACCTGTGCCAGATATCATTAGTTCACTTTGTAGGATGAGGGTTGATTAAGCTCTTAAGAGTCTTTGAACGGCCTGACCTTCCTCGTAAGAAATGCCAGATCTTGCCCAAGCGACAGTATTTTTTTTGGCAACTCTTTACATTAAGTGTCTCTAATTACGGTGTGAAAATCACTCACTTTAAATAGTCTTTATTTTTG
>CM060271.1:18768811-18796311 GCA_030684275.1 Acipenser oxyrinchus oxyrinchus | reverse complement strand
AAAAGATGTGCTGTCAGATTGCTGGGTGAAAAAGTTCATGCTGCTCATTATATTTACTACCCTGCTTGGCAAGCTAGACAGACTGAAAGACTTTTAAAGGATCTATTGATATAAAGAAACATGAATACAAGTGTTAGTAGGGAGAGTTTTAAAATGGAACAACATTATACAATGATATGTTAGCTGCACGTTATTAGTGTAAAGTTATGTTATCCTATGAGTGCTTTAGTTACATTTTCTTATAACACACATAATTTAATAGCATTTAAAATACATAGATGCCTTACTGGTTATCACAAATCTATTCACTAAAGTGTTATCATTGCATCTTTACTGGTAAAACTACAGCATACCTGCTACACCTAAATGTTTCCTCAATTATTGTCTACAGTATTTTTTCATTCCAGTCTTTCTGAATTGGTGCTGTGATCCAGCTTGCTTCAGTAACATATGCAGTTTCTGTAGTTAGTGCTATACGTTTTCACTTTGGGATACATATGGGTAATTGCCTTTCAAGGTTCATGAATTTGATTGGAAAGGTGTTGGAGGGTTCTCCCAGTCCAGCCGAGTCTCCTTGTCCATCTATTCCTTGAACCTCTGTGAGAGTGCCTGACAAGTGGGTCGTTAGGTGTCAGTTGCTGATAAGGATATCTGTCCAACTGGAAAAAGGCTGAGACCTCCCCAAGCGTTATTTCACGAGGGCCACCGGATTGAAACACTAACCTTGGCTGGAGTTGAACTGGTGACTGTGGAGAAAGGCTTCCTGTCTCCTGAATCCATTGAGTCACTGAGCTGTTTCAAATTACACATCAGTCTTTAAATGGGTTGCTAATGGACTTCTCTGAAGAAGTGTTTGTGGTTGTCTGAAATGTCTTTAAGTGTTACTGTTATGTTGCCATATCAAAAAACTTGATTATAGGAAAAGGGTTGGTTGCTTACAAAAGGATGAGCAAAACTAGATAGTAAGGAGCAAATCCCTTTTTTAATTAAGAACCAAGTGCATTTGTATTTAAGATGGGCAAAAGAAGATTGCATTTCATTAAACCTTCAACTGGAAATCTGACTATCAACAATTGACCAGAGCAGTCAACATTATTTCATGTTTTCATGCGATATACCAATCATGTTAGGAACCATGTTTGAACAGATAATTCTGGTTATTAATATGTTGAGTATGGGGCTTAAAAGAAATGCCAACATTTTATTAACCTGAATAACAATACTACTACTACTACCACTACTACTACTACTACTACTACTACTACTACTAATAATAATAATAATAATAATAATAATAATAATAATAATAATAATAATAATAATAATAATAATAGTAACAAACCACAGTAATATATAAAAAAATCAATAATCTGTAAGTATATTTTAAGTGCCTAATACAGAATTCAGTTTAATCTAGAAGAATTGTCCCATAACGTAAGTAGTCAATTTATATGTAGCACTGCTGACCCACACAAACATTATTATTTCCATATTGTTGGCCTCTGCAATGCATTTGCAACGTGCTTTGACCGAGTTGTTTTATTATATTATTTGTGCTCCTCAGTTTATAGAGTTGCATTGTGGCCACTGCAGGTTGTGTTCTGCTTTTCATCTGGAAGATACTGCAATGTTAATGCTGTGGAAATGTATTCCAAATGAAAGCCTGCGATCAGATGAGATGGTACTGGAAAAACAAAACACACACACACACACAGTCTATCATTGAAACTGCAAGTGCAGTAGTAGGTGCTCATTATAGCAGAGTGTGCTGACTGGGAATCTGTTTTGATATGAACAAAGTAACCAGTAGGGTTTCAGAAAGCCTTGTTACAGCCCATTATTCATGTGCGATTAACTGATTTATATAGCATTTAATAAGGGATCCAGATTGCCTCTAAAGCAATCAAATGCATCTTACAGCAGAGCAGAAAGTCCAGGGGGTTTCCATGTTTAAGTTAGAAAGGCAACTTGAAAGTGACTAAAGTGACATTATATCTGAAGAAAGAAAGAAAGAAAGAAAGAAAGAAAGAAAGAAAGAAAGAAAGAAAGAAAGAGGAACTGTGCTGCTGAAACAAATAGGGGGACAAAATTAGCCGATAAAATGAAATATGTTTTATAGGAAATAAATGGTGTATTGTTATGCCCAAATGAAATGTACAAATAGTGCTACAATGTGCTGCAGCCCTGCCAGTCCCAACCCATCCCCAGGCTGCGATGTTGTTCTAAGTTTGGAAGCAATGTAGAACAAATTAAACATACTTAGTCTAAATGCCATTGTTCAGTGTGCAATAAAACCATAATCCTATTCACCCTGGTTGTAACTGATAAGGGAGACTGTTGTGGTGTTTAAAGATATCTGTTGAAGTGAAAAGCAAATGAAGCACTTTCTGCTTCCCTTTCTTGAGGTTTCACCTTTATTGTGTGATAAAAAAAGCATGTTAAAAAGCCAGCTCCCCCAAAAATACACTGACACTGAAACATATCTCATCCAACTCCTTAATGACTTCAGATAAAATCAATGACAAAATGAATGAATAAATAAATTAATACATAAAGACAAATTCTAACATGATGTTGATTTGATGTAACCTTTATTCAGACAAGAATGTCTCAATAACAACTTTGACTTTAATCAAATAAATACACAAGACAGAATGAAATGAAAAGCTAACATTTATAAGAAGAAGAAGAAGAAGAAGAAGAAGAAGAAGAAGAAGAAGAAGAAGAAGAAGAGGAGGAGGAAGAAGAAGAAGAAGAAGAATGTGTCCATATTTATTACAAAGCAAAAGCATTATTATTTTTCTTGTCTTGTATGTATTTACTGTTTTTTCATGATGTTGATTTAAGCTGGCAGTTTAATTTAAATTGTCCGTGATGGTTGTTTCTCTGTATTCCATATTGACTTTCAGACATATATATATATATATATATATATATATATATATATATATATATATATATATATATATATATATATATATATATATATATATAGCTGGCTTTAGTAGAAGGTTGACAGAGTGGGTGTTGTTTTCGAATTGTAAAAGCAGTGTTTTCCTCTTCACTTCTCCCACAATAACCTGGAGGATATACATGCATTACTCAGAACATTCCACGAATCTCTCAAGCGTGCATTATCACACAATGCTCTGTAGTATACTGCATGTTTTCATACGCATTATGAAAATTGCAATCACAAAAGAGTTTATTTAACGTTGAAAGTTCAATGCTGCCTTCCCAAGCAGCCATAGATTTAACTTCTATTTTTTTTTTTATATGTGTGTATTAGTTTAACCGCTGTTAATAAACCCTGAAGGAGAAATCCCTGCTACGTGAGAGTTTATTGTTAGGGTACAAAATCACTGGCCTGTCAGCAGTTTGTACTGTCTATGGTTCAAATATTTCAGCAAGTTGAAATGTATACACTTGATTTTAGGTCAGATATCACTTGGGAACACGTAAATGCAAACACCCATGCATACAAACAACATGTAGGAGGGGAAAGTGTCAGAGTCATGGAAACAAACTTTCAAAATAGTCATTATGGGAAGTAATAATAATAATAATAATAATAATAATAATAATAATAATAATAATAATAATAATTAATAAATAAATAAATAAATAAGAACAAGATGAACTAAAAACAAGAAGTACCCTAACATTGTACATACATACATACATACATACATGCATACATACATCTGACATCTATGTTAGAAATAATGTTACATCTGTATTCACTGGTGCAACCCACGTTTCACTTAAAAGGAACTTCAAAGCGGAATGCAGTATGAAGTGAAGAATAACTACATAGGTGACTGCAGTGAAGTGGTGCTCTGAAGACCTTCAGCATGGCAGCAGTTAGAATGAATCATTCTCTGTGCATCTCAAGAAAACGGCGATGTCCCCTGTAGGCTGTGCAAACATTGCTGAGAAAAGGCCCTGCGCTGGCAGAGGTGAAGGGAGCCCTCCCTGGTCAAGTTGCCTCTGTGTGATACCAGGCAAATGTTCTTTAGAAATGTACTCAATGTAATGTTAGATTTGTGGAGCAGTAAACTGTGTGTGTGGTGTGTGTGCGTGTGTGTGGGGGGGGCGGTACTTTTATTTTCCTACAATTAAAATCGTACTTATGCCCCTATAGTGAAGAACAAGTTGTGACTTTTTACACAATTCATTTTAAAATATTCATTTTTAAATTATATTTTAAAATAAGTAAGGGTTTTCGTATTTGGAAACTTTATCATTTATAATTTAGAAATCCGTTACAAAATTCTGCATCAACTTTGCGGAGTAGCCTAATGGGCGAATTTCAGCGTGACGGTAACCTGTGTTGCTGGCAATACTTTTAATTATTGTATTGATAAATAGACCAGCACGGCATCCCCGGGTTTAAAGTTAACAGCGCGTGCAGCTGCGCAGATTGTTTCTTCTTCTGATGTAGCTAGAACTTTCAAAGGTGGGATGGTTTTATCTGAATGCTGCGGCATCACTTAGTAACCTGTAATTGCATATAAGCACAATGGTTTTGACTTACAATTAAAAAATGTAATACAATAATACAGCAGCATGGCTAAAATAATGATTTTTCTTTTTCTTCTTTTTAAACATTATTTAAATGGTATTGATAAAGGTATTCTTTAGAGGTTTAGATTGATAGAAGTATTATTATTATTATTATTATTATTATTATTATTATTATTATTATTATTATTATTATTATTATTATTATTATTATTATTATTATTTATTCAGCATCATTTTACAATACCACTCTGCTCAGCGAATTATATTTAACAGGATGTAACGGTTCACACACAACATAAAACAAGTCAGTTACTCGGCTGTGTAGCATAATTATAATAAAATACACTCCCTGCTGTAGTTGCGTAAAAGTTCTATACCCATTTCCTGCCCAGCGTTACTTCATTCTCCTGATATAATAATGCAAAGGTTTACAGGGTATCTCTTTCCGAATCCCTTTACCCTGAGTGCTCTTATTTTTATATTTCACAGATAGACAGATTGCTCGATAGATAGGTAGATTCTAACCTATGAAGTGAAATCAATTGGGTTCGGATGGCGCGGTATATCGGAAGCACACTTCTCCTTCCTTGTCTCTTTTTTTCTCGTTTTCTGACTCAATCAGTCTCTTAAAGTTGATTAGCCTGCTTAACCTTTGCTCTGTGTCGGGTCTGGAGGGGTTAATTGGAGCAGGATCACCGTGACCCCGGGTCAGAATCTTTCTATCTTCCCCTCCGAGGATTGGGGCAAGGCGGGGATGAGATTAGAGTGAAAGGGGTTTGAAACATTCGCAGCCTCTCACCTGCAAATCTGGCTATTTGATACGGAATTGAAACGCATGGGAAATTCCAAGGCGCCCTTAATTAGGTCGCGCTTCGTACCTAAAATAGACCATTAGCCTATTCTTCATTAACATTAGGGACTGATGTATTTCAAGGGTTACAAGATCCTGTGTTTCAGTACAAAAGAAGTTTGCTAGGTATATGCAAAAATGTGATTTGCTTCTGTTGTTTGTAATCTTGATGTGTATCATGTGTATTTCAATGTTTCTTTTTCTTTCTTTCTTTCTGCTATTTTGCCTTTACATCTTCTTTTCCCCGTTTTTATTATTTCTTCTCTGTCTCTCCTCTTTCTCTGTTTATACAACTCACAAGTTTTTTTTTTTCTTTTTCTTTTTCTTTTTGATGAACACACCAATTCCGTGCTGTTTGTGTATCTGTAGCACTGATGTCACACTCAGCAGTCGCTAACTCGCAGCGCTCCTCTCACACCAATCGGGTCCCCTAATCACTCGCTATCGATTCACCTAACTCTTCTCATCCCGCTCCACACACATCGCAGAGCACCGCGGCTCAGAGTGTGCTCTTTGCTTCCCAAACAACAATAAAGTGATTTACCCCTTTCTCCCTACGCTCCGAGCAGGCACAGATCGTTAAAGTCCCCGCTATTTGTGTGTGATCAGTAAATATTTAGTGTGGTGACATCCTCGCCTCCCGTCCTAATCGATGAAAAGCCCAATAGGAGGTTGACTATTGTGTGCGGGAGCTTGCTGAGTTCTATTTAGAGCTTCTCTTTCTGTGTAGATGCTATGATTTTCAGCACTCAAGCTACCGAGGAAAAAATGGTTGTTTTCTGCTTTTCAAACCGGATTGCCCATCAGCCCGTGTAGCTCTGCTTGTCCATCAGTAAATTCAATCCTGTCATCACGGTTTATTTATTTATTTATTTTTTGGGGGGGGGGTAATCTTTATCTACCTTTCTCCATCTTAATAGTTTACTTATGGTACTTTAAAAAAAAATACCATACCACGATAACTTTAACTTAACGCACTTTAAATGTATTATTATTATTATTATTATTATTATTATATTATATATATATATATATATATATATATATATATATATATATATATATATATATATATATATATATATATATATATATATATATATATATATATATATATATATATAACCTGCTCAGATCAGGTGAAATGTAACTTATGTAACTGCCCCAATTGCCATCTTCTGCGAAAAACTCAGAGTAACATGATACCGGTAAGCTTGAATATATTGTCTACACGTTTAGACCTAGCCTGGGATGTTGTTTAAATGATTTATGCGTGTCAGTCATAGTCTCCAGGACCTGTTTTATACCCGTGTATAGGTCCGACACCGGTAATTATTATCATTACTGTTATTATTATTATGTGTTGGTTATTACACATGTGCAAAGACAACGTGGCAGTTTATTTAGAGCTTCTCGTACTGCATAGATGCTATGATTTCCATTGAAAACACACATATACACAGGTGTAGGCCTGTATATACAAAGTCCTCTTTTTAAATTACAGTGCTTTATTTAGTATTTAGCATCAATCCAGGCAGAAAATGTTGCACAAGTTTTTTGGTTGAGAGAGCACCTATGAGTCCATTGAAAGGCGCTGATCCGAAAAGTCAGGAGACAAATAAAATCGATTTGAAGCGACCCTCTCTGTCCTTTTCACACAATCCCGAGACCAATTCTACAGAGACAAAGCACAATGTCTTGGGAATCCTTCACTGAAAAGACACACACACATACACACACACACACACACACACACACACACACACACACACACACACACACACACACACAGACACACACACACACACACACAAATCTACTCTCACAAATTACACACGCAGGCGTTTCAAATTCCTTCATCCCCAAAGAACGAGAGATATGGTCAATGTATTTATCGTTTGTGATGTTATTAGCAACGTTGCATTTCTGCCGGAAGAGATGAGCTTTCGGTGGTCTAAATATATTTCTTTGGGTTAGGACATCGGTCACCTTTGACCCTATAGTTCAAAATTGTTGTCTTAAAGCATCTTGGGGGGAAAAAAACATGGTTTAGCAATCCTAGCATGGTCCAAATACTGCCCATTAATAATAATAATAATAATAATAATAATAATAATAATAATAATAATAATAATGTTGGTTTCTGCAGGATCTCCTGATTATCGTTGCTATGTTTCCAGCAATAGAATGTATGTGCAGTTTGTGTTTCTCGTCCCCTGTTCAATGCACAAAACACAAATTGATGTTATTAAAATAATTATGAAGCATTCATTGTAATTTGATTAAATTCGAGCCACATACACACGGCAATGTGTCTAGTAGTCTGTGTGTATGCAAAACAAAGCGGTTTGCAAAAGCAATGCAGCGTTTTAATCCAGAATATGAAAAACAGCAATTGTTAAAACTTTGTATTGTACAAGTTAATTTACCAAATCATCGTGATCCGTGGTCAGAGATGTATACTACTACTACAACTACTACTACTACTACTACTACTAATAATAATAATAATAATAATAATAATAATAATAATAATAATAATACTAATTATTATTTATTCATATTTGTTAGTATTATTATTATTATTATTATTATTATTATTATTATTATTGCAGAATTATCTCTTGGAAATGTGGCCCAATGTACAGGAAAGCATGATGATTTGATCTTATTGTTCAAAATAATGTTACAGAATTAAACCCATCGTTCCCCTGTCCTTCATAAGCATGTCCTATTTGTCTCATTTAGGCCATGCATTAAATACATTATTTCCTAGTATACGCAAATGCTCTTGGCCATGGATGCAACATTGTGTCTTTCTCCCAACAAGGAAATATGCCTAAGGCGTAACAATATAGTTTGCCTTTTTATATTGTAATAACCTAAATGTTGATAAAAGTGCCCTACTGATATTCCTATCAGTTGAAAGCAAGCAACTCTCGGTCTCTCTGTTTGGAACAGTGGAATTTCAAATCATTACCAAAACTTAACTGCGACATGCGCATTCCTGAAGGTAGAATACAAGTTTAGATCATTAGACAGAAGTGACAGGTTTCTTTTTTTTTCGTCTTCACCTCCCCTCTCACTCTCACCCAGCCCACAAAACAAGTGTGTGTATATCTGTGCATTCTCCCTTACAAGAAACACAAGACAGACATAAATAAAGCACCCATAGGCATCTCCGAGCTGGGATTGGGGATTTCCTTTGAGGCGCGGTTATCCATTCCTAACACTTCTTTTTTTTATTGAAAGAACAATAACACCGATAATCCTACTTGCACTTAAAAAGTTACCACACGGGGATAAAACTTAACGTTAAATCAAAAATAGAAATCACTTCCTGTGTGGTTGTTAATTTTTGTGCCGTACCTTTTTTTCCGTCTCGCCAAAGGTTGCAGCCTACTTTTTTTTAACAGTTTGCATAATCGCCTAAATAAACATAAATAAGTTATTTTTTTTGTGTGTGTGCATTCAATAGACAAATGCGTCCGGTGGGAAGACAGTTGTGGATCACCTGCAAAAAAACGACTACCTATTCCGCTTAATAGAGAGAAAAAAGATGCAACCCTTTTGGGAAAGCAAACAAAGAAAATATCTCTGCGGTACGTTTGACAGAAAATATGCTTCTTTTTGTAAGATGAGTAGCCTAAGGTGTGCTAAAGTGAGTCGTTGTACTGAAGCTCTGTTTAATGGAACCTGGTACCGTTAAATCAAATAATAATAATAATAATAATAATAATAATAATAATAATAATAATAATAATAATAATAATAATAATAATAATAATAATAATAATTGTTATTTCGTGTCAGTATAGGTTGCTGTGTCTGACAAAACAATACGCACAACACTGCAGACTACCTATCCACCGCTTTCTATAACAATCAAGTTCATATCATTAGGGAACACTATAATAGTGGAGATAGCAGCTACAGTCTGTTTAACAACTGAAACGTGAGAACAAAGTAAACATGTTGCAAAGCTTGGAATGTGTCTGGCTGTACAGCTAAACTGCATCGAGATATTCATGTGATTTACAGCACGCTATACCCCTTGCTAAAAGTGTTTTTAGGAACGAAAATAATCATGACAAGTATCCTTACATTTATCAAACAAATGGCGCAAAATGTGCATACTCACCAGAACAGCAGGATCCAAAATGTGACGGTATCATTTACAGAAAAGCGCATTTTCTTTTTGGTAGCATGTTGTTTTAAAAAAAAAACAGGCACACAGATATGTGAAAGTGGTTGCTTTTAGGGGTAAATAATCTGTCTGCAAATGTTTCAAACAAAAGCCAACAAAACTCAAAACAGCTCCGGTATCCAATCCATAAGGCAGAACTGAGGGAAAACGCAACGTAGGGACCAGAACGCGGTGCTCAGCAACGTCCAAGCCAATTAGCAGAAAATCCTCAAGCATTAATCAAATTAAAATGGGTAGAAGTTTCTTTAGTGTGTTAGCGAGAGACGTGAGCTCAGAGCCGCTTTCCTTTAAGAGGTCTCCTCTATTAAAGCTAGATTTGAGGTAGAAATGAACCATACGCTAGGGGGCACCCAGATACTGTAATAGATCCGTTCTTTGACTATTTTTTTGTCTCTTCCCAGCCAGCATATGCTCTGATTTAGCACTGTAAATTTTTCAGAGGACCCAACTCTGACAGCCCCTGGTGATTTTCAAAGTGCCACAAGCCAGCGGTTAAGAATCGCACCGGCTGGGAAGTTCCGAAGCGCCCTGGGAGCCGCTTCTCCTATTCACGGCGGTTCAGTATCTCAGAATGAAAGCAATACCCGGGCACATGGTGAATTCAGAATAGTGCAGCACTACCACATCTACTGGAGGAGATATCATTTTCTTATACACACAAAGCCGTCCTCTCGCCGAACAATACATGCAGCACATTCATACATTGCATTAAAAAACATAACATACCATACAAAATGACACACACACACACACACACACACACACACACACACACACACACACACACACACACACACACTGGGGTGGCATTTTCATCAACAATTATTCAAATCCGAAAATACCCAGATATGTTTTATAATAATAATTATAATTATAATAGTCATATTTGTACCTGTTATGTCTTACTTGTGAGAATCAGTTCCCAGTTTAAGTGTATGCAGCTGTAACCCAATACCCAGTCTTGTGTGCATGTAGTGCGGGTTGCGTTTGCTTAAACTCGCCTCTTAGTTCTAATACTAATCTTGAAATGCTTTATTTCTCTGAACATGCACATTCGCAGCACGGCGGTATAACGTTGCCCGGTATGCCTAATTGCTGTGCTTAATAATGAAAATATTTAATTGCATATGAATTGTGTTTATTAGTAAGCCTTGTTGTGCCCAGGTTATGGACACAGAAAATGCTAATTGTACAAGGCACATTTTAAATCTTTGTAATAATAGTGAACATAGCTTGTTATTTAAAAGATCAGTTCAAGATGTAATACAACCAAAATCAAAAGCGGTTTGGCTTTCAAAATCGTGACCAAACTCAAATATAGATATATTATTATTGTTAGTGCTAGTATTGCTGTTATTATTACTGGCTTATGCATTTATGATGTAAATAAAGAATTATGTAGGTTTGTATTTCCATGCATCACCGCACTGTCTTGACTTTGAGTCGGGCTCGGAACAATACTTATGTTATGTCACTAAGCTATTGCAAACGTTTTGGTTTCTGCAATTAACCAATTTAATGAAATTCACATAACACCTGCTTTATTTTATTATTACAATATTTCACATATTTGGAAATGCATATTACTGTTTGGCGCTTGGTAAATCAATACTAAAAGCCCTTTAGAAAACAATATTTTATTTCTTTCCCTGTGTTTGCTGGTAGCCTTCATGTGTTAGTGAACAAGTGCCACGTCTTAAAATGTATCACATAAAACGATGGAAAAGATGCTGTTGAAACTAGTCTGGTGATGTGCGTGATATAAAGTGTATTTCTCATTGCATTCATTGTGACGGCTGATCTCTACACTATTTCTACCCTGTGCATTCGCTTTCTTTTATAATATATCCATAATTATTTACACACAGTTATCAGCTTGATTTATCTACAAAAAACAATTTGCACTGCTCATAATACACTCCAGAATTATAATATATATATAATATATTCATGTATTATAATATATTAGTGTAGTTATAAATATATAGAGAGAGCGACAGAGTATAA
Organism: Acipenser oxyrinchus oxyrinchus; assembly: GCA_030684275.1. Lineage (NCBI taxonomy): Eukaryota > Metazoa > Chordata > Actinopteri > Acipenseriformes > Acipenseridae > Acipenser > Acipenser oxyrinchus. The sequence continues at coordinate 18,784,720 of CM060271.1, read as the reverse complement.
AATAGACTTATATTTATTTGAAATTTCTTGATAGGTGCAATTCAGCCAGCTCGGATCACAGAAGTGTTTCTGGAGATCAAGAGACAAAAGATATCTTGTTTTTACGGTTTAAACAAACACAACAGAACTAGCCTATTTCCGTTTCTTGTTACGGAGGGGTTTATTGTGTGTGCTTAATATATACATTTGCAATAAAACCGAACAAGATAATCTAATAAAAGACACTCCTTGCATTGTGTACACAATGTTCCCTATAATGTAAAATACCTGGCATGTTCCTGCCATGCCGTTTGAGAATTGCTATTCTTTTTCTTTCATTTTATTCCTTTTAAACAATTATTCTCAAAACCTACCAGCAGCCCTAAGATCATTGCATAAATTATTGCTGTATGCTTAATACATCCCATTTTTATATGGGTATAGATATTTGAACCCTGAGCAATATGATTTCAATGGTTTTATATTTGACTATCTATAATTACTTAAGTTTATTGCATCCAGCTAAATAGCTGAAACATTCCATGATATCTTTCATTCTAAGTAGACCTTAGACTATGCTCGTGCAGGGGGGTTGACGAGTCTAACATAACACACCAGCGCCAATAGAACACTTGAAAACAACGCTTTTGTTGCATTAACTGATATATCGATTAATCACCACTAACTACCTGAAGAAGAAAAAAGTTACTTAAATTAACATTTTCAATAGACGTGTAAGGTTCTGTTGAATCAATGCTGGTGCTTACAAACTCACAGCTAATAGCCTCTTATTGTCGGAAGAAGAATTTAAAAGTGCACGTCACATTATCGGAAAGCAAACACTTAAAAAAAAAAAGAAAATACCTTTTTTTTTACTCTTCCATTCTTTATTCAACAGCAATATATTAAAACAACAAACGGCGATCAGCTTGCATTCTCTATAAGTCTAAACGTTTTCATATGTGTAACACATATTTAAGAATGGTGTTTCAATCGCATTTGTCCATGCGCTCCCCAGTTAATATTTAAACCCAAACATATATGTAATATCATGGTTTCATTATAATTCAGAAAATAGTGCAGAACTGGCGCGGTAGGGCGGCTGTGTCGTTAACTTGGTCTCTCTTTAGGACCAAGCGGTTTCTTCGACTTGGCAAAGCACCAAGTAGCACAAGTGCCGGCTGGCCAATGGGACTGCAGGGGCGGTCCGAGCGCTCTGACCAGTCAAACGAAGTCACTTTCCTTATAAGGCAGCCGGTCTCCATGGTAACGTGTGCTAAGTTGCAGCAGTCGTGTCAAAGTTCACTATATAGAGAGCTCAGTGCGCTGATCAGAGGGAAAGCATTCTGCCAGCCCGGCTCCTACAAATCGCGTTCACTTCCCAACCTCCCCCTTTTTAACATATTTGATCACTTCGATTCTCTGTTCTTTTTTTATTATTATTTTTTACGCGCATGAAGGAGGTTGTGTAGGTTGTGATCTTTTAAAAAAAAAGGCATTATTACCATTGCTTGCGAGTTGACTTCGTATTTCTCTCCAGCACTATAGCTACTGCTGCTGCTGTGCAGCTAGCACAACTACAACAAGAAGAGAAGGAACAAGCATCAAGATTTTTTTGTTTGTTTTATTTTTAATTCAGTTCATGATTTTCCCCAGGACTTATACTTTATCGGGGGGTCGTTCGCTGCTGGTACCTTAAGAGCCGAGCCGAGCTTTCTTTTTTTCACCCCTAATCTTTAACCTCTCCATCCAACCATTTCATTATCTTCTCTTTTTTTTTCTTTTTTTTTTGATGGGTTTCCTGAATGGCTGACGGTAAGCTGCCCTGGACCTGGCCTCAAGACTCTGGTCTCTTCTTCAGCTCGTCCCCGAATCCGGTCTAACAGACAGAAAGAAAGAAAAAAATACCTAAAAAAAAAAAAAAGAAGAAAAAGACTTGATTCAATTTCCTCCCAAGTTTCTCTAGACAATCCTATCTTCTGTGCAGCTGTGGTTTTCCCTCTTCAATCTCGCTTGATAACTGCTACGAACACGCTGCGCTCTTGAAAAAAAAAAACAAATCAAAGCAACTGAAGCCCACCCCTCCAAAAAAGGGACAAAAAAAGGGACAAAAAAAAAGTTTCTCGACGTCGTCTGATAGATATGGCAATGGTAGTGTGGCGCGGCTCCCAGGACGAAGTATCCGAAACGCAAGGGACCCTGACTTCCCAGGTCCCGCAAGTAGGACCACTGGTGCTGTCGACCTCTCAGGCTGCACAAGCGAACCCACAGACTCCCGTGCAAGGGGGGCCTCCGACCACAACAGCGCAGTCTACTCCGTCAAACCAGACGAACCAGCAAAGCCAAACGGTGGAAAAACAACAGCCTCCGCACATCGAGTGCGTGGTTTGCGGGGACAAGTCGAGTGGCAAGCACTATGGCCAGTTCACCTGCGAGGGTTGCAAAAGCTTCTTTAAAAGGAGTGTACGGAGAAACTTGAGTTACACATGCCGTGCCAATAGGAACTGCCCCATTGACCAACACCACCGCAATCAGTGTCAGTACTGCCGCCTCAAAAAGTGCCTCAAAGTCGGCATGAGACGGGAAGGTATTGGAATTTTATTTTTGTGTTTATATTGCTCTCGATGTTTCTGTGTTTCTTCCCCCCCCAGGTCCCATCCCTGTGTGGTTTGTGTGTTTTGTTGCCGCCTTCCTTGTTTCCAACAGGAATACGCTCAGGTTTAACAACACAGACGAACCGTAAAGCGTTTTGTTTTATGATTTATTTCTGTAATGTTCGTCTGAAGCAGCGTAAATCGTTTTTTTATTATTATTTTAAATGATAGTTTATCAGCACCGACAAATGTGTGTGAGTGGGTTTCTTTTCTTACTTGTGTCTTCGTATCGGTACCGATTAAATCAATATTAATCTTCGCATTTCAATAATACATGGGAAAGAATATGAATGAGGCGATGTTTAAATGGCAAAGCCTGGCTTCAAACGTTTGACATGCATGACGTTTCTGAAGCCAATTTGTATTGTTCTCCTTGAATATTTCACCCACATTGTAACTCCCTCAAGCTACGCCGAGTTTAAAAGCTGACAATGCACGTTAAGTAATACTGTGTTTGTTTATTTCTTTGTTTTAAAATAGCCCGAGTGAGTACTGTTTACGAAACTCTGCTGCTGCCTCGCTGCTGTCGAAGTAGGTTAAGGGTTAGAAGCAGCCCGTTTTCTTTGTGGCTGTGTACAGTTTCAACACGAGCATGAACTGAACTGGGCAGACGAATTAAACTGATGCATTTTATGAGAATAGCCTACCAAAAAAAACACGCCGATTGTATACACAAATTAGAAGTGTCTTAGCCATAATGGTATTTTTAAAGTGTAAGTAACTGATTTGATGACAGTCACACGGCAAATCCTAAACGCTTTATGCAGATTTAACATATGCATTACTACTACTACTACTACTACTACTACTACTACTACTACTACTACTAATAATAATAATAATAATAATAATAATAATAATAATAATAATAATAATAGAATCATAAAGAAAACATAGAAACAAGAGTGTCTATAGAAATGTGAGGCTTTGTTTTGACTGTAGAACTTTACATCAGGCGGATATTGACATGGCATTAATGAAAATGTGGTGGTTGTGATTTTTAGATTTGTTTAGGTGTTATTATTATTACTATAACTATTGCTACCACACTATTGCTGCTGCAGGTTTGTGGCTGTTAATGGGACAATGCAATGCTATCCGGTTCCGCTGCCATTTAATGAATATATGTAGAATTCAGGCATCAATATCTGCAGTTTCTCTTTTTACTGCAGCAGTACAAAGGGGACGGATGCCACCCACGCAGCCACACCATGGCCAGTTCTCCTTGACAAATGGGGACCCCCTGAACTGCCATTCCTACTTATCCGGATATATCTCCCTTCTTCTGAGAGCAGAGCCCTACCCAACTTCCCGATATGGCAGCCAGTGCATGCAGCCTAACAACATCATGGGCATCGAGAACATTTGTGAACTGGCAGCCAGGATGCTGTTCAGCGCGGTGGAGTGGGCAAGGAATATACCTTTCTTTCCAGACCTTCAGATCACTGACCAGGTGGCCCTGTTAAGGCTCACCTGGAGCGAGTTGTTTGTGCTCAACGCTGCCCAGTGTTCCATGCCGCTCCACGTGGCTCCTCTGCTGGCGGCGGCAGGCCTCCACGCCTCGCCCATGTCAGCAGACAGAGTGGTCGCCTTCATGGACCACATAAGAATCTTCCAAGAACAAGTGGAGAAGCTCAAGGCTTTGCATGTTGATTCTGCAGAATACAGTTGCTTAAAAGCTATAGTGCTTTTCACCTCAGGTAAGGAACACACGTCACAATATCCTTCCATTATATCACCGATGCAATTTCTCTGTCTTGCAATCTCGTTCGTATTGTAATATTTCCCTCAGCTGTTTATTATTATTATTATTATTATTATTATTATTATTATTATTATTATTATTATTATTATTATTATTATTATTATTATTATAGTATTAATACTGTTTAAGATCATTACATGTGTTCTAAAGGTCTGTTACCTTCATAGGCCTATTTAAGACTTCACTGTATTTATGCAACTAACAAAATACACTTTTTAAAAAATGCCTTCAGCTTAACATTTTAAATTAAAGAATTGTTCACAAAGTGTAACGTTGATAACACTTGTCAGTAGTGATAATACACCTCAGTAACGCACACCAAATCCAGGTTTACACGCAAACAGAAATGCTGAAAAACTACAAAGTAAAACCCGATCGACACTAAGCTGATCTGTAGCCCGTGTAGAGTAATAGACGCGATAGACGCGGATGGCACACTGATAAAATGCATTGATCTGTCATATATGTTGCCATAATTGGAGATCAAGACTATATGCTATAAAGTAATACCCGTCTGCTAGGAGAGGCTCGCCACGTTTAGGGAAAGACATAATTCAAAATCAACATTTCAAATCAGTGTTTTAAATTCACCTAAGCGGGCAATTTAAACATACAACATTTTTTTTTTTCAATTTAGCTCAATACTTACGCATCTTTTTTTTAAAAAAAAATCATTTTACATGTATAGGACATCAGTTGTAATTGGGTCGATATTCAACGCTGCTAAGAAAACCCTAACAAGTGTTGTGGCGATTATTATTTCAATGTTATTTTAGTGTGGAGTCGATGTTGCGAATCTCAAAGAGAATCCTTTGGAAGTGTTTTAGAAAAGTACTCTCAGTGGTGATCCGTGTCACTGTTTGTTCATAGTATTCAATCGCAATGCGTGTGAAAATCCTTCAGCCTAATAAAATGAGACAAATGTGCTGACGGGTAATACATTGAGAAACAGCGTGTGCATCAAAATAGAAAATAAAAAGTATGCTCTTTATAATGTATGTAAGCAGTCTGAATAATAATAATAATAATAATAATAATAATAATAATAATAATAATAATAATAATAATAATAATAATAATAGAAACAAGGCCAAGTATTTATAGAAAGAAACACATGTTGATTGAATAGTTCTCTCATTCCAAACTCTGAGCACAACCTTGCATGTCTGAAGTCACAACCTTGCATGTCTGAAGTCACAACCTTGCATGACATTTTCGAAGCAGGAGTGTGTGTTCCACAGAGTGTCTTAAATTACACAAAACACGTCTCCCTGAAGTTACGATTAATAAAGTAATTACTCATCTGGGCTTCAGGGCTTGATATGAGGAAACAGAAATGTTCAGTTTACGTGGGAAAAAGACACTCAACCCTTTCCTTGTTATGTTAGGGTGATCTGGGGATCCAAAGCATTCTCTGGACCTCTTCCAGAGCTGGGTCGTGACCCGAACTTCCTCTGTTGTATTATTACTTGGCGCATAAAAAAGAAGAAGAAAACTTTATTATTTTACCTAATAACTCATTACAATGTAACATCTTTTGTTAAAAGACCGTCTCCTGTTTTTTCTCTCCCCACCCCCGTGTTAATGTTGAAGTCATTGGGATAGCATGGTATTCAGAGGTAATGCAGTGTAGTGTATGTGGTTTTGTTTTCCCTGTTAGGCTGATGGTACTGAAACAATTATCATTACCGTGTACGGTATACCACAGTCTTTGTGCTATCGAGCAATCGTATATTTTGTCTTATACCCGTGTGGGGAGAAATAATATAAATAAATAAATGAATAAATAAATAAATAAAATCCGGCAGATTGTTTGCCAAAACGTGAGGCCTGCGTGCTTGACAGCGAACCATTTTTGTGCTGAAGCGTTGATATTTTTGTTTACACCGCCGAGGCCAGATACCATGCAAACACATACATAGCCAGCGTTGCTGCAAACCTACGACGGCCATATTTTTTTTGCGATTCCAGCAATACGGTATAAGCCTGGGTGAGTGCGGCTGCTCAAGCCGTCCTATCTGGGGTAAATACTGTTTATTTTAGTCCCGGCTGCAACACCATGAAACATGCACAGAAAAGGTCAGGTCACAAGCCCTGGTGTTGTTTAAAAGCGACGGCAAAACCTATTAATAAGACTGCCTGTATTATTTATACTATTTCAGATCTCAGAACCCTTCCCTTTTCCATAGCATCAATCTGGATGTACATAAATACCACAGGCAAACACAGAGATCACTGTTTGAATGGCTGGTTTTGAATAAGGCAAGCTGAACCCAGGATTTTTTTAAAGAGGCGTTGTTGTCAGTTTCACAGAATTAAAATACAACGCATATATATGTGTACACAACTCAGACAGGGACGGTGCCTTGAAGAGAGAGAACCGCGTTTGATCATCATTGAGTTAAATAATAATTGGACTACAGTGTTTAATTTTGAAGTTACAGATCCATAGGCCCTCATAACATTTTATTCCAACACTAGGGCAGTTCTCTTTATTTTTTTTTAAACGACTTTGAAAAATAAAATAAAACGTGGCACTCACTTTTCATTTCAGTTGCAAAATATGTAATACCTGATCCGCGAAATTGAATGTTTATTTTTTTTAAATTGCAAAAAAAAAAATTAAATAAATAATGACTTGTCACATTTAATTGCATGATCTGAAGGCCCAATGTATTTTTCTTTTTTGCTTGTTTTTGTACAAGAGTTAGTGTTTCAAATTGAATCAAGCGCTTGATCTGACGATTTCTCTTGCTTTTCCCTCCGCTTCTAGATGCTTGTGGTCTTTCAGATGTGGCTCATGTGGAAAGTTTGCAAGAAAAGTCCCAGTGTGCATTGGAAGAGTATGTTAGGAGCCAGTACCCCAACCAGCCGACTCGCTTTGGAAAGCTTTTGCTTCGCCTGCCTTCTCTCCGCACAGTCTCTTCTTCTGTCATAGAGCAATTATTTTTTGTCCGTTTGGTAGGTAAGACCCCGATAGAAACCCTCATCAGAGATATGCTGCTATCTGGGAGCAGCTTTAACTGGCCTTACATGTCAATCCAGTAGACAGAGAAGGAGAACCCCTTTCTCTTTAGAAGGGAGCAAAATGCTGTTACAAGTTACTAAAGAAGAGAGAGGCATTTTTTTTAAAGGACTGTGAATTAAAAAAAAAAAAGACTTTCAATGAACTTTCTAAATGCATTTAAGAACTCATGTGTCATTCTGAACAACTTGCTACTTATCATTTTTGTAAAAAAGGACATTTTCTTTTTTTCTTTTTTTTTGCTAAACTTGAGAAAAAGTCGATAAAAAGTGCATTTAAAAAGGAGAATTTGGAGAAAATTAGGAGAAAAGAAAAAAAGTAAGTTTTCTTTTCCAAATTATTATGAATTGTCCTGTGTCTATGTATCTATAGCTGTTTTTGTATATACTTTTTTTTTTTCTTTCCTGGTTCCAAACCGGCTTATTAATGTGGTTCTGTAGTATACGATTTATTATATATATATATATATATATATATATATATATATATATATATATATATATATATATATATATATATATATATATATATATAACCATGGCTTTTATCAAGCAGAAAAAAACAAAAAAACAAAACAAAAAACCTGTGTATTATGTAAAGTATATGTTCTACAAGAATTAAAACTGAATCCACTACAATGTTTAGGATGGGGATGGGGGGGGGGATTGTATAAAATACATAACGCTGGAAGCGCACTTAATGTACAATGAAGACCCACAGATCTACAAGGGAGGGGGCGGCGGTCTGGGGGGATAAAGTTGACCACTATTCAGTGACCCAACAACAAAAGTAGGAATACCCTGAGGACATGGAGTTTGGGGATTCTGTGCTGATACGATATTTCTGTAGAGCCAGGTGTCCAAGGCACAGTACACTTCAAAAATGAAAAGGCAAAACGGCATTTCCGTCATCGTGCATCTCACAATGGAAAACTTAAACCTGTATATTTGCAACGCGTTTGGAAGTATAACTATTGTCTATATTTTGCCCTTTTTTGTTGTTGAAAATTTACATTGGATTCAGCATGAAAAAAAAAAACAGTGTTGGCACTTATAGTTAACACGTGGAGAATTCCTAGGATTTAAACAACTTTGTGTTTATGAGCTATAGCGCTTTAAAAAAAAAAAAAAAAAAAAAAAAAAAAACTTCATATTGTGTCCTGTAAAAGTTTTAATAATTGAAATGTTTGGTTAAGTCATTGTGTGTAAAATTCCAATAGAAAAAAAAAAAGTATGTGGGAATTAAAATATTAATTGATATATGAACCTTGTTTGGCTTTACAAGTGTACTTTAATCGGATCTCCCAAATTCCGGTATGCCCGTGGGTCTTTCATGTCACACGAACATATGTATTTATTTACTGCTAAAAAAGAAAAGGTAAAGACTTACTACATTTTAATAACAATAAGAAGTACCATTATAATTCTAATAATATATCATTAATATCCATCAGTATTAATATTATACAACGGCGCTGCGAATGTTTTAAACATATTACGTTGTTAAGCCCTTCTTTGTCACATTTTAAGTGCCTGTGCAGCGGGGGAAGAAAAACAAAACAGACGAAAAAAAGAAGTGTTATAAACCTCAGAAACATTGTGAGATAAGAAACAACACGCCTGCGAGCCAGTGTCTCACGCACTAGAGACATGCAAGCAGTTAGAAACAGCGTTCTTGTAAATATAGGTCAATTCTTTTCAAGAAGATTTCCTTTATACAAAGTATATGTGATTTAAAAAAAAAAAAAATGTGGTTGCCATTTTTTCCTCTTTTTTTTTTTGGTTGAGAGATGTTCAAATCGAGTGACTGAAATAGCAGGTAGCATTGAAGGTCTGTTTTCAATGTAAATAACAATAATACATCATTTTAATTCGACATATATATATATATATATATATATATATATATATATATATATATATATATATATATATATATATATATATATAGACTGTGAACGCATGACACAGGTCGCTAACCTATTTTACGTTCAGTATAAATAAATGTATTTTTTTTTTTCTGGGGGGGGGTTGTATAGATATAATCTGTGCATTCAGTACAATAGCCCTTGTATTTAAAAAAAAAAAAAAGAAAAAAGGTTGGAAATACTAATTGAGCAGGGTTGCTCTGTTAGGAAGAGGGGAGCTGTTTTGTTGAGGTGTTTTGCTATTTTTGGTCTGTACCAGATGACTTGTGTGAGAAAGTGGAAGCTGGCACTGTTGTTCTCGTTTGAGGCTTGTCTCCACCGCACACGACACCATGTTGTGGTTGAATTAAAAGGGATCGTTTTGTATAGCTGATTGAGCAGTAAACTTTGAGCTGTTTATACAGACAAATTTGGACCAGAGAATGATATATGATTGTAATAATGAACACAGTTTAAACAACTGACCCACCGTTTATATATATATATATATATATATATATATATATATATATATATATATATATATATATATATATATATATAACTGCAGGGTATGGCTAACGTATAGATACATCATTTTTTATTATTAATTGCAAGTGATATACATATAAATATATATGTGAGTGTGTGTGAAAGTTTATAGTTAAACAAAATTCTTGTTTGTTTGTGTTAGCTTATTGTAAACGAGCATTCTGTTGTAAATTTGTTCTTGGTATTAAATTATAATTTATGACTTTGAAATCAAAAGGCATTCCCTGTTTTCTTACTTCCCCACGTTGTGTGAATACAATATGTATAAGTTATCTTATAGAAAGGGCTGGCTGAGCTCTCCTGTTAGCGTTTGACTATAATATCAAACCAGTGTATATGTTCTTGAACGTGTGTACAATCAACACACCGTACCTCGAGGCTCTATTTCATATAGGCGTGAGCTAATACAATTTTAAATAAACTTCCCTCTCCCTTTCGAGAACACAAGGTTTAACCTGCTTGGTCATTGAAGAGATTGTTCTGAGAAAACTACACACTATATTTAAAAGCTGCAGGAACGTGGCGACTCCTCTCCTTTAAGTGTGGATTTTTCCTTGCGTTATTTCTTCTTTTGTAACTGCAAGGTCCGCTTTCGTCTCTTTTTTCTGCGAGTGTGTCTATGTGTCTGTGTTGTAAGGCGAGGTAAACGCGAGCTGAAATCCTTCACAACACTAAGAATTCCCATTTAAAGCAAACGCAGCCTAAAAAAACAAAACACTACGTGATAAACAAGGTGTGATCACTGGTGCTTTACAAAATAACAGCACGGAAAACAGCCTCTGATCTCGTACAGCCTACATCTGAAACGCGCCTGCGATTTTTTTTTTATTTTTTATGAAAGACAATACTGAAGGGAGATGCTACATCTAATCTCCGTTTAGCTACAGAAAACCACTTCGACACAGTATCTTAAAACGCGAGAGAGTAAGGTCTTTTGTTGCAGTTTTTCTCCCTTCGTGTGCGCTATTATTTGACCACCCTAAAGTTGTGTGTTAAATGGCATTTTCGGGATTGTCTGTATGGCAGATGAAGCGTGTGAAAGTATGCCTTTAAGCTGGCTTTTGACTTGGCGTTCTGTTAGTTGAGCCAACATGGCGTCTTACATTGCACTGCAAGCTTGCTCTCCGAAGCAAAACAGTGCTGAGTAATAGAAAACACATTGCACTAGCAAAAGGCCCCCCTCCACCTGGATCCAAGCCCCCAATAAAACTAAAGACAGCAGGAGAAAGCGGGTCCGCGGTTATTTAGTAATTAGGCACCCGGGAGCATTTGGGGAAAACATTTTTTCAAGATCCTCGTTAAAAACGGGCCCGGGCAATGTATTTTTTATTTATTTATTTTCTTTTGCTGAGGCGCAGATTTTTTAAGCTTTCTATGGAATGGCCTTTTGTTTAACATTACGATGTTTCGATACAGAGTAAATGTGGAACCTAAGTGTGCTATTAATAAAGCGTGCACTGTATATGCAGGCTCTAACGTTTCATTATTAATAGTCGTACTATAATCTGTGTTGGGTATTCGAAAATCTAATACGCATAGCCTATGTGGTCCAGTCGCATAACAACAATCATGATTCCCTCTTAGAACGGCGAATACTAAATGGACAGTTTAATAATTCATATTGAAAGGTAACGCATATAGAGTCAGGAACAATTATTGAACATTATGCGTGTAGATATTTTGAAATCAGAAATAATTATGCAAGGGTGTTCATCTTATTTGTGCACAGGCTATTGAATATATATATATATATATATATATATATATATATATATATATATATATATATATATATATGTGTGTGTGTGTGTGTGTGTGTGTGTGTGTGTGTGTGTGTGTGTGTGTGTGTGTGTATGTATATAATCAATGCATTGATTAATTTATTGGACCCTTTTAATGCCAATAGAGGTGACTTAAACCTGTATGCATGTAATGCATGTATAGAGTGAAAGTATTGGAGGGTTTATGCGATAGTTGGTATTTATTTATTTATTTATTTATTTATTTAAGCTCTCCGGGTTATTTCCCCACATTTTTTCAAATTTCAAAGGCACTGTGCTTCAGCCTAATTAATGGTGAAATTCAGCTAAATCTAATTGCGCACTCATTTTAAAGCAGTTAGTACTGACTTTGGTGTAACAGGACCCCGGTTAAAAACGTTGATGTATGATTGTTTTTCAATACCTTTTTATTTTATTTTTACTCGCAAAGGCATGCACTATACGCTCACCGCATGCTTTAGGTTTGCAGCATATCTATTATGGAGTGCTCTGAACAAATAACGGGCTGAAACATGGCCTTTTAAAATCCACAAATAAAGTTTATAAATACTATTTTAGAAATATTTTATTTTTTTCGTTATTAAAATAAATAAACAGGCTACGTATGTAAAATACAAAACCAAACTGTACCCAAGTGTTTTCTTTTTTTCCTTTTTTTTGTCAATGTAAATCTTGGTTATTCTTTTATTTCGTTTAACACTTTAGAAACCTCCAAAATGTTAAATTTGAACGCGAAGAGGCCGCATTTTGTCAAAACGCATTTCGATATCACAGCATTTGCAACTCTCTTTGTGATAGGAAAAAAAGAATCATCGACAACGATTCTCTTTTTATTTAAGTATATAAAGCATGTAGAAAAGAGCATTTCAATAAATTACCTCTGATAAAATATGGACATTTTTACTTATATGCAACATATCTGCGATTCAGATAACAGAAAGATTGTAGCGTGCAGCAAAAAAATAAAATAAATAAATAAAACAGAGAGAAAGAATAATATGTATATCACCGAGCAGGTTTGCAATAATTTGGATCATGACTGCACTGGAGTGATTTTAGTTGACAGTGCGTGTGCTCGCGCTGAACTCTGTAATTCTCACTTCTGTTCCTTCATTAGGAGTGGACAACTAACTAATGAGCTCTCCCCCAGTACAATGTCACTTTCATTTATTTTCTTCTGTAAAACTTTAGGGGTGAGATGATGAAACACAGCAAAGCCACTTTTTCCCCCTTTTTTTTCATAACATCCTATTGTTTGTTAAAATCTCTAGTCTGCACTGACATTCGCGCACAATTATAAACCGGGGCTTAGCAGCATTTTTGCACAAGCAAAACCTGCTCCACCCAGTTTTTGCAAGGGGGTTTAAAACTTTTCTCAAAGGGCGGTGTGGATTCGGGTGTTATTTTTAGACCTTTCTACATTCTGATGACGAGCAGTCCTAATAAATGGTATCAGCGTTACAATTGGTTCCGACGCATCTAAACCGCCGTGGTCTGTAGATCTATCCTCCGTGCGGCCTTATGACTGTTGGAGGAAACATCCCATGCGTGTATGAGTGAAAGCTATTTAAATAATAGCCTCATAAGCGAACCTAAAATGCGACAGAGGTTTAACAAACAAACGCAAACATGTGTGTAAAGCCGTCCTGTGTTGCATCTTTAAAAACATACGTGTGTGTGTGTGTGTGTGTGTGTGTGTGTGTGTGTGTGTGTGTGTGTGTGTGTGTGTGTGTGTGTGTGTGTGTGTGTGTGTGTGTGTGTGTGTGTGTGTGTCCAGTTTTCCATGAGAATGTTAGTGCAGTCTTATCAAGTCTGTAACAGGATCCCACCAGTCGACTTGAAAGACACGCTTGGGCTTAAATATTTTTACACAAGTTTATCTAGTCCCCGTAGATTTTTTCATCTCCAGTCCATGGAAATTGAAGTTAAAGGCGGCAGAAGTAATCTGTTGCATTTCTTGTCAAACGGAACAGGATTTTTTGAAAAAAAAAAAAAAACTAGATCAATACATGATACAGAAAGCTTTACCTTAATTTTGGACAGGAATGTAACAAGTAGTCTGTAAAATATGTGCGTCTCTGTGTCAGTGTGTGTGTGTGTGTGTGTGTGTGTGTGTGTGTGTGTGTGTGTGTGTGTGTGTGTGTGTGTGTGTGTGTGTGTGTGTGTGTGTGTGTGCGCGCGCGCACTTGTTATCTTTCCTTTATTCTTCCCAGTCGAGTCGTCGATGCACCTTATTCGTTTAATCCCTGTCTTTCTTTCAATGTGTTATTATTCTCTGTTTCGTTCCTCCCCCATAGTTCTTAGCAAATTGGTGCTAACTTGTGCCTTTATGTTCACTCTCTAACTGGAGGTAATCAGGCGCCGCATGTCTCTCTCTAAAAGCATTTAATAAATGTCTATTAGAGTGCTACAAATGCAAGATACATTCAGCCAGTCTGCTGCCTCCCGAATCTAAACGGTAATGATGGATTTATCAACAGGGCCTCGCCTTTAGCACAGCTATAGAGAACAAGTCTGCGAAATAAGTGTTTCCAATTACCACTCATATTGTTTACAACCCTCCCTTCCTCGCGAAACTCATAAGAAATGCTATTGTGTGTTTTCTGTCTTTGACAATCCATTTGTCATATTTTGGGGACCTATACTAAATTAACAGATACATAAAAGCAGAGTGGCCGCTATTATTAATGGCATAAGCGTGTGAATGATCATCCATTGTGCTATAACTGCGTGTACGGTCGGCAAGTCTAATTCTGCTCTGGGTCCCGAGTGTCTGCAATGGAACCCCCCCCCCCCCTTTTTCACCACTGCGACCCCTACAGGGGTGCTGGGGAGATATAGCGGGGCTGTCTACACCCTGCTCTTTGCTCCAGGACAGTGAGCCACAATCCCCGTTAGTTTACAGGGCAGAGGGGTCCTCTTTCCGCAGTGATAAGTACAGAGGAACCCGTGAACCCCGAGAACTCCGTGGCAAGACAGATCCTGAGCTCTAGAAAACACCAGGCCCAATTGCAACCTGGCTGGCAAAAGCCATAGAGGTCAGGAACCCTTCTACTCGTGTCCCTTCCATAGAGCGGTGGATATCTCAGAACAGTTGTGGAGGAATATTCAAGAGTTAAACACCACAGGTCTTCCATTCTGCATTGTGGTGCACATCTTTTTCTCTTTTTTTCTTTTGTTTTTGGAAGTGATACACGATATAAACTAAATGTGTAAGAGTTAAACATAAATGTAACAGCTTCTTGTGAACACTAGTGCTCTATTTCTTTCTGTTTGTTCTTTTACCATGAGTGAATGTTGTACATTGAATTCATTTTGTGCTGTAATTTCTTTGTAATAAACGAGTTTACCAGATACATTTTAGCACTTGTTTCTCCCTTGTGTGTGTGTGTGTGTGTGTGTGTGTGTGTGTGTGTGTGTGTGTGTGTGTGTGTGTGTGTGTGTGTTTAATTAAAACATATTTCTGAGGGTCCCTTTGTGCAATACGTTCTGTCCTGCAGTTTTCATTGAGATGTATCTGTAGTTTCACTGACTGTCAGTTATCTTTGTTCTTTTAAATAAAGTGCTTTTAAATGGACTCGGTGCTCCCAGCGTGCGTTCCTCTCTCTAAATGTAAGAAAATTGTGCCATCTACCCGCTATTCACAGAACTGTCACTCCCAGGGACCTCCCAGGACCTCAAGCCAACTTCCATACAAAGGAAGATGTGGGGAGGGGGTTGTGGGGAAATGGTTTATCAGAACCTTCAAGATCTCAAACCAAAGTAACCGTTTAAAAATACATTTTAGGTGCCTCCCCAGTTCATAGGTAGTTACTGCTTGTAGAATTGTCACCCCGCAATTCTAATAGAATAACAATCAAGGGAAACTCGCATCCAGTCCACTGTTTTCTAAATGAAGAAAGACACAATAAAATTGTAAGAAGTTATGAAACTCGTTGTAGTGTTTTTAATTGAGCACCTTTGTTTAACACACACACGTGTTTTCCACATATCTTTCTCTGAGTTTTAGAAATGTCTTCTGCACTCGTGTGATAAATGATGATTCACAACACACTTTAATTGTGTGACAGATTTTTCTTTTTTTTTTTTGGTTTGCTTGGTTTTATAATACATGTAAACATATTATTAAATTGCATTCAGATATCACGGGTTATATTTGTCTATGGTTCTCATTTTTAAGCAGTTAAACAAAACTTGTATTAAATTAGTTCATTAAAAATATTTAACTTAACAGAAGGAATGTAATT
>CM060271.1:18663811-18766311 GCA_030684275.1 Acipenser oxyrinchus oxyrinchus | reverse complement strand
AATATTATTGCCATCGTTATTATTATTGGTGAATTTTAAGTAGTTTACGGAGCGGCGGAGAGCAGAGCCCAATGGAGACTAACGTGTCAGCCGAGCAGGTAAGAGAAAGAGTGGATGACGAGAAAGAAATGGTCATTAAAATGAAGCAAACAGTCAAAAAGAAAAACAAAAGGAAAATGTAATCCCCGTAGGCCTGTGAGGGGGGGGGGTCTCCTCGTTTGTCCCGCAGCGCATCTAGAATTAGCAAAAAAACCCAAAAAAAGTATTAAATACCGTTACATATTTCACATTATTTAACATACCGTGTGATTGGTTGTCTGTGTGCGAATACGCTACAGTTCATTTGTTTACATGAACACGGTAACTATTTATTTCTGTGCGTCATTTATCGCGTTTCCTTTGGAAGGAGAATGATCTAATTTGTCTCTTACCCGTTCCACTCTGAGTGTTTATAATTACTAACACATCACGGCCGATTCTTAACTAACAGCAAAGTTGTAAATTACCACCTTCCCTCCAAAATTTCTCATTTGTCAGCGTTGATTGATTTGATTAATATCCCACTTCTTGAGATCATTTCGCTGGCAGTATATAATCACCACGGACCTGGACTAACTGCCAGATTGATCCATGTATATTTATTTCTATGCAGAGAAGGCGTGGCGCCTTTGAAACAACATGAGTCCGTATTGTGTGCAGGTTTATTGACTTATTATAATCGAGCACTTGCTTATAGTAACCATTATTATGCTATCGTTCAAAACAAGATCATCTATTTATTTTAATTTCTGTCACAAAGATGAGGAAGGTAGATTGATTGATGAACTGATAACGTTGGACATACCACGGCACTCATATGTTACTGTAACCATGATACCGTTTAAAAATCTGCAATAAAATACCATACAATACAATTCAATTTGAAATAAAACAACAGACACCATCTAGATGGCGTGATATGCATCGTGTGGTGCGATGTGATTTGAAATGGTCAGCGCTGTATATTGGTCCCGTTCTATTTGAAAGGTTACTGGGTATTTGTTTTACAGCGTAAGTAACACTTAGAGATTTATCTGAAACCCGTGTCCCTCTGAAAGAGAACCCTGACGGATAGTCCACAATATTACCCTTTTTTCCCCGTGTGGTAATAAATAAAATTGGTATATGGGATCTTACATTTCATATCTAGCATTTAATTTGAACACTTTACTTTTAAAATGATGATATAAAATGATTTATTTTATGCATAGGTCTATATCAATCAGCCATTGTTGCCCCAATATAACATTAAGCATTCTGCCTATATATATATAAACACACACACACATTTATCGTGAGCATTGCTGTCGAATACGCAGACATTGTATTATTAACATTATAAATGAATCTGTCTAGTTGACCATGGAATGGAAAAATAAATAAAACGAAGTGAAGAAATTAAAATCCATCAAATGCTGATGGCTTTTATTGGTGGAATAATATGCGCAGCTAAGTGAATGGATATACTATTAATTGAATGATGCTGGTTTAGTAAAAAGGTTATCGTGGTTCTGACAGTTTTACATTGTTTTGGTGGTGGCTGTGTCACACGCACACACACACAAACACACACACACACACACACACACACACATCGCTGTTATATAAAATAGAATGCATGTTTATATAACTGCTCAGCATTGGTGTCCCATGCCATGCCTTTGTGCTCTGAAAACAGAATTCTGTAATAAATGATGTTTAAATTGAAGCGGCAGCCTCCTTGAAGACCTCCTATCTAGCCCGGAATTGAGTCCTGCGCGCATTAGACCCGTCCTTAAGTAGGTTGTATTGGTGTATATGAAACCTTTGTCTGAGCTTTGGGAGCAGAGCTTTTTTCAAACCAGACCCAGAAACAGTTCAGGGTCACTGGCAATTTCTAGCACTATTACTTCAAAGCAACAATGCTCTCTGCATACAACAGCAATCCGAGGGGGGGAATCCTCCCTATTTATTTATTTCTTATATGCTTTCACACTGCGTTAAATTGCAGATATAAACTCCAATGTATTATTAGACTGTAAATAACATCCCAATTAAAAAGCGCAGCCCTGTGCGTTATAAAGTACTGTTGATAACGATGAGCTTATGTAATGTCGCGATATACACATGCATCCAAATGATAGCTCTTCTGTCTTTATCTGAATATACATTCCGTGTTTTATTGCTATTGATACCGTCCACTAAATATGCATTCATGGTTATCCTATTGATATGGACAGGTGCAAAGCATATTGAATTTGGTTTGATTAAGGATATCAAGTACTGCAAAATAATCTGATGCCCTCTATACTTTTATATATAGCCTATATAATGGTTGAAAAATTATACAATTTATAGCTCTTGCATATTATACATTAAAACAATTGTCACACTTTCGCTTACTCCCTCGTTTCTTTTAGCAATAAAATATTTAAATTGGGAGAACAGTTGCTGATGTGTGAGAGCACGTGGGAGTGAGAATCTGTTATAGCTGTGTGTGTGTGTGTGTGTGTGTGTGTGTGTGTGTGTGTGTGTGTGTGTGTGTGTGTGTGTGTGTGTGTGTGTGTGTGTGTGTGTGTGTGTGTGTGTGTGTGTGTGTGTGTGTGTGTGTGTTTGGAAATTTAGGTGTGTTCATTTCTGCTATAAAGTATTTCACTGATCTAAAAAAAGAGAAAAAAACAACATAAAACACAGAGCTCCAAGTATAAATAAAGAATAATCTTTGTAAGTTAAGTGAACCAATTGAAACAACCAAAATACACACCAAATCTCTCTCTATTATTATTATTATTATTATTATTATTATTATTATTATTATTATTATTATTATTATTATTATTGTTGTTATTTATTTATTTATTTATTTATTTATTTATTTATTTTTCTTGCTAACGTCAACCATGTCCGGTGGTGTTCTCAAACTGATAACACAATATCTAATGTCTGGGTGTGTTTGTATTCAGCTTCCCAATATGCAGTGCAGCGCAGTCTGGTCTGTGATCCAGGGCAGGTACAGCGCTGTATTAGTGTGCCTCTGTCTCATGAGATGTAATGAACCTGCGAATTATTGAGCCATGCATCCGACACAATAAATTGGCACATGAACCACAGCATCGAGTTTACTCTTAGCAATGCATTATACAGATATCACCTTTATGCCTCCAATCACACTGTATGTGATAATCAATGCCTGATATATAACTTAAAATAACACTTCGACTACACTGGCCCAGGTTAGTGTTATTCTCTTGTCTTGCGCCAATAAAACTCGCTTTAAGAGGCATTAGCAGCAAACGAACCTTAGTACGGGAGTCTACTACACACGACCACCGAGTAGCTACGTTTCTTCTACATTTAGAGAAGTAAACTAGTAAAAAAAGTGCACGCAATGTTTAATGCTAGGGGCGTTAAATGAAATGAATATGTAACCACGATGGTCGTCCTGTTGATGAATATGTGTAGCTATAGAAACCGAATTGCTTGTCAGTGCATTGTTAGAAGTCATCAAGGTATAAGTCTTATAGGTTAAGCAAATCGAAGGAACACTGTTTAAATAGATCCCAAACACGTAACAAGTAGATACATAAACACACTCAAATAAACAGCAACACAAGAACTCCTATGAAACGCAAAACTGCACAGCAGAGGCGCACATGTTTACAGGGGCGCTGGAACTAGGGGTGCTGGGGGGGCTTTGCATGGCTTCCATCATATACAGGGGTTACACTTGTGTTCAATGGCTTTCAGCACCGCCGCTTTAAAAACGGTTCCAGCGCCACTGCATGTATACAGGCATAATCCATTGTATCTTTTCGTTATTGTTTCTAACTAAGGCGCGGTTTTATTTCTTTGAGAACATTTTACCCGTCTGTTAACAGCATTTGCAGCATGCAAAATAAACACCACTTCAGTTAGAGATAAGATATAATTTTCCAAAGGCTTAAAGAATAAACTGATGACAAGCACAATGTATACATGAAATGCCACCGCGCACATTTATAATAGTGATACTCCTGAGAATGTAATACATCTCTCGATAGTATCCATGGAATAATAATAATAATAATAATAATAATAATAATAATAATAATAATAATAATAATAATAATAATAATAATAATAATAATAATAATAAGTTTTATCTCTTTTAGACTTGTTATAATATTCCTCCCGAAGCTAATGCTATTACTACTACTAATAACAATAATGAATTCAAACTGTGAGCGCATAGAGGGTAACTACTATTGAAAAGCGGTTTGTGTATTTCAAGGTCAGCCAAAAAAAACGTGTTTTAACAAATGCTAAAGTTCGATGCTTTTAGAATTTAAAGAAAACTAAACCAGTACAATAGCGCTGCTTTCTTTATTGGTTTCTGTCAAATGAGACATCCAGCCTCCTCAAGATCAGCTGTAGCGGTTGTATTAAATATCATAGGGATTGTTAGTAACTTGATGCACCGCCTTCACCCCTCTCGCCCTCCCTTACATGTATTTCTTGGTTTGCGCTTCTTTAAAAATGACAAATGTCTTGTCAAATGTTAAAAATCTATTCCATCTGGATATTTAACAATCGCTCATGGGGTGGACAGGCTACTGTAAAATACCTGGCTGTGTGTCAAACAAAATATATTTGTAATACAATAGCAAAAACGCTGGGTTAATTTGCAGCTAATCGCCTTGTGTGGTCGTGACTATAGGAAAGCAGCTGAATGAAACGCGTTGCGTAGAGAGACTGGGTGAGATGGAGAGCACATCGGATGATTATTATTATTATTATTATTATTATTATTATTATTATTATTATTATTATTATTATTATTATTATTATTATTATTATTGGTATATGATCACCTGAGTTTATAGTAATGTCCTCACTCTGAATTTCATGGATACATCCAGCTAGATGCCCATGTTTCTTTTATTTGAATTGTGTTCAATCCAAATTATCAGTGGAATAAAAAAATACATAAAAAACCATCAAGAAACGGTATAGTCACAGTAACAATAAAGTCCCCCTTTTTCTGCAACCTGAGTTATTTTGTTTGCTAACTTCATACAGTCACAGTATCTGTATTGCAGTAACCGTGCCTCTTAATGTTGCTCTCGCTTTGAAATAGAACTGTACAGTGTGATTACAAGAACATTAATTTACTGAATAGAAACCTAGTATACCTGTAATTATGACATCATATCGTGCTGTCAGAAATGGACCGACACTCTGAATACAATGCGCACATGTATTTATTGTAGGCAAATGCATGAGAACAGAAAGTATGTTATTCCCCCACCCCTCCCACTCTCTCACTAACAGAGCGCGTTCGGGCACCACATAGACAGCACGATTCGGTTATGCTGCAGACCGAATGCTGGGACGCCCGCTATGATAGGTACAGTTGGCTTGTAGAATGTTTGTTTTAGTTTGTATTGTTAGAGGAAGAGGGAGCATCAGAAAGCGACCCTGCAAACCCTGCGGGTTCCATACTGCTGTTTGGGTTCGAAAGATTTACCCTGGCCACTGCATCTATGACGGCTAGGGCCACCGCTGCCAGTACTGGTGGAGCCTGCTAGTTATTTCTTTGGTTCTTAGTTTTCTTTCTTTTTTTTCGTTTTAATCCAGGAATCATTAGCATTCCCCTCCGGCTACATGTTTTGCATCGATGTAACATTATGACATGGTTGTAATACAAACTCCACTCGCTCGCTTTGCATCTCGTGGTAGGAAATGTAGCAGCAATACGATCACATTTAGACTCCAGGCACAAGAGAGAGAGAGAGAGAGAGAGAGAGAGAGAGAGAGAGAGAGAGAGAGAGAGAGAGAGAGAGAGAGAGAGAGAGAGAGAGAGAGGCGTTCTAAGACATTCTTTTTAATAAAATATTAATTTATTCTGTTTTTTTATCACTGTCAAATTTGTGTTTTGATATTTTGTTAAGCATTACAGAAAAGCACAATGCACGTGAACATCATCATCATCATCATCATCATCATCATCATCATCATCATCATCATCATCATCATCATCATCATCATAATAATAAACTGCCATACGAGAGAAGGATATGCTCAACAAATAAACACAATATGTAAATGCTATTATTATTATTATTATTATTATTATTATTATTATTATTATTATTATTATTATTATTATTATTATTATTAGTAGTAGTAGTAATAGTAGTAGTAGCAGTCGTAGTAGTCATGGCAGTTGCTGTAAATAACCCTTTTCTAAGCAGAGTTCACTGTTGCAGCCTCGTTTAACTCAGAGACACAGCACATAGCCACCACACACCTATATTTTGATATTTAACATTGCGCTGTATCTTTTGGTGTCCAGCAGTGAGATGGCTGCATTGGGGTTAATGTAATTCCACTCTAACACACACACACACACACAAACACACACACACACACACACACACACACACACACACACACACACACACACACACACACACACACACACACACACACACACTCTTGAGTCGCAGCTCTTTACCATTAAAAAGCTCTGTACCTAATAACCATTTATAAACTAGAACATCCAAACACGTGGCAGGCCTATTGTGTGATTATCTCTGTTGTTATTACCAGTAGAAAGACAATAATATAGACACATAAACTAATCGATAAGAAAAATACATCCAGCCTAGTAAACAAGAAATGCAATAAGAACAAATGCACGTGATAATAATAATAATAATAATAATAATAATAATAATAATAATAATAATAATAATAATAATAATAATAATAATAAATGCCTCAACTCTTGCATTTTAATAAATGCCATTGTTGTTTCTTGGATTTGATTTTTAATATATCTGCAGATGCAGATCCTGCTGTTTCTCCATCATAAAACTGGAAATATGATTATCACACACAAAAGGTTAACAGATCCATTCACGCACGACAGTCAAAGCCTCCATCGTTAGTAAGTTACCAGATGTTGAAGCTGCACTTATAAATTCTGCAGCAAGGTGGCGCTGATTTCTACATAAGCGCTGAAGGTTTTCTCCAAATGCACCTTAAACCCATTTACCACAATATCCATTATTACAGCAAACGTTTGAAATGGATTAAAGAACACAGCTAGAATTTCAAGAAAATACGCATGCAAGTCCACAAGCAATGACAGCTTGTTTTGTATTTGTTTGTGCATTAAATTGTTTTTCAGTTATTCTTTATACATATCGTTTTACTTATTGAATGCATATAAATGGAGAATGACATTGAATATTCTGTGATATATTATTTGTTTTTGTTTTTTCATTTTGAATTCTTTATTATTATTATTTTTTAAGGGACTGGACTAGGCCCACCTTTGAATTTGAGTTAATAGAGGCACTTGAAGTGAGTTTATTGAAAATAAAAATACCTGTTATTATTAGCAGGAGTAGTAACCAGTCGTGGTGAACGCCTGCTATCTGA
Source organism: Acipenser oxyrinchus oxyrinchus (assembly GCA_030684275.1). Taxonomy (NCBI): domain Eukaryota; kingdom Metazoa; phylum Chordata; class Actinopteri; order Acipenseriformes; family Acipenseridae; genus Acipenser; species Acipenser oxyrinchus. The sequence goes on along the minus strand of CM060271.1, from coordinate 18,758,865 downwards.
TGGAACCCGAAACTGGTCTCTAATTCTAAATTGCATTCGCTTTGTTTCTCTAACATCGTGTTGGAGATGATATCCTGCTGAACCACAATTGTTTACAATATCGAATATATGCTAAAGAACTCATCAATGCATATTTGATATTGTGATTTGATTGTGCATTTAATCTGTCTTGGTTTAAGAGCTATCATTGAGGATATTCACAGGTTTTTTTTATTTTTTATTATTATTATTATTATTTTTACCGAAACAGGAAAGCCGTATCCTTCTATTCTTTTCACGCAAACAAATCGGCTCTACGTTTTAACAAGACTCGGGGAAAGTTAATCTTTATAAACTCCTGAGCCAAACAAACAAACACAAAAAAAAAAAAAATCATTTCAGTAATGGAATATCCTAAAACAAAATATTATTTACCTATTTTGTTTATTAATTAAAATAATATGGCTTTGTCGTTCTGATATGTAAATGCATTAATTGTTCAAATATTTATTTACTTGTTTACTTTTTACATAGCATCAATATATAGGCTTGGAACTAGGAAAATCTGATTTTAAATGAATAAAGATGGACAGCACCTTGAACGAGAGGAAACTCCATGTTTCCTAAGATTCTGTGTATTGAATTACAGCGCTGCATCCCCACGGATTATACCGTATGCAGTAATAACCCTCGTACAAACAATGCAAGCTAAATAATATCCATTTAATACAAGGGAATTGAATTGGAAGGGAATGGAAGTCACGGAGAGAAATGATGTTCAAGAGCGAATATTACATTAGAAGCCTTTTCTCTGTTTCTTGAATTAGCCTGATTAGGACTGAAAGCCGCACACTGTTACCCCTCGATTGCGTAGTTACTTTAGAATAATTTACTTGTGCACGTGGTTATTTGCTCTCGCTGATGAAATGTGACAGTTCTGAAATTGACAGCTTTTAAAAGTAATAAATGAAGTCAGATGAGGTTTTAACCTGTGGTAGGGCGGTAAATTAACTTAAGGAAAGGCTAAATAATGAAAATTCTACTTAAGCTATGTTCTTAGTTCCACCGGGTGGACTGAGCTGGTATGGGCACAGATTCGTTTGAGTGTTTATTTTCACAACCGCTATTATAAGGACTACACGTGAGGGGGGGGGGGGCAATAATAAAATACAAGATCAGTAACAAGAACAACAATACTACTAATAATAACACAACACAGTCATCTATCTATCTATCTATCTATCTATCTACCTATCTATCTATCTATCTATCTATCTATCTATCTATCTATCTATCTATCTATCTATCTATCTATCTATCTATCTATCTGTTTATTGGCGGGGAGCTGAGGATGGGAGGGTATATAAGCTTTTTTTCTGAAGGGCTTATGTTTTTCTGTTTCTAATTTTCTAAATTTTGTATTTATATATTTAATTACTGAATAATATAATTAATTGCTCTAAGGGTGATTAAAAAATGTTTAATGCTGAATATGACCGTGAAATGTAATGTTTTATATGATTGTTGAACAAAATTGAATAATAAAGGTTATTTTAAAACTTAAACTAAACTAAAAAAAATCACTCTCTCTCTCTCTGCTCTATATATATATATATATATATATATATATATATATATATATATATATATATATATATATATATATATATATATATATATATATATATATATATATATATATATATATATATCATGGCTGTAGAATGTTTTGCAATGTCTCCGTCTCCCCATTCCATTCTACCTCAGTAGTGGTGAGTGCCTTTCTGTTTAATTTCTCCCGGTCTGCTTCAGGGTGTAATCAGCAATGCTAGTTCTAAGCTGGTTGCACAGGTACACCATTTCAACTTGATGTGATACAATGAAGGGCAGTTATAGCGCGGCACAACAGGGTTCTGCAACAAATCACATGAGAGCGAGTAACTCCGCTCGCTGTGTGCAGAGGCACCTGTCCTTACTCGTTAGAATCCATCGGTTATTACTTTTTCTTCATTGCCTGTGAAATGCAGCTCTCCTGTTACTTGCCTTGTTTTTCTTTTTTTGGGATCTTGATATTTGGTAGGTCAGTGTTGCTGAAAAATGGTATTTTACCATATCTGCTGTACACACACATTGCGGCTTTAAAAGAGCATCTGGCCTTCCTTTGCGTTACAGGTTTCACAAAACAAAAGAGAAAGAAGAAGAAAAACACGTTGGTTTACATTATTATTATTATTATTATTATTATTATTATTATTATTATTATTATTATTATTATTATTATTATTATTATTATTATTATAACTTCTCCGTTTCTCTTCATGTTCTTCAGACATGTATTATTATTGGCAAACCATCCGTTTACATTTTTTTGTTTTTAAATATGAAATATGAACTGCATTTTCACTCTCTAGTCGTCATTGTTATTATAGTGCTGTTTTAAAAGCTTGTGAATAATAAAGATCATTTTAAAAAAAAAACAGTTAACAAAATGATTTCTTATTGCAAACAATAGCATCATATCTTGACTGCATTAGTTTCATTGATAAGGCTCGCATTACATCGATTTGAAGGAGTTGGGGGTGGGGGTCTTTATAATGAGAAAACACGGGATTGTTTTTGTTCTCATGCCTTTCCAGCAACACAAGCAATCTATTTAATAAACGGGGCTGCAGTCTGTTCTTATCTGCAGATCATTCGAGCTTCCTTTTATGCGTTTTGCTTATTTACAGAGTACTGTCTGCAGTGCGCGGTGAATATTTCTCATGCTGGCAGGGTTTTTAGAGTGCGTCATTCAATAATGCGTCTCAGTGCACCGAGGTGGATTGTCAGACATCTATTAATTAGGACTGCACGCTGCAGAACTCATATGAAGCAAGTTTATTTAATGACAGGAAAACTGTTAACAACAAATTAAGTGTTACAAAAAATGAATGTGGGGTTACAAAACAGTTTGTGGGTATAGCTTGTTCGTATAATAATAATAATAATAATAATAATAATAATAATAATAATAATAATAATAATAATAATAATAATAATAATAATAATAATAATTGTCTTTGAGATGTGTATTCATGTGCTTGTCTCGGTTGCTTAGTCCAAAGGTGGGCTCTGTAAGGAACCCTTTGTGCGTTATACTCGCTTCAGTCACCACAGTTATGAGTGAGATGCAAAATCTTAGAAAACAAGAATGGGTGACGTGATTAGAACAGAACGCAGAACAGAACGCAGAACATGTCGAGTCGAAATAATGTGCGCCTTGCTTTTTATTATTATTATTATTATTAGTTGTAGTAGTTTCTGTCTTTAACCAGAATTACAGGGGAGAGCGCGAACGCAGTCCCCGACTACCAGAAATTATGCAGTCGAGATTCCCGCATTTGGGGAATTCGCAGGGGTCAGCACAGTCGGAGTGCAATAGCCGAGCCTCGCCCTGGGTGAACCACCTTCATGATCATGGTATCTCCAGTAGTAGTAGTAGTAGTCGTCGTCGTAGTAGTAGTAGGGTAGTAGGAGTCTTTAATAAACCAAACTTGCAAAAGAAACAGAAAAATAACGGATTGCTCCCTTTAGTTACAGTGCATCACACATACATACAAAAATGCCGTACCCTGCATATTAATTCTGTATGTATTTATTTATTTATTTCAGCGCATAGCAAGTCCATGCATACTAAATGTGCCCCCGAAAGCTCTCCAGTCTGAGTAACATGAAAGCTATATTCAAACCCAGATGCCATTTGCTTGTCCCGGTAAAAGAAAGAGATGTCACACATGCATATTCGCTTTAACTGAAATATATCGATTAGTTTGCTTATTGTTTACCATCTACTTTCATTTGAATCCTGGTCTACAATAAATAGAACAATTTCTTAAATTCTCGAGTAAGTGGTAGCGTCGATGCTGCAAACTCTCCTATCCCTGGACCCATTCCAGAACAATTTTAAGCTGTCAAAATCCATTACCCAAAGCCGACACTGAATACAACTCAATCACTTGTGCGGGCATGGAGCAGCATTCGCCACAGGAATACTCGTGGATGTCAAAATATGGATTTCTTTTAACAGAGCATTGTGCTATATAGCAATCTTTTTTTTAAATCGTGTGTATCTGAACTATGCAGATTGTTTTGTACAATCCCTTGAAGAAACTACCCCTGTAAGCATTAATGCCAGCCAATCAGGGACATTTACAAATGTATCGACAAGACATTCCATTAATAACGTTTTAAAATAATGTTTAAAATGTAACTTAATATGTATTTAATAAAACGATACAAGGAATGCATACAATGTGTTATTGCTATTGCCCTGTATTTCACATGACTTGAAATAAAAGTGCTGTGTTTTCGAGAATCAAGAATAGATGTATTAATGGAATTCCTTTTGTACTTTCAATTCATAAGGGGTGGTATTAAAAAAATAAAATCGTTCAATATTTCACTTGAAGCGATGCACCTGTCTCGTTTTCGATTTCATCTCAACCCAATTACAAAAGCACAAGAGCATCTTCGCTGTGTAACACCGACGCCGGCCTCTGTTTGCTGCTCATCCGATGTTCATTGTCTACGCGTCTCCACGTTCTTTCTCATCTCTGATTAACCCCATGTTGGTAAGAGAAAAAGGACCTGTAGATTTGTATTGTCCCACTCGCTGCCACATAGCTGATGACGCATATGCAGATAATGGTACAGTTACACCTTCATTCGTTTCATTTGCAATAAAGAAAGAACGGAAAGGTCTTCTCGTTTCTTTCTATTACATGTGGGCTCATTAGGAGGTAAAAGCCTTTCTCCTGCGGTGAGCTCTATCGGCTCACAGCCTGAAAGCTACATTCAAGACGGGGTCTTAATGTTCTGGGGTCACCATTTGAAGGAGGTGTTTGTTCACGATAAATAATGTCCATTGAGGTTTTAATGTGTGTGATATGTCACGTATAGATCATCACACTGGAAGTAACAATTTTAGTAGATTTCTACTCGTTTCATCTTCCCAGGTGCCCCTACTCCTTTCCAGTACATTCAATCGGCTACACCACAAAAAAGCTTTATTGTTTAGGCCTGCTTCTGACCTGCTGTGTCCAAACGTGCAAGAAGGGGACTTCCTTACAAAAGAGAGAGAGAGAGAGAGAGAGAGAGAGAGAGAGAGAGAGAGAGAGAGAGAGAGAGAGAGAGAGGAAGAGAGACTATGGCCACTGTGCAGGCACAGGTACAGATATTGTGTTGTATAGCCCCTGCATCTCATGTGTCTTTTCACAATGTAGTTAATGGGTTGTTACTGAACATTCGTTTGGGAATAGAGATACAGGTGGGAGGATTGGTTTCAGAAATGGAAAGGAAAGCACTGGGGAGTAGCAGGACGCGGAGGAGGTCCACCTAACAAAATAAGCCTTATTACATGTACCAATACAAACACTGAATAGGCAGTTTGGTGGTCAGTGACAAACAAATATATAAGATTTCAAACATTTCCTTGGTGGATCAATCCCAATAGATGCTACGTGTATTAAGAGTCTATCGTTATAACTAATCTGATTTCAACGCTTCTTGGGGGGAGACTAAATCACATATCTTGGATAGGGAGACAAAGACACACTTTACTACCTTTCCTTTCAGTGGAGCTCGAGCCCATTTCAAAAGGATGCGTGTGGGAAAGGATGACATAATGCCGGGCTGCTTGAACCCGGGGATTACTGCCCTAATTTCCAGCAATCATATCCCACCGACCACACAAAAACTAAACTGGTTTGAAATATGTTAACAAAAAGTAATTTCTACTCGGGAATGGCTGTCCGAAGAGATTTGGATCATTTGGTGATATGGGATCACACTTATTACTTTTTCTCAAAGACTTGGCTCTAAAAAAAACGGGGGTATTTGTGCTAAAGTGCCCAGCGCTGGTGTGATAACTGTCAAAACTTTAACATCAAAGAGGGGATAGGCTAATATTATTCAGTTACCAGAGGAGCTGTCTGTCCAAATAAAAATATCTTAATTACGGAGACACAAAGGTAGAAAAGAAACCGCAGATCTGAAAAGGAAGAGAAGAATTCAGTCTTTTCTTTTTTTTGATAGAACATGGGCTATGTGTGCAGCTCTGAAGCTCTGAATCTCTCCCATTCCTCTGAACTTTATAACTATATGTAAACAAGTTGTCAGTTTGGAAATAATCTTCTTTGCTTCTTATTAGAAAACAAAAATCAATCTCCCAGCCTTAGATTAGGCATTCAAGTTTTTTTTTCTCCTTGTCGTTGGTAGGCCTGGGGTTTGGTGGACAATAATGTGGCAATTGTTGATGGTTCGTGACCCATAAAATCTGAGGGTGACTATTCTGGCTTTGGTATGTAATTATGCAAAACACTTTGTATAAAGACTTGCCATCCGATCTAATGATAGAGCCCGCGATCCCATTCAAAATGGGAACGGCCTATCTATATGCCTAGGGGGGGGGGCGGGGCGTGGGGGTTTGCAACTTTTCTTGTGATGTAAGTTATGAGAAAATAAACCAATCCATGCAAAGTGAATGTGCATAAATGGGCGCATTAGATCCCATACTAAGAACAAACACTGATTTGGCCTTACAGAAAAACGCAATCGATCCCAATCGGTCAATGCAAGTTATTCAAAGTTATTCATACAGAACATAGGTTCAGAATAATCATGCTTTGAAAAGCCCTTTTGATTAATTAATAAAGGGGGGGGGATACATTATTATTATTTATTTATTTCGGCAAAATGCAGATTTCAATCTAACGCTGTTCATCTTTGTATGTGTTATGCAGCAGTTCGGAGTATACAGGGTATTTTGCTTCTGAATAGTGCTGATCCATGAAATGAACCTTCCTTTTGTTTGGGTCTCTATTTAAACAGTTGCTGACAGTCAATGCCGTCTCCAGACATATAGGCTACCTTATCAAGAATTCACTAGGATCTATATGGTTCCCGGGGATCAATATGTATAACCTTTTTTATTATCCATGTATCTATGTAAGGTTTTTTTTTTTTATAAGTATGTTATTTTTCTTTCTTTCTTCGTTTCTTTTTTCAATTTTACAAATTACTCCCATTTGTTGGATGCAGACATTAGGGTGCCGGATCGATCATATGGTAAACTTCAAACATTCTAGGGGCATTTTCAAAATGGAGGCCAACTACTTATAGGTCATGTGACTACGGGACCTATAACGTGCAACTCCGTGATCATTGTCAATGGCGCAATGCGCTCAAGGTGATATGAAGCAGCATGTTAAAACAAAAACATCAATGTTTTTAATAGCAAACCTTAATTATGTTACGCTATTGTACACACACACACACACACACACACACACACACACACAGGCGCGCGCGAAAAAACATTACTCACTCACTAACCCACTATCAAAATTCTGTTAATAATAGTGAGGACAATACTACTACTGCTACCAATACTGCTACAAATAAAATACGAAAAGAAATAGACAGCAAAGTGTTAACATGCTCCTTGTAATAAACTCCAGTGCTTCGCTTTCCGTGCCGGATTTCAAAGGGCTGGGAGGTATAGGCCTATTCTGCGGGTTGGAAGAGGATTACAGGCAGAAGCCGCTGGAACAGGTGCGTGGAGACCCCTGAACTCAATTAGAGTCGTAAAAAAAAAAGTTTTGACAGAATTTAACCAAAGTTAAAGCTCCTGAATGTCAAACGATTTACTTCTGCATCGTTTCACCCCTTCCCTTCCACAGCGAAATGATACAACGTTTCATAAATATACATATGCCTACATGCACACGTCGCTGGATGTGGGCATATGTATATCCATAGAAGCTTGCTGGATCTCATCATTTCAGAGCTGCCCAGCTAAGGTAGCATAAGCAGTGATTTTGGTATAATACTTATTGGGCTTTCTGCTTCGAAAAATATCACAAGAGAATTGTTTAAGGTGTGGGTGAACCTTGTCACCTACTGGTGTTGAAGGCTGATAAGCATCTCCAGTAAAACACCTTGCGTATAACAGATTAATGGGGAAAGGTGTTAGAGACAGTAGGATGTTATACACGTTTAGAGCGGCAGCATGCATGTGATCGAAAGCTACTTAATAAGTATAGAAGTGTGGTTGGGAAGTTAACGATTAAATATGAACATGAGCAATTGGAGATGTTAAGGAAAAGAAGGTCAAGACGCAGGAAGGATGGAAATGAATAGACAGATGAATAGCCACATGAAACGTATACTTTCAGTGACAAACATTTCAACTAGATGTCTTTCTAAGTGTCTTCAGCATTAAAGACATTGAGAAAGACTGTATAAAGTTTCTTTAGTATCGCTAAATGTAATAGTTACAGTGTAGTAGTTACAGATGAATAATCAAACGAATGGTTACCAAGATAGAGTCAGATACTGAAACCAATACTTTATATTAGCCTGCTCTTCCATTGTTGATATAGGTAACATTGTATACAGATTTGGTATGGAGTGTATGGTGCTCCAACAAAACTATGTAAAGATTTAACAGAAAACAAAGGACGCAGACAGCATATGGATATAATATAAGCAAATGTATTATTATTATTATTATTATTATTATTATTATTATTATTATTATTATTATTATTATTATTATTATTATTATTATTATTATTATTATTATTTATGTATTTATTTATTTATTTGGCCTTTTATCCAAGGACTTTTTTTAAAATATCGTTTTGAATTTATACAACGGGACGTTTCCTCTTTATGCACATGTATTAAACACTCCGGCTGTCAGACAGAGGTGCAAATCTGAACGATATTACACCAAATGAAGTGCCGGCAGAGAGAGAAATAGAGAGATCAGTGGCTGTCAGGGGTCATGCGGGCTGAGATTGCTTCGAGGGGTCTTTTGAAAAATTCACACGTTTGAAGGCTTAGGAGCTTTGCTGCCTTCGCATTTCAAGCTCAGATCAGTGGAATCCCAATAAAAAAGAATTGAGGGGTTTGGAGAATTGGGATGCGGGGCCAGCCATAAGGATGAGTGATTTGGGGAGACAGGCACTCTGACACCGCTATGATCCTTACGATGACAGGCTCTGTCAGGAGAGAAGAGAAAATTGCATCTTGCCTTGTTACCGCCGTTCAATCAAAAGGAGTGTTTGGGACCGGCATTAAATTGCATGGAAATAAGAACGAATAAATAAATAAATAAATAAATAAATAAATAAACTAACTAACTTTCAACACTTTTTTTCATGCGCATTTTCAGATCTTCAATAGCAATAATCGTCAACTGTACCTCTAGATTATCAGGGGACTGAGAAACCAACTATATTAGAAGTTTGGGTCGAAATGATTTATTAAGTCTTGAGGAGTGGAGCATAGTTAACACGACTCTTCACTGGAAAGAGGATTGTAAATAACCCATCCTGGTACACTACAGTGAATGTACTCCTTATTCGGGATATTCAGGAACAATTAAGTCAAGTTTAGACCCCCCACACACACGTCATGAGCTTTTGTTGCTAAAATTGTTTTTATGTGTGAATTGATTGTGGAAATACTTGCAATATTATATTAAGCAGGTAGATATAAAGCATTTCGTTTAGACATGTGTGTTATAGTGGAGGGTTCTAGTAGTACGTTATTAAGTTTGCGTGGGTGTTTGAAGGGCGTCACAGGACCCGCCCCGCAGGTGAAGTGGAAACATTTTAAAAAACAAGTGTAAATGTTTTTAATTAACAGCACCTGATCAGCAGTCAAGAACGTAGGGAAATTTGCAATTCACACCAAACTCTGCTTTAACGAAACAATTGAACCCTATAAGCGACGGAGTATTAAACTCATAACTGTAAATGATTGGGAAACGTAACGCGTCCCGACGACCAGGCGCAGCTAGACGCTTATTTTGCAGATTAACGTTAAACATTAAAAGGCCATATGTTAAATGTTCATATCTGGTACAGTGGAAAGGTGAACAGGCCAAACAGCGTCAAGCAAATAGCTTAAAAAACGGCAAACGAAAAAAAAAAGCAAATATAAAAAATACCCCAAACACCTTTAACTTAAAGGAACAGAAATGTAAGTAAGTACAAACAAGGACCTCTTTAATTGGTTTATTTTATTGTTTTATAACAACATAATAGAATAGAGATGTGGATCCTATTTTTTAATGTACACGTGAATATGCCAGACCAAAAAAACAGGACCAAAAACAAAACAAAAACAACAATATGAGGTATAAACTTTTATATACGAATATAGCGTAAATACATCCGCAATTTAGAGAGAAGCGACATGACGTCTACATATACAATGCACTGGCTTAATAGAAGAAATGACGTGAATAATAATAAAAAAAACGAGATATGAAAGAAAAACAAAAGAGAAAGAAGCAGAACAGCAACACGGCAGACAGTCCCAAACCCTGCAGGGAAATTGCATTAAGAACAAGGGGAATTGAGAAGTAAGATAAAGAGACCAGGGGCAGTGAATTAAAACCTCTTGCTTTGATTTATCACCAGTTTGGGCGGTTGACATTGCCATTAAGACTCCCAATACATGTATTTGCGTTATCTGTAATATAACTCTGGCGCCCATACCCAGCGGATTAATATGACTGTTACTTTCTTCGGCTGTGTGTTTGTGTGTGTGTGTGTGTGTGTGTGTGTGTGTGTGTGTGTGTGTTGCACGGGCTGGTTAAAGGAAGCCCGTGCTATACTGCGCATTCAAGGGGAAATAACTGCTATGTATCACCTTTTAATTATTTATTTATCGAACACCTGGTCTTTCAAGGTCTGGACTATAATGTTTACGTTTAAAGCCTATACGTCACATCTGTGTTTTTCATTGTGAAATACTAATACTAAATAGTATAATAATAATAATAATAATAATAATAATAATAATAATAATAATAATAATAATAATCAGACGTTCACCGAATTCGATTTAAAATTAAATAAATACTTTCATACAACAATATAATTTTGCACTTTCAAAATCCGCTTGTGCTGCTGCATGGTGAAACATTAAAAAGGACACACACACACACACACACACACACACACACACACACACACACCACCCACACACACACACACACACACACACACACACACACACACACACACACACACACACACACACACACAGATCATTTATCATAAGTTACAGTGGTGGGATAAATAAATAATCAACGTAAATGTTACAGTTGTGGAAGTTCACTTATAAATCATAATTACATATCATTTGGCAGTGCCTTCTTTGGTTAATTGCCATTTTAAACACATTTACTGCATTATTCCCGCGGAAGCGACAGCTGTTTATTTACATTTAACTTACACGAACATCAAATCAGAAACGGGGGGATTCAGTTGAGGATTTCACAGTCTGTTTAAGAAGGAGCAAAGTTAATCAGTTTGAAATGTTAGCCGAAAAAAGTGTCAATAAACGAATAGGGTGAACAGTATTAATCAGTGGGACTCGTTCTTAATTACATTATATGTTTTATTCTTATATCCACATGTACATTTTACATTAAAAACACGCTCCTCAAAACCCTTTAATGAACAGCAGACGCGAAGTATAAACAGCACTGACAACATATACAAGCCTTACAGTCAATACTGTGAACTGTAAAAATCTAAAAATCAATACATAAAAATACATAATAAATACTATACATTACTTGAAAATGTCATAATCAAAAGCATAACACTGTTTAAATAGCAAGAACAATGTAATAATAATAATAATAATAATAATAATAATAATAATAATAATAATAATAATAATAACGATGCAAGTTGTATATGTAGGAAATCACCCATCTCCGATGTATGCAGTGTTGTAGTCGTTGGGTATAAAGGGTTTAAATAAATATGGTACTTTTCGCTTTTTATTGAAGAAATTCGATTTTGATGAAGCGACTCCTCACTAATTGCATCTGTAAATATTTGTTCTGTTTAAAGTCTCTTGCTTTCAAGGATTCCTGTCATTTGTGTGGCATGCCATACTGGCATGCCATATTTCCACCCATATATATATATATATATATATATATATATATATATATATATATATATATATATATATATATATATATATATATATACACACACACATGCCAACTAATTAAAATCAAGAACACTAACTCAGCTGTTCAGCTGTGTGCCTCAGCTTGCTAAATCGAGGGATCGGGCACCACCTTGGTGATTTGCATTGCTTCATCAGCCTAATTCACACACACACACACCTTGTGAATGAGAGTTATAATAATAATAATAATAATAATTCATGTTGCTAATTTTGATTTGATAACTGGATAGAGCCTAAACCTTAACTGCTACAAAATAATGTCTAGTTCAGAATAACATTGTTATGAAGGGGCATTGCACTGTACAACGCATATCATGGGTTTAATTTATGTTAAGCATCTTTCACACTTCAAATTAATAGGGCATGCATACTTATTTGGTGAGCTAAATGTGAATGTGTTTGTCCAACACAGTGGTGCATTTAGTTTCCCCTTTTTGCTATTAACTGTAGAGGCTTTGCAATGTAAAGAGTGCTGTATCCACTTACCCAAACAAGCCTCCCTGTGGCTTTGATTAATAAGAGATATCACATTCTCAAGTTCACGCATCTTTCATGTTTCAGATGATCCCCGAATACTGTTTTCTGCATTACTTCCCAACTCACCTGCTGAATCATGCACCCAGTTCACCCAGTTTTGGGGACGTCCATCAGACCTCATCTGTTGGGAGCAATTCGCACACAATTAGAATAAAATACCCCAACATTTTCAGCAAATACAGCAGTAGAGCCGTGCGTTCTTCACCTTTATAGTAAAGAGGGAAGTGATCAGACAAACACACACGCATACAATAACCTATTCACACACGCACGCATCCTGCCCTTTATGTTTTAAAACAGTATTAGTTGCAGCTCAACCAGTACAAATGGAAGTGTCTGTGAGTTATAACGAAAAAAAAGACTATATCAACAGGAGCACTGATTTACACCCATTAAGGTTTGTTGTTTGTGGGAGTATGTACAGTATAAGTTTGATCCCTCTCAGACCATATGGTTCTCTGTGTTCAAGGAGTCTTGTGTTGCTTATTTTGAAACAATTATGTTTTATGACCTTATTAATTGATTCAAGGGGAGTTGGTTTCAGAATAAATTGCAGTCCAAGTAAAAGGCAGATTTAATTTAAGAGTAGTTGGATTAAAGGCCTACAAATACTACTACTACTACTACTACTACTACTACTAATAATAATAATAATAATAATAATAATAATAATAATAATAATAATAATAATAATAATAATACAAGTTTCTAAATAGCCACTGTTAAACACTGCATTGTAAAGTACAACAACCTGAATTGACAGCAAATTGCACTTTTTCATATTTGGCTGTCTTGTTTTTTAATCCCACACAGGGCCAGTGATTCCAATGGCTCTCAATTCTGGAAAACGTAAAACAAAACACAAATTCCAAGTTAGCTTCAGTAGTCTACTTTACCTTTCTTTATCCTCTCCTCACACAGACAGACAGACACACACACACACACACACACACACACACACACACTTATTTCACAACTCCTGTTGTTTGTCCACTGTGTTGTTGTATCATAGTTAATAAAAATAATAATAACAAGGAGCTTTTGGCTCTTCTAGATGAGGTGGCATAACTTGACAAGTCTATTAACGTGATGACAGGCTAAGGGGCCCCTTCACACTCACTGTCTGCTCTTCTGTCCAGACAGACGCTGGCACAGAGCTCAGCGGAGCCAAGGACTGTGCTCTCTCCAGCCTGCTGAAGATGCCTATATCTGGCTTCAGATCGAATTAGCTAAGTCAGCACTGCATTTAGTTATGCCTTCTTCTTCTTCTTCTTCTTCTTCTTCTTCTTCTTCTTCTTCTTCTTCTAGACTGTACTTATAGCAGAAAACAATTGAAATGGTTTCTAGGGTCAAAGGTTTGTCACTATTTTCCCACAATATAAACTTGAGATATTCAACCCAAATATTTCAACCTTGAGATATTTCAAGCTCTTTCAAACCCCTCACTTTAGTAAGTCGAATAACTAGCATGTGAATCACATAAGATTGATACCCATTGCAGATTTTTTTTAACATTAAGACATTGCAAATCACGCATTCTCTATAACCAGCCTTTCCAAATACATTTGTACATATATAAAAAAAGCATTTCAATTAGTTAAGCTGTTTAAGACACTGGAAAGTTAAGGTTACCTTGGCTAACTGGAGGTAACAGTAGAATTCAAGCTGCTCAGAGAGCATAGTCTACTGTACAGTTGAAGTGAGATTTTGGTCAATGAGTTGGTGCCAGGAAGACTAACCCTTAATGGGATTAATTCATACCAGTTATGTGCTGTAATGACTGATCACACTGTGCATTCCACCATGGGTCATATTCATACAATTCTTTCCTTTCACTCCATGTCCATTGAAATAAGTAGTTCAGAAAGGAAAACCAGTTTGTTTCCTTCTGAAATCAAGTCGTTTTCTGGTCTGCAGCAGGCCAGGCTATAGACCAGGGACCTTGGGGACAGTTGGTGGCTTGGAGCTGTGATCTGTACCACGACAAGCACTCTAACAATATTAGTCTGTTGGACATCCCGGCTGGGCTGTCATTTTTAATTTGCGCATGACCTCCTGGCCGAAAAATTATAAAGAGGTGGCAGAACGTAGGACTGAAAGCTGGTATTATTGGTTTGACAGCTTCACTCATCTGGAAGTAATGCAAAATGCAATTTATATTTATACTGTATGACCTTGTGCTCCGAGAGGGAGACTATTTAAAGACGGGCCGTAGAGGCAAGAGGGAGTAGCAAATTATTTCTTCTGCTGAATTTGTCAAAATTCCTGTTCTTCAACTGTTTAATTACACCCAGGATGTAAATCGAAGAAGTTGAGGTAGTCAACTGGTGATGCCTTCGGTTCTCATCAAGCAGGTCAAGACAGACATAGCAGAGGTTGTCATGTTACAACATACTGTATTAACTTACAGGCACCAGGACTGCTGGGTCCTACAGCACAGAGCCTGTTTAACTGTTTGGTGGCATCAGGTCGAAGGCAAGCAGCTGGCACAAAGGAGGACCAATGATCCGAGTGAAGCCTTGCTTTCATTGTTTATTTAACCAGCATTGTCTTCCTCATGAAACTTCCATCATGTGAGTAAGGATTCCATCAGTACTCATGGCAATCCCAATGCATTGACCATGCTAACGTTCTTCTGCATCTCGAAAGCAGCTTTCCAGCTCACCACTGTCACTAAACACTACACATGATGTTCACTGGGTGTACCTAATTGATCGGGTTATAAAACAATTACCATTTTAACAAAAGTCATAAAACTTGCTGCAGTGAAACCAACTTTTATTCATTTTTTTTTCACTTCGGATTATTATTTGTTTAAAACAAATCTAGTGGTATGACTGGCTTGCGCAATGATATCAAATAATTAAAACAATAAAGAAGGTAACATATCCTATAGACTTGCACTGTATTGTCCTGTGGAGGGCAGGGGCCTGTCAGGAAGGAATAGGGAGTCCCAGGGATGCTCTACAGGATGCCTGTGAAAACTCTTTATTAGATAAATAATCAGGCAATGCGGCACTCCAGGTCTGTCAACAGGAACCTTTAGTCACCAGACTGTATTGACTTTGAACCATGGTAGCAATGGCCAGGCCCAAGGAATCTTGGACACTGGCCAAACAAGGCTCACTATTAGCCAAAGTCAACACCTTATATATGTTTTCTCATATGCACGCTAAGTATAATCTGCAGAAAAAAATATTTTAAAAAAGCCTTCTTAACTGCTTGACTGCATTATATGTAAGAGTCCTTGCAATGCCAGAAAAAAGTATGCTTTTCACCAGGCACACACACTGTAGCAGAAGTTTATTAAGTCCCTTGTTATTCGTTAAGCAGGGTCATGCTGTGTTAATGCAAATTTCCCTCCAGCTCAAAATATTAATTTTACGTTTGCAAACGCTGTTTTAAATGCTTCTTTGCTAATGATGTGCAGTACCTCAAGGGCAGTGGGGCTTCCAGTGGTTCACTGAAAAAAATATTTATTGTGGCTTGTGGTTTTCTTTAAGTATTTTTTAAGTACGTTAACTTAGTCATTAAGTAAGCTGTTTCTGTTTATGTCCCTGGCTCAGAGCCCGCGCCCATTACCTTGTCTGTCACTGATGCATTTTATTCAGTTGGCATTGAGGTCTCACAAAATCCAACCCGAGTCCCAAGGTGCAGTGTGTAGCTCTCATATAGAGCTACAGCAGGGGTCTTCAACCATGGTCCTGGAGGGCCTCAATCATGCAGGTTTTATAGCTGTCTGTTCATTATCGATGGCTAAAGATCTGAAACATGCTAGTATGGACTAATTAAGCCAAATAATTGGTTCAATTAAGTAACAGAGAGCTCGATTGAAATGAAAACCAGAAGACCCTGCAGCTCCCCAGGACGAGGGCTGGAGACCTCTGATCTACAGTGTTCGAACATGAACTTACAGCTCTGTTAAGTTTATAATCTTGAAGCATTTGTTGACATTGTAGTCACTTGTTCACACTATGGTGGTAGGCTATATTTTGGTATAATTACCATGACTGGTTTACAGTATGTATGTGCAGGTGATTAATACTCTATATAGCACAGTGTGCTAAACCAACAGGAATTATACTGACAAAAATAACTTCCACTTCCAGTGTTTACCAGCACATCTCAAACATCAAAAACCCTTTTTTTGTACCTAAAAGCATGCAGATATAAAGTTATGTTTTTTTAATCATAACCTGGATTAATTCTGTTCCTTTGGTTCTTTCCACTTTCTCCATTCACAGAGCTCTGAAAAATGAACACTTGTCTGCACTCTGTGGTTCCTGTGCATCCATCTGGGTTCAGGACCGGATTGGTATAATCAGTGGTTTTGATTTGTGACTCTGTTTCATGCACTTGAGGAATCATTGGAACTGTAGATCTTCTTCCTCCTTTTAACTGCATGCGATGGCACTGAATAATTAATAATGCTTTTGTTATACAGTGGTGAAATCACATCTGCAGGATGTTAACGACATTTGTAATCTTATCCAGTAGATGGTATTATCTTGACTGGAACTCTGAACATCACTGTAATAATTGGAACTAGCTAGCTCTGTGAAAATGATTACCTTACAAGATTCCAAGAGGAATCAAGACAAAAGCACAAAAAAAGTTCTCCTTTTTGTAACAGAATATTTGTACAAGATTAAATGAACATATGATGTTATTGTGCAATGTATCCTTTTTGAATGAAGCCAGTGAGCTCTTAGTATAATAATAATGATAGTTTGTGTGTTACTTATCAAGTTCTGGATCTTAACTGTAACGCTAGTAATAGTTTTAAAGTGGTTCTTAAGGGTTCTTATCAATGACTGTGTGACCCGTTCTCCAATACTTTGTCAGTGCATATTGGGGCATGGTGGATCATTCATCCTGAAAGAAGGAGGAGTGTAACTCACACGGTCTACCATTCCACATGGGGACTGTGATGAAAACATACTGCACTTTGAACATTCATTTGAATGACTGCAGCTCCAATAGTAGCCATGACAATAGTAATGTCATACTTTTTAACACTTGCTATCAAATTGTAGATTAAAAACTTTCTTTCTTTCTTTCTTTCTTTCTTTCTTTCTTTCTTTCTTTCTTTCTTTCTTAGCTATTGACTTATTTACTTACACAAGCACACTCCCTATATAAACTGTAGGTTTAAGATTTATTTTCATTTTTAATCCCAGCCTCTGTCCCATCCCGCCCCCTGCGACTGTCATTAACCACTGTGAGCAAATGAAAAATGACTGGGAGACTCAGTGGCTCCCACCACTGACCTTGGGTATTATTAGAATGACCTCCCTTTGGCTTGACCAAAAAAAAACCCCTTTTGCTATCATCGCTGGGAGCAATTCCTAGAAGGATGACGTGTTTGCCAATCGGGAAGGAAAGCGTTCCACAGAGCGCCGGAGGAGCAGCGTGAACAGTGTTATGCAAGCCTATAGCCTGGCCCCCATTTGCTTATAAATACTTAATCAGTAGACACAACTTGAACTGTTGTGCACAGGAGAGAGTGACCCTCTTTAGCAGCAATGAACAATATTGTGGTTATGGGTTCCAACTCAGTTCAAAGAAACATCATTTTATACTGTACTACGGGTTTAACTGTTTGTGAGCTGCCGTTGGGTAGTCTCTCTGCTGTAAACTGATAACAACAAAACATACATTAACATGTTTGTATATATATATATATATATATATATATATATATATATATATATATAGATAGATGTATTGTGATAAAATGTATTGTATCAGGGAGTTTGTATCAGATGGAAATGTGATCACATTACGATCCGCACTGCTGTTGTTATTCTTATTTAGCTATATATTATAAAAGATACAGTCTAGGGTACTTTATAGTGTATGATAAATACAGTCTAGAGTACTTTGTTCTGATTTCCAGTGCACTCAAGGTCAGAGAGTTCCACTTGAGGAGCTCACTCTGATCTCTCGTGTGGTTGATATCAGCACACTGTACGATACATATATTAAAATAGAAATGATCCATTTTAGAAGGTAAAAGGGAATACATCAATGTCAAAAGCCTTTTTCAAAGGGGTCGTTCTTTCGTTGCTGTATTAGTCTTATTTCTGAGAAGGGGGTTCTAATTCACCAATTATTATCCTCTTTCATTTTGATGAACAGTTGCCATGGAAGAAGGGCCCCTTTGGACGACTGCCTCCAATTGGTGGAGACAAAGCCGTCTGTTCTGTTCGGTGCATGTATGTGTGTGCATTAGTGTGTGCATTAGTGTATGCATTAGTGTATGCATTAGTGTATGCATTAGTGTGTGCATTAGTGTAGCAGGCTTTCTGTACGGACCATTCATCAAACACTGGTAATTTAATAATCTGTTCTGTGGGTTTAGTATGAGTGTGTGTGTGTTAATGTGTGTGTGTGCGTGTGTGTGTTAATGTGTGTGCGTGTTATTGTGTGTGTGTGTGCAAGTGTGTGTGTGTGTATGTTCATGTCTGTGTTCGTATATGCGTGTGTTAGTGTGTGTGAGTGTATTTTATTTATTTATTTCTTTATTTATTTCTTTATTTATTTTATCTCCTTGGGAGGGAATCTATATGTATATGTATATGTATACGAATATGTACATGTGTTGTTATTTTTATTATTACACCTCCATATCTAAGATTCACAATGAATACAAGAATATTGATAAATGTAAGCCTGAAACAGATTAGACAGACAGACAGAAGGCTCTGAAGAACCACAGGAGCTTACAGTACTGATCTGAATGCTCCCTCTCACACTGTAGAGATATAGAGCATCTAGCAGATATGCAGTACACCCCAGTGACAGGCCTGCGAGGAAGAGTTTAAATCTCTCTGAATCTCGGCAGGGCGGGGGCACAGTCTCATAGAAGGCAGGACGCACCCCTTATTTCTTCAGTAACCCACCACAGCCCTATCAGCTACGTAGGCTTGGTGGTCCAGCGGTCAAAGAAAAGGGCTTGATATCAGGAGGTTCCCAGTTCAAATCACTGACTCACTGTGTGTGACCCTGAATAAGTCACTTAACCTCCTTGTGCTCCGTCCTTTGGATGAGACGTCAAACTGAGGTGCTATTGGAAGTGACCCTGCAGGAACAGTTCTGATGCAGAGTTCACCCCCAAGTCTATGTAAGCTGCTTTGGATAAAAGCATCTGCTAAGTGAGTAATTATTATTAATAATAATAACTAAGCAAACTTTTAGAAAACAATAGATATGCAAGGGACTGTTACAGGTAAGTATGAACATGCTAGCCCTGACCCGAACCTTTAGCTCCTGACAGTAGAAAAGAGGGCGTTTTACTGCAGGTTATGACAAGCTGCCAAGAGACAGGGGCAACTCAAAGAACAAAATGACAAGGGGAATGGAAATGCTGTTCATGTTTTGAAGACAGGGCCCCGAGATGACCTCAAATGATAGGTGTAAGCAGCAGATTCTTTGATATTATCAGTCATTTCAGTCAGGGGGTGTTTGATTTGAAATATTGCAATCTTTCTGCAGTGTGTGGTGATGAGAAAGAGTCATCTGGCACTAACCCTCCTTCTAATCAAAGGATCAATGTATCACTTTAGCAATACCTGTTTAGACCTAGACACATATACAGTGTGTCTATCTATCTATCTACAGTATCTATCTATCTATCTATCTATCTATCTATCTATCTATCTATCTATCTATATATCTATATATATATATATATATATATATATATATATATATATATATATATATATATATATATATATATATATATATGCATTAGAACACCCCATTGCTTCTGTTATTTTGATTTGTTGTGCATTCTTGGGAAAATGTAAAAATCTTTTTTTTTTTTTTGATAAAGCAGATAACGCGCTTACAATCAGTGAACTGTAAATGTCATGTTTTAGCACAGAGCGTTGTGAAATGAGTAGGATTTGTTTGTCTTTCTAATACGGCAGGCAATTAGGCAGGTCAGGAGATGTCGGGTTTGTGAGGCAGGCAAAGTCTCACCTGACCGCGGCGAACACTTTAACGCGGTCTGTCAACGCGATGTGATGGGATGGCGCCAGGGGGGATTTTACAGAAAATGAAAACAGATAGGGAGTCATTAAAGAGAAACTGTCCCCTGATTCACTTAACACGTAAAAAACACAAGATAATGAAAGTTCCTGTAGGCCTATACCATCCATAGCCCCTCTTTATGTTAAGGTCGCTGTATTACACGGCCTAGTAGATGTCTCCCAACATCACCTCCCTCTTAGTTTCCTTCATCATTCACAGTTTGTCCTCTATAAACCTTTGGCTTCTCTTGAGCTGTTCCTAGTTAATTAAAATGTAAAGGGGTCAGTGTACAGGCTTCAGGCTGCCCGCCTCAGAACAGAAGATTTTCACTCCAGCAGTTTCCACTTTAGCGATCTTCACAGGTGTAGCAGTGAGCGGAACAGCTGTTCAGGTAGCCTTTAACCGTGTGCTAGTACAGGAGAGGTGAGCGTGTTCATTGTAGCTGGCAATAGTATTTCAACTGCTGCTCTTGCGTCACCGTGCAGCAGCGAGAGCTGTTTCTCTTTCATTATGTTCAATGGGTTATGTTTGTATCTATGCAAGTCCTAAAGTACTTATGGAAATAGTTTTCTGTTGTTCAAGCGTGTAAACATTTCAAAGTAAATAGAGCGTGTAGGCGTCAGTGAAAGGAAATGCTTACAAAAAATGAACATGTTGCATTGCATGCTAAAGACCCGATGCAAACGCTGCTGGCATGCCCGCGCATCTGGTTAGTATAGTCGATACTATGTAACATGTGTGGTTATAATAGCTTGGAACAACATAGTGCTTTAATTAGTACGTTTTCACTGGTTCAAATAAATACAACTTTTATCTTTTTAAATCTGTGTTTAACAGTCAGTTAAAGTGAAAAATATGTGTGCGAAGAATAACACATAACTCCCATCTAAAAGATCTTCAACCTTATTTCAATCAATCAATCAATCAATCAATCAATCAATCTTTATTTTATATAGCGCCGTTCATAGTGGACCACCATCACAAAGCGCTTACATATAGTTAAACAAACGAAAATAATAAAGTTTAAATTCTCCAAATTGGGTATTATTATTATTATTATTATTATTATTATTATTATTATTATTATTATTATTATTACATTAAACAACATCATCTACAAATATTCATACCTTAAAAAACGAAAATAATAATAGACCTACTTAAAACATACTGGGATCATTTACAAGAATTACAAAACATGCTTCGTTAGCCATGTTGTATATGTGCCACTAATGATATGCCTTTAGTTAGTTAGTTAGTTAGTTAGTTAGTTAGTTAGTTAGTTAGTTAGTTAGTTAGTTAGTCGTTTGTTAGCTGTTTTATTCACCAAATAAACGGCTTGTTTCTTCTTTTGCCTTCCTGTGAAAGAGCTCAGTGCTTAAATGGTCTTTTGAGCACCTGTTTTACTGCTAATGTGACATGACCATTCTGCAGTGAACACAGCTAAACAAAGAATACCTCTCAATTAGGAACCTAAAATATGTATCAAATATGTATCAAATAGCGGGTACATTCAATGTTCGTCTTGCAAAAACCCAAACAGTATTTTCTTTTTTTTTTTTTGTTAGTTGTTATTAACAATGTATATACACGAGGATTTTATAAATCCTAAAACAAGGACACACAAATACACACAAATAAAAATAAATAATTTAACCCCAACAATAAAAACGCAATCAATTTGCACGTGTTTTGTTTTCATACTGTTCGTTCTCAAAGTAAGCACATCTTAAGCATTGTTCCACAGAAGCTTTGTTGCTTATACTACATATAGAAGGTACAACGGTTCATTACATTTTGGAGCAAAGCCTTAAACCATTTAATAGAAATATCTTAGACACCACCTTTTGTCTGTAAGATTTATGTGATATCTAAAACAATAAAAATATATTTAAAAAAAACATTTTAGTATCTGTTTTTTAAGAACTGGTGAGTTATTTATGTATTTTTGATATAGGCCTATGCATATATTTTCTTTTTGTTGTTGTTGATGAAATCATTATATAAATTGTACTTGCTCTGAACGTTGTTTTACTCCTATATTATATTTATGCACACTACTAAACTCGTTAACAAAGTTTTATTACAAAAAAAGTAAAAAAGTATACAAATGACATCAGAAGTTCCATAAGGTGAAACAAACTTGCGGTTTGGACATCAGCCAATAAAGGGACCTGTTCACCAGAAAATATATAACGGGACCTGTTCATAAGAAAATATATAACGGGACCTGTTCATAAGAAAATATATAACCGGACCAGTTCACCAGAAAATATATAACGGGACCTGTTCATAAGAAAATATATAACGGGACCTGTTCACCAGAAAATATATAACGGGACCTGTTCTTAAGAAAATATATAACGGGACTTGTTCACCAGAAAATATATAACGGGACCTGCATAAGAAAATATTACAACACAAGTCATGTCAGTGCTTAGGAAAGGAGATTTTACTTGGGCAGTTAAAAAACATAATAAACGAAGCAATAATAATAATAATAATAATAATAATAATAATAATAATAATAATAATAATAATAATATATGAAAATCAAATTAAATCTTTAACCATTTATTTATTTTTGAATAGAAATAGTATATGAATAGTTGCTCATTTAGACGCTTTTAAAATACTATTACTAAGACTACTACTACTAATTCTTCTTCTTCTTCTTCTTCTTCTTCTTCTTCTTCTTCTTCTTCTTCTTCTTCTTCTTCTTCTTCTTAGTAGTAGTAGTAGTAGTAGTAGTATTAGTATTAGTATTTGAATAATTGTATAACAGAGGATCCTTGCTGTGGGTAAATTTGTAGTTTGTATGCCGGTTTAAACAAGCTGATTTTCTGAACGTAATAAACGTAATACTCACGGGTTCAGAAACTTTCTTACTTCTTTTGAGAATATATACTTGTATTACAATTTTAAAAAATCTAAAATAACACAATAACTAGACCCAATTACATCCATTTATTTATCTATCATTATATCAACAGAATACATAAATTAATAGTCAATAGATCAATACATTAACGATCTGAATGCCTATATAGCAAACAAAAAAATAGTCGAGATGAAAGCGCCATGATGATGGATGGGGAGCAGGTATTCCTTTATTCACTGTTACACAAGACATCAGTGTGCAGAGAGAGAGGCTAGCAGCGAGTCTGCCGCCGCACAGCCCCACGGTTTAGAAGATACTCTGCCCTTTGAAACTTGCCGAGCCCTGGCGTGCCCAAGGCGATGCCATTCGCCAGCTCCCTCAGTCTTCTTTGGCTAAGCTTGACAAAGTGGAAGAAATATGACATGAGAATCATTAAAGATGGGTCGTTTGACTTTTCAACCTGATATTTTCAACAAGAACCCACTTCATGGGGGTTACTCGGGATGGATAGAGCAAGCCCAGACCGGCATATAATTGTATATATATATATAGTAAATAAGAAGACCTTACAGGAAAAGAATGAAACAAAAGTAAACATCCATTTGTCACCAAAGACAGGGATCAATATGTTAACAGATAGCAGTATAAAATAAGTAAGAAATCGATAGAGAGGCAGAATTTATTATTGCATAAACTATTATTAGAGTACTAACGGTAATTCGGGTAACATTATTAAACTATCCATCTTAAAACGAAATTAGACAGGATCTATATTGCTATATCGTTTCAGCTCTAAGCATATAGTTAGTTTGCAATCATGGGGCAATAGTTTATAAAAACAATACTGCTCAGAAAACTAAAAGAAGAAAAAATAGAAGAAGATTATATGTCAAAAATGTTCTTTCTTTCTTTCTTTCTTTCTTTCTTTCTTTCTTTCTTTCTTTCTTTCTTTCTTTCTTTCTTTCTTTCTAAAAGGCTGCATATCATCAGCTTCATTAGGATTAGACTGCAGCAACACATCGTGTCTCAAGCAGTCTTTATTCCCCTCTAGTGCATATATAATAGATCTCAGATTCATGCTACACCATAATGTATTATTATTTTAAGTGGCTTCTTTATGTGTGAGGTGGTGGGCACAGCCAGGGATGAGATGGTTAAAATGACTCCAAGCTCCTATGGTGTTGGAATTACTGTGTATAGCTGCCAAGCCAGAGATAGTAATTGAATCATCCCCCCAATTCTGCTTGATAAAGCAGTCAGAAATAGCTTGGATGACAGGAGAGCCATGAAGCAAGTGATGGATACTATTGTCCCAATTTGACCCCCTATTAACACCTCTTTCCAGCATCTGGATACTGTCACCAATTCCCATCCTGCAGCCAGAGAAGGAGACACTCATTCTCTGAACACAGGAGGCTCCTCATGCTGAGCGCAACCCCATCTCAGCTAAATGGGTGGAGAAGATGACCCGAACCTTGCACCCTCCATCTCGCATTGCCTTATTACCTCTCTAAAAACCCTATTGTCTTGCAGGTGCCTGCAATTTGCTCCTTATCTCTTTACCCTTTATGCAGCCCTCCCCCTCCCTCTTGTGTCCATTAATACGAGAGGGGAAATTTTTTTATTAATATTAATTAATGAAACAAAAAATAGAGTTTTGGGGGGGGGGCATGGGGGCATAGCAAACGCATAAAAGGCCCTTCTTTTAATTGGAGTTGAAGGCAATGAAAACAACAAAAAAAAGAGAGATGACCTACTGGGTGACAGGCACAGGTTGGAGGCTGACATTTTATTGTGCGCTCCACTGTGAAAAGGAAGAAAGGAAAGGACCAGTCAATTTAATGTGGGGACCAAGAGTGCAAGAGTGTTGCTAAGAGACAGGGATGCTGCACAACTTCTATCAGAAGCTCTACTCTGACCTTATGCAAATGGAGGCTTCTAACTCTTTTGTGCAAGGCTGCAAATTCCACCCACAGTGTCACCAGTACCTGGCATGGAGCCTTTTATTCAAATGCTCAGCAAAACACACAGGATGTGACAATGCATGACACATTCAGTTCTGTGGCAAGTAAATGAAAGAAACCTTAATGTGCAGGGAAAAAAGAAAGGAAACAGCCATCCTTGCATCCAAATGTCAGCCATCTCTACCTCCACCAAGTGACATTCGGACCAGTTGCAAATTGCTCCTTCCTCAATTGCTTCTCTTCAGCAGCTCTAAAAGCTCTATTAAGGCACATTAATGTAGCCAAGCAATCAAGTCTGCGCCAAGCCAAGGGAGGCATGCAATCATTTCTGGCATCTTTTCAGATCATATCAGGATTGAGAAGGGGAACATTCAAGCTATTTTGCTCCTTTAATTACCCTTAACAGACTCAAGCGTAGTATCCACCTGATACACAAAGAACGAACATCATTAAAGCATACCCAAACATAAAAGACACATGTCATTATCTTCTGTGACAAAAACCCAAGCCTTCTTTTTATATAAGCTTCTGCAATCTAAAGGCATGGCGCTTTACAAATGCTGAAATGCACAGCAAATTAAGAAATGCCTACATATCTATCTATCTGTCTGCCTGTCTACGTGTACTACCAGTATGGCAGTAAAAATGTCAGCACCCTGGACGAGAGGAAAATATTATATTTTTCTGGAAACATTTGATTGCTTTTAATAATCATTTTCTTTGTAATTGCAGTGTTTGAAACGACAAGGTAAGACATGTGAATCCTTGTTTGCCTTGGCCTCCCTCAATGAAGTGAATGCAATGAATGATACACATCGATAGCAATACAACAACCAAAACTGCTATTTCATTTTTGGTGTCTGCTTTCAAGACTTTTCATAATGCGTGCTCCAGTGATTAATATTTCATATTTTTTGCAGCACACATGGTGCATTTTGATAGTGGCACATTGATGCTGTAAACATGAATGGGATCTGAGATGAAGTAACAGCCCCCGATGTTTGCTGCTGACAGTAATAGAGAGTGAGCATGTGCTGGCCCCCAGGCCAGGGAGGCCTTTTCTCTTGTCTCGCTCACTTATTACATTAGCCACAGACCCGGTGATACAGTTTCAGCTGAAGTTCACAGGTCACCCATGAGAAATGTCCCCACGTCTAGCCAAACAAGACCCCCATCCCCACCCCCCTCCTTCCACTCCATCCGACCCAATAAGCCCCCTGAGAGAGCTCCGGGGGGGTCTGGTACAGGTACAGTTCTTTAGAACAACTTCTTGACACATTACTGAGATAGGGAGGCCAGGGAAAGTGCTCAATGAAATGAACCCTTTCACACAGATGCAGTGACGGGGGCTGCTGCAAGCCAGCGCCATGTTCTCCACCACGGAGAGAGCAAGAGGGGTTGTTAAATAATAAACGACAGCAAGGATTAAAGGTTACCAGCGTCTGAAAAGGCTGGATCAGCAGGTTGGATAAGGTTATCTGATGTGCTCATTGTTAATAGCCATTCACTCAGTCCCAGTTTGACCCCTTTCTCCAGATGAGAAAGTCAGCTAATCAACTGGATGAAAAGATCAGTACAGTACTGTCAGCAGATGAGCGACCTCAAGAGCCTTGCTAATTGTAGAGGCTATCTATCTATCTATCTATCTATCTATCTATCTATCTATCTATCTATCTATCTATCTATCTATCTATCTATCTGTCTATCTATCTATCTATCTATCTATCTATCTATCTATCTATCTATCTATCTATCTATCTATCTATCTATCTATCTGTCTGTCTCAAGTACACTGTGATGCTAAGAACTGAGAATTCAAACATGATAAAGAGCTGCCATCATTTTTGATGCCAACAACCTGAGATGCACCTTTGCAATGACATAGATTACATTAACAATGGTGAAGTGAATCTACTAGGCCAGGGATGTCCAGTCATGGTCCTGGAGGGCCATTCCACTCCAGGTTTAACAGGTAAAATGATATAGGTCACTATGCCATCGTCTGCATAAAGGTTTAGTTTGTTCATTTAAACAATTTTGGACTTTGGACACCCCTGCACTAGGCACTCACTTGTAACCCTCACAGTTGTTGAGGATGGCCCTTGCTACACAGTGTTAAGATACCTATTACTAGTGCTCACCTTTGAAGAATAAATGACCTGTGAACTCATTAAGCATCTGATGTGGGACTGGCAGAATGGGTATTATGATTGTGAGATCTCAAATTAGTATTGAACAGTTGGACTGAAGAAGCTGTCGAGTAAAACTACACCATTTCCACAGTGCACAACGTGTGTTCGAGTCACGATTCTCACATTGTCAAAGATTAGTGTCACTACAGGTAGAGTTGTGGAATAGATGCCACAGCAGACCAGACTATGAGGCTGAGGTTATAACTGTAATATACAGTATGATACATAAGTTTCTGTTTGCAAAGTAGAAAGCTACACCACCAATTACACCTGCAAGTGAAGCCAAAGTAGAAAGAACTGACCCGGTTTGCTCTACATGCACTTTGGACTGAGAACTTTTTAAACAACCCTCATATACTCTGAATTATCTCCAGAGCTTTGGTTGATTCTGGGAAAATTTTAAAAAAGCCTAAATGCCGGATTGGATCTTTTCCCATTAAAGCCAACCCCAAAAGAAATGGAAAATGGCTCAAGCACAACGCTGGCACATACACCCCAGTCATGTGATCGACACATTATGGCATGTCAGGCAGGAGGCAGGCTTCTTCTTGTTCTCTTGTTAACACATTTTTATAAAAGTTTTGTCATTGAGAGAGAGAGAGAGAGAGAGAGAGAGAGAGAGAGAGAGAGAGAAACAACGATGTCCCGCCCCAATGTTCAAAGCAAACCTTGTCAAATAGTGTTCACAGTAGGCAAGGCAGAGTAATAGTGCTTTACTGATCCGGCCACACATTGATATCCTGTAATCCAGTGGCCCCGGCTCTAGTATCATATTTATTTAACCCGCTGAGAGGACAGTGTTCCGGGACAGCATTCCCGCTGGCAGGAGCAGACACATTACACACTACCCCAGGTATTCTTATTGATTGTTCCCACCCTGGAGTCCACAGACCATAATTTAACTCAGCAGGCTCTAGAGTTAATACTGGAGTTCAAACATTCTATCTGCACTTCAAGAGCCACAAAACAATTGGCACTTTTAAAAGTGGAGCGCCTTCTATAATGGAAACTGAGAGATGTGCGGGTTTTTATTTTCTGGCACTTCCATTTGCATCTGCTTTTTCAATTTTTTTCTTCGTTTTATTTTATTTAGCGAATCTGAACCTAAAACCATGCAAAGCCGCAAAATCTTATTTTAATTGTAAATTTTGCAAAATTGACTGAAACTTTTCTCAATGGTTATAGCATGATAGACAGAAAAAAAATCTCAGTTTATTAGTTTCTTTTATACTGTTGCAAAATATACTCTTCCTGGGTCAGACTACATCTCAAGCCTTAGGTTCTCCCATCCCTATACAGGAGACAAGATATCTTTGACAATGTTGCCATTTCATTAAATCTACCTCATGGCCCAATGTAATTATGACCTCGACTGTCATCTCCCCAGCTGAGGAGGAACCCGGATCACACTGGACACGCCCACTGTCTCATTGTATCACTGTGAGTATGGCTGAACTGTCATGTGAAGCGCTGTTTCAATTAAAGAAAGAAAGAAAGAAAGAAAGAAAGAAAGATCTGAGAAAGCAGTAATGCAGATAGCCCTGATTCAAATGCACACAGTCTGCTGGTTCAAGATCTATAAAGGAAAACATTTCACTGCCCTTTAATGTTCCAACCCCTTGGCTTGCAACCGCAGTCATGAGGATTGGTAGCAAAGCTCCAATAACAGGTCAGTTGTTATCAGAGACTGTGCTCCTCGACTCACCCAGACGCCATCCTGCCATGATCCCCTCTTAGCTGACCACTATTCACACACTCGCACACTCACACACACAATCTTACTGTTTGTCCTTCAGGGCTCTCGTTTTATTTTAGCGATGACAAAATCATTTGCAAGGCTCCAGGAGGTCCATCTCTGAGCCGTGGAAGCAAAAGTTATCAGGATAAGTACACATGGCCCGGAGGAAGGGGTGGGTCCTGGCATGGCCAATATTTACCCATGAGTCTGCAGAAACAGGGGACGGGTTCAAAGTGGAACCAAGGTGAGGAAAAGGGCACATCATGTGCCTGATTTATAGATCTGTGAGAGTCACCCAGGTCTCCGTGTTAGAAAATGCCAATCAATAGTGTCAGCCGCTCTTGTCTCAGTCCTGCCATTTTGCACTAGAATACACCTGGAATTCACCTCTGAGGAAACAGCAAGTGAATGGGATAGTGTATGCCACAGGCCAGAGAAGTCTGAAGTCATTGGTATTTTAAAATACCAATTTACTTAATGAATTTAAAATGGGTAAATACATCCTGGAAAAAAGAATAATCAATAAATAATGCTGTTTAAGATTTAACCTTTTGTGTTACACTATTTCTTTTTACAAGATTCTACACACACATACAGATACACACATGTATATATATATATATATATATATATATATATATATAGAGAGAGAGAGAGAGAGAGAGAGAGAGAGAGAGAGAGAGATACAGTGGTTTCATATCTAGAGAATATGAAACCACTGTATATATTTAACTGCCAATCATTTCAGTCCTTTTTATTTATTGTTACCATAAAAAAAACATACCAGAGTAGCGCTGGACTTGATTAAGTTAATATAAATCTGCACAGTGTATTCAAATGTCTTGTCCCGTCAACTTCATAAACTGATAAAGTTCTGATAAGTTCTGTCAACTGATAAATTGCAGGTTGATTACTCTTTTAGCACCCCAGCTTTTGCTACAGTGACCTATATTCAGACGTGAAATGGATAAAGGAGCTGTCACCGTGGCTTTGAGAAGGCAGAAGAGTAGAAGGGTCATCCCTTCATCTTGCCTGTTTACCAGAATCCATGCAAACTAAAAGTTGTATAATATGGATTGTTGTTTTCGGTTCTATATGCAAAACAAAGTACATCAGTAACATATTCACAAATGGACATAGAAATGGAAAAGTTTCCCTCTAGGCATGAGACAGGAATAGTTGTTCACTTTCAAGGTAGACCCCATGGGCTCTGACCCACTTCCTCACACGGTTGGTGAGCTTTCTAAACACAGCCTGGAAGCTCTTGCATGTTCCAGCGTGGCTACCAGGATGACCTTCTCCACATCATGCAGGTCTTCAAATAGGTGAGCATGATGCTGGGTTCAAGGAGCAGGTGGAGGCTGCATGGGGCCTGATGCATGTTGGTTTGTTCAGGTTCGGTTCTCCCAAGCCCAGTGATGCTCAAGCAGGTCACTGACTCGAGGACCTGGATAAGATGAAGAAGAATGCGACAGAGAGCCAGGGGACAATCAGTGGCTTCCAGAGCCTGTTTGTAAAAACGGACCATTGGGGAAAGTGAATCAGGGCCATGATTTCATAAATATGTTTCTTTAGGGTTAGGGTTAGGGTACTGTTTATAATGAAGTATGATTTGTAAATATATATTTCTGTTCCATCTCCAAGATAGAATTACAGTTCTAAAGTGCTTCTTAATTTTTATATCTCGTAACTTGTAAAATAAATGTATATGAATGTATCAACACCTACACGTATTTCTGTGAGTGCAATACACAATATGTTAGCTGAGTAACTTATCACTTCCAACAGACTGACCTGCTAATATCGTATGGGAAATGGGAATTATTTGAATAAGTGCTATTGAGCAGGAATGCCCTTAACGTTTCTCTGAAGCTGCTTGTACCTTGTTAGCTTCTCACAGGCCTCCTATCAAGAGTTAGATAACAACACAAGAGCTGGACCCTAATCAGCACTTTAGCGCAGTTCAAAGGAGTAGCAAAGGTGTTTAAAGGGAGCCTTTGCTCATGTTTGCTGGCTGGCTCCACTATTTGTTTTTGTGCATTATGACTGAGAGCAATGTGTTGGAAAGATAGGGCGTGAGGTCATCTAAAAACAGGCAAGGTCACGCTGGATAAACCCTGGCACCCCACGCTGGAGAGCAGGGTAAGAATTAAACAGAACAAATAGTCACAAAAAATACAAATAGTTTATATGAAACAGTGTAACATGGCATGCATGGATTTACTGGATGACAAACAGGTGTGTGTTTGTATATTTGTATATATGTATGTATGTATGAATGCATGCATGTATGTGTGATTGCTTGTACCCATGTACAGTTTTATGGTACACAGCACTACCCAAATGATACTCCAGCAATGACCCATAACAACTGATTCACCCCACAAGGTAAAGAGTTTGTCCACTTGACATAAGGTCTTCCAATCTTTAATGAAGTTCTCCTTCTTTTTTAAAGAAGAAACTAATGAGTTGCTTTATATAGACTAACCATGGTTAAGAGCAATCAATTCATAGTGCAAGCATGGACACAGAATACTGTGCAAACATAGTGTGCTGAACTTGTATGAGAGGTGGCACAGAGCTCTTTCTTTATTAATTTATAATGAATTAATCAAGCACACACTGGTGCAACAAAGGTCATGAATGGAGTCGCATAGCTAGCAGCGTTTGTGATGCCAGTAAATTCAGAGTCAGATGAAACCCGAGGTTCACAGTGAAACGGTTTTGAAGTTCGCCCAGTCCCATTATCAGTGTGGATTTTTTAAAAGCTGAAATGAGCATCAGTGGAGATTAATATGCATTAATTAAATTGACTGTGTCTCCTTTAATGAGAAGAACACGATTTGATGTTAATGCTGATGATCTTATAAAGGCTTCAATCCACTTAATTAACTGTATTTTCTCAACAAACTCTAAGCTAAATAATCTAAGCAAAAAAGGATATATATATATATATATATATATATATATATATATATATATATATATATATATATATATATATATATATAGCTGTTGTTTTAAATTTATTATTCTTTATTCATAGACATTTTAAAAGCAATTAAATAAATGTAACAATAATGCAAAATAATGCAGGGACTACCAGAAATATGCTATGAATATATTCTAACTATTATTCACAGTATTTGAAATGTGCACATAACACATGGTTCAAGCAAAAAACAGAAGAAAAAAAGTCCATCTGATCACAAAAATCTGTGAAAAAAAGCGTAGGGCCATTCATTCTTTGTCTGTTGTTTTTAAATGATAATGTAACCTGCTTGCAAGGCCTTTGCATTGAGTGGACTCCTGTGTGTTATTCAGATTGACAGACAGTCCAATAAAAGAAGGTTATTGCCTTCACTTTGTGTCTCTCAGTCTGCCCATCTTGGTTTGTGAGCACATGAACTCTAAATGGTTTCTGTAATCCTGGCCAGTCCCTGTTATTGGGAGTTACACACTTGTTTCACAGGCAAGACTGATAGCAGGTGAGGCAGCACATTGATGGCTTGACTTCCATTGATCTCTGTCTCAATTGCCAGGCTTTTAAAAACTCCACCAGAAAAGTACATTACAAAAGGTAGCGTTTTACCTTGTCTCTTGCTGTGTATTTACATAGTAGTTCCTTTGTAAATGCATGGGCACTTACACATAATTATAATGTTATTATGCATAGTTACAGTGTACTCTATGTGCAAATGTATTTGCACGATATAACCATAACCCTAACCCTAACCCGAATGTTTTGAACTTCCATGTTTGTCCAGTAAAAGGTGTCAAACATCAGCAAAACTCTTCACACAGTAAAACAACCAGCAGGTCTTTATGGCACAAGATCCCAGAAGTACTACAGAAGCCTTGGAAGGGAGCAGCTGAGTAGCAGTCACTTCACCAGACATTCAATACCTCTCTTGTTTTCTTATTCTGTCGATCGGAAGTGTCTCTTTGTGCCCACATCTGGGACCTGGGTATCGATGGATTCCTACCTATTATTTACAAACAATACATGGAAGTAATGTGCTTTCATGTTTATAATGGTGGCTTAAACTTGAACCTTGATCCTTTGAAAGACTGTAATCCACTGTAATTCCATCGTTATTTGACTTTTGACGGGGCTGTCTTTGTCATTCTCAAAAGTCATGATACGTCTTTCAAAAGTAAGATTACCATGCTGGTGTGACAAGGCTGAGTTCACCCATAATCACGATAAAGCTAAATGACAGTGGAGCTGTAACCCGAGACCATGGAGGTTACTTTCCATCTCTGGTAAGAAGGTTGAGATCCAGATCAGATTTCACCCGTGTTAGCCCCTTGAACTCCTTTTAAACTAGACTGCCAGCTAGTTTCATGTATTATATTTCCTTTTTAAATATAAGTACAATATCTGTGTTCTGCACACAATTCAGTGGCAAGACCTGACGGTTGACTATGCTGCAGGCCAGCCATGTTTTTGTTAGTGTCAAGGCTGTTGGATTGTCTGTGTCAGTCTTTCTGCTATAATTGCTGGTCCGTGAATTAAGGGAGGGCCACCACAGCTAGGGTCGCTTGATAAGACAGAACGAGAACACAATTCATCTCCAAAATGATCCATTATAAAAAGGTTCTGACCATTTGGGTATTTCAACAATGTTTTCACTTCAGAGATTGTGGAAGAACAAGTTCAAAAGAGATTTACCAAATCCCTCTTCTTAGTTCTGTATGAGTCTTGTGTCATTAAATGCCTCATTTTACTATATCAGTTACACACCACAGCAGAACCACAGTTTCAAAGTATAAGCAGCTGCAGCACCTGATGTATTCTGCAGGGCAGTGCTGGTAAGCCAGTCCAGCAACACAAGAACTCCCCTTCCTAATTACCTCTAAAATGATAATAATACTGATATAACAGAGCTGTGTGTAGTCTTCCACAAACACGCTCTTTTGTTACCAGCGCCTTCGCCTCACCAGTCATTGAATTAATTTGCTAAAGCGCTTCTATTTTTACTCTCTCTTTAGAGATGGAGCTGCTCTGTACAGTAGTGAGAGCTGCAGGATGTGAAACCGTGCACCTGTGTGCTGTAAAGAGATAGGACAGCAGAGTCCTGAGAACAGAGGCTCACAGAAACTCATCTGTCTCAATTTGAGGCAGCAGCTGACATCTTACAAAGAGGAACAATTAATAAGGTCATTATCCCCTAAGACCACAATGGAGTTCTGACGAAGAGCCACTAGCAGAGGAGTCCCTGCGAGAGAGGAAGAGAAAACCTTTTGAGTAGGCCTCATTATGACCCATTTCTCCTTGTAATGAAACACTTGCCAGCAACAGGCAGACCTTTTTAAAGCCATTATCAGTTGCTATGTTTACATTGAGTCATTTACAGGGAGCCAAATTCACATTTCCCAGAAAGTGATAGGAATATTTCTTTCTTTCTTTCTTTCTTTCTTTCTTTCTTTCTTTCTTTCTTTCTTTCTTTCTTTCCTTTTTCATTACTTTAACAGACTTTATCAACATTGGTTGAAGAGTGTTTTTCAGAAGGCAAGGCCTGAAATGTGCTGTTTAGTCCTTTTGCTCGCACGTATCTTTTATGCTATATAACATATTAAGTAATATTGATGTTGCTCTCTTACACAATGGACAGGGGTGCCTCCCAAAGCCCTATTGTGTAATTTAAAAGGAGGAGAAAAGAGAAAGCCAGAGCCTGTCCTCTCTAAGGACTGCAAGTGCCCTGTTAGTGCAAGTCCAGAGCTAACAGTTTGTGATGCTCACTGGGTTAGATTTGAACCCAAGACCCCGGGGGTGAGAGGCCAGTGCTGCATTCTACTGAAATACTGGGACATGTCTGAGTCCCACTATTTCAGTAGTGGGACAGAACAGAATAACAACATTCACAATTCTTCAAAGACACTCACACAAAGCATTTTTAATCAGACTTCCTGAAAATACTCCCTTTTGTTTTACATGCTTCCTTTTTATGTGACTGTCACTGAGTTAAGGAGTGGTGGCATTCAGATCATATCAGCTGGACAGCCATGTCAAGGTCTGATCAGAGGGCAAACAGCAGACTCACTGGAGAGTATGATGAGGTTGAATTGCAGCAATAATTACTGTAAATTGATAGAGCACAATTCAGGAACAGATAATGCCACATAACAACATGTTTTTAAATACAAAACTGGAGCTGTGTGCCCAGCAAGTTCATACAAAAATAAAATAAAGAAACTTTACGGATTACTTGTTTAATATTTCTGATTATGTGTTTAATAATTTTCAGGACCATAGCTATTTATTTTTTTTTTTATCTTGGAAGTGCCACCAGCTAAGTTAGCCTTTTAAGTTAGTCCCAATTGTGTTTTGATTAACACTGCAATTTATTATATATATATATATATATATATATATATATATATATATATATATATATATATATATATATATATATATATATTAGCTCAGAGAGCCAGTCATAATAATAATAATTTCATACTTTTGTATGAAATTAATTTTTGCAGATTATTTTTAATTTTATGCATGTTATGTAATAATTTTTTTTTTTTATTATAAAGCTGAATTTCTACTTTAATGTATATATTTCAATAGAACAATTAGAAATTATAGAAATCACTTTCTTTGTGGTTTTTCTCATTATTTTAACTGCCCAAATACTTTTGTCTGTGACTGTATATATATATATATAGTAAATATGGACTGGAGATGAGGACCATTGTGGAAAATTATTGCCTGAGGGAAGACTACTGTTACCGACAGGGAGCTATAGGAGGAGTTACCGCAGGAGGTAACAATAGTCTTCCCAAGGGGCATTTCATTTTCCACTATGAGCTGAGTCTGCACTACATATTTAATATATGAGTCAGTCAAAATAATAAAAGAGGCAAGGGTGGATAGTAAATGTGACTTAATATACTGTAAAGCCATAAATATTTGCAAGCCTTCATTTTTAATAATCTTTTCACGAATCTCTTAGTGCTGTACATATGATGAAGTAATATACTACTAACAGTGCAACAGGTCCACAACATTTCGTATGGGTGTGATTCGACAAGTATTACGGTCGCAAATATTTATGGCTTGACAGCATTTTGTTTAAATATAGCTGATACAGCATAAGTAAATAACAAAATAACAAAAATAAATAACAGAAAATGTTTTTGAAGTTCATACCGCAGCTTTTTTTTCTTTCGTTTGTAGTATGTTTTGTAATTGATTTTCTGTTAAGTCACAGAATTCTTTTTTTTTCATTCAGCCATTTTCTGTTGTTGTGAGGAGTGGAGGTGGAGGGCGTTCCTTTGAAAAGGGGTGGGATTGACAGTGATGTGAATCAATCACATGTCAGAGGTAGACTATTGCCCGGTGGTGTAAGGATGTTAGGACAATAGTTAGGACAATCTCTATTTGCTCCTATGATGAAGTTTTAACCAGAATTTTCAAGCACTGACTCACACGTATGTACACCCAATGTTGCATTTTTAAATTATGATTGTGTTCTATTTTGTATTATAAAATCATAATAGCAATACGAATAATAATATTTAGAAGAAGAAGAAGAAGAAGAAGAAGAAGAAGAAGAAGAAGAAGAAGAAGTAGAAGAAGAAGAAGAAGAAGAAGAAGAAGAAGATTTAATACAATCACTTGCCCTAGTTTTTATTGCTGCCTTCCTCGCTCCTCAGCCCATGTGTTTTGTTAATCAAACAGCTTTAGTGAAATTCTACAAGAAGTGTCCCTTTGAACAATGCCATCCTTATAAAGGGCACTTAGACATCTGCTAAATACTTTGCTGGTGTTTTTGCAAGTACCACCCATGTTACCCTTTCCTGTCAGAGCTGAGCAGTGCAGGCCATCTCACCCACTCAAATAAGAGATCAGGCACGCCTGCTTATTAGCTTCGGTTTCCCTGGCTGGTTATGGATTAACACACTGATCAATAGTAAGCTTGCATTCTGTTTCTCTGTGCTGAGGAAAATGAACTCGAAATGCAGTCAAACTCTTATTGATCAGCAAACAGGCCTCACTTTCATTACCTCTGTGTACCGATAACCCACAGATAATGTGATGAGTCGCTAATCTCCTTCATCTTCCATGGACCCTTCACCCTGCCTGCCTCAGCTACAGCTAATACGTTCTTCAGTGTAATTCATGCATCTGCAGCCTCCTGTCTGATTTGTTGTTGTTTATTTTCTTAACTGAGAAGTGCCTGTCACTCACAAATTAAACAGTCATTTTCTGACTGTCAATCAATATATAAAGCACACATCTTACGTTAAACATCACTCAATGAAATCTAGCATATTCTACTTCTCTGCATTGCACAGCTATAGTTGTGTTTGGTTTGTGTTTATCATCAGCAAAGTTAATAAAGGTAATAAGGCTAACCATACTTGTCTATTCTTTTCTTTTTCACTGAAGAAACAACACGTTTCCATTAAGGTGTTAATTTAAAATTTTAAATCCAAGATCGCATGTTAAAAATCCATTAAGACAAGACTAAATTGCTTTAGGTCCAATTTCAAACAATCTGTACAAGCCACCACTTATATTTCCAAGTGTAGCAAATGTACCTGATTAAATACATATCTGCATTCCTGCTGGGAATCCCAAAACAGTATAGAAATTAAAATATTCTATACATTAAGCGAGTCTGTTTGAACTGGTTCTCGAAGCAGCAAGTTAATTATACCATATTAATTGAATGTGTAATTTAAAATATTCTGCAACATTACTACATCCTCTTCAACCATATAACTTAATTAATTAGGCGAGGCAGTGATTAAGAATATATACAATTACATAAAGCAATGAGAAAATAGACAAATGGGATTTGAAGAAGCAGCACTGGAACAATGATTAGTCTCAATGATTAGCGATTTTCTGTTAAAAAAACGAAGGTCATAAATGATTTAATTTGCATTTAACAGAATGTTATTTTTCATCAAACTGCTACGTATTTGGAGTGCAATATCCTTCAACAGCATTGTGAATTCTTTTATACGCACATTTACAAGAACGCTGGTTGTTCTATATAAGTGGATCACAATATTGTTCAGTAACATGTTGATTTGCTCAATCGTGCATTATTGAAGCTCATTAATGATTATTTTCTTAATGGAAAATGTGTTTGCAGAATTACACAAATTGTTCAATGTACCAATAAGCTAATCATAAGATTAACCGATAAATGTCTGAAAAGATCATAATTTTGGACATATACCAATTTATTTGGTGAATGTTGACCAGATTTACCAGATTCTGACTTTTACCCTAACATATATAAGAATAGGCACTCATGTGTGAACATTTTAGACCACTTTGTGAATTAATTTGGCATCTTAAACAACTTCTAAAAAGTCTCATGCATTTACTATGGTAAATTAATTGCAGGTGTGGCCTATTGTACCCATCAATTAAATTAAACAAAAATATGCCTATTTTTACAATTGTCCAACTGATTGGGGCGGAGCTAACCAGACATCCAGCCCGTTCTATTTGTCGTGCAGATCCAACACCCGCCCTGATTGACTTCGTCACAGCGAATCACACAGACGCAGCTTTCCTTTTACTGTAGGAGTCATTCTATACTGCTCTACAGGGTGTGTGATTTTATTCAAGTGTTTTTGGTACTCCTCAAAAATAATACCTTGAAGGTCAGAAAACCCTGGTTATAGATTGCGTTGCTTCTTTCAACTCCTAACCTCAACTATGGTGTTTCATACCTATTGAGTTAAGCCACTCAGTAGCAAGGCAGAGTGTCAAATTCAGAGCGGTGACGTCAAATTCAGAGCGGTGACGTCAAATTCAGAGCGGTGACGTCAGATTCAGAGCGGTGACGTCAAATCCGCCTATTCATTACAGAGTTAAAGAATCATTGATCCCTGTGGGCTTCTTTAAACTGAACTATAGATTAGATCAGTATTTACATAGTTTACCCAGAGAACAGGGGTTATTGATCCACACATATTGGTTAATATAACCTTTACTTTGGGCTTAAACATGAGAGGTCAGGTGATTTTAGTTCTGGTCTTAAGGTGTTACATGATGGAAAGAACATCAAGAAGTATTTGCCCCTGTAGTGCTGGCCTCGTGCATTGTGTAACTGACTTGTTTCAATGGTCTCTTTATGTTCTTTTCAAACGGAGGAGTCAATAAATCTTGTCATTCACGAGAGTAAGAAAACTGCAGTCGTTTGAGGTCTTTATCACAGTTACAACAAATCAGGTTAATTGGTGATCAACAGTGTTTGCGACTTGAATGAGGCTGTGTTGCCCAAGGCAAGGCCTAGTCTGGATATGGGACATTCCCTAGCATTCCTCTTTGATCACGTTTTTCTTTTTCTTTTTTTTACCAGGGAACGGCCGCTGGGAATGTCATTTTTTTTTAATTGCCTCAATATCAAATGACATAGATAAAAGATAGGTGTCTGCAATTAGTAAAATTTACATAGATTAGCATCACTAACGAGTCTCATTAGGAGGCGGTGGCTTTTGTTTTGACAAAAAGTCTCAAGTCATCTGTTTAAGGATTCCACAACAGAATGATACCTTCTGAACAATTGCAGAGAAGAAAACTCTCTTGATATCCTCCATATTTTCCAGTAATAAAATTTCACGATGTGTAATTAAAAACAGCATACATTTCAATAATTAGGGTCAATCAGTATTTATTGCGGGAGCAGACAGGCTGCTTTATTATCATATAATAAAATTATAAACTGTATTTAATTAGTTGGTGTGGATCTGTATTTCATCATAAAGAGCTTGCTGTTTCACTCGGGCAAAAGGAAAGAATGAAAGTCATCTTCGCTGATGCGTTTGCAAGTCGGCATGAGGGTCAATTCACTTTGCCACATTCTGGGTTTTCTATAATAGAGTTCTAAATGGACTAGTCAGATTGTTCTTTTGATTGTGTTCAAAATGGTAATAAAAAGTGGAAATGTGCTCCCATTCCAATCAATAATTCTGCAATATAAATAAAGACTGGAGTCACAAATCAAACACCTTTTTTTTAGAAAGCTGTCACCCTGAGAAACATGTATAAACCCCCCCATTTGCCACTGACTCAATGCAATTGAAGTCTGAAATTGTAAATTGCATTCATGTCAAACTTCTAACAAGGCCAGACTTCCCATGTATTTCAATGAGAAAATTGAACGACTCACTCCTATTCATTTTCTGTCCCTGATTATTTCCAAAAGCACACAGAAGCCTTTTGCTAACAGAGATGCGGGTGCAAAATCCATACTTTTCCATATAATACACAGAACACCATAGCAAGCTGCAAAGAAGCGTCTGAGTACTTGAAAAAGAACTCCAAAGAGAGAAAGATTGATGCTGCCACACAGCCCTATGGCTGCATCACAATCCTGAAGGATACACCATGCAGCATGAAAAGCCAATTATTAAAGTCCTAATGCAAACTCGTTGATATATATATATATATATATATATATATATATATATATATACACACACACACACACACACACACACACACACACACATACACACACACACACACACACACACTCACACACACACACACACAGTAGTGTGCACATTTATTAGAACTGGTTGAAAGAATCCCACTAAGAAGAGTGTCTCTTTATTGCTTGCTATACCACCCCATAATCCACTATTGGAGGGATAGCCTACTATTAACTGGGCACACAGTAACTAGACTGACATGGATGCAATTGATTGTGCTATTCTTTTCTTCTTTTCCAAATGCTATGCTGTGCCAATCAGTGGAGAAGCATCTTTGCTTAATTATTAGGAGAAGTGCCCCAGTTTCCCCTCACAGCATCACTGTAAGTGACAGCATTAACGAATAACAATATGAGCTTCTCTTCTCTCTGTCTAGGACTGAACCCAGCTAAGTGGGTGGAAACCATGCTGTTCTCTCCCTGCTTTCTTCTGGCTCCTCTGAAGTTACTCTGGGTTAAGAGAAGTTCCTGCAGAATTCTTCACATCTCCTTCTGAAGGCTTGTACTACTCAAATGTATTATGTAACATGCAAATACTGTTAGGTTACCCAGCTGGGTTTAAATGGGATCTTTTTATTCTGCAATTAACTCAGTTGAAATGCCTTGAGGTCAGTGTGCTCTTATTCACGGTGGTTGCTCAGCTTGAAGCCCTAAGCTACCTGCCACTAAGGATCTGGGGTAAGAAGGGCAGGAGGATGGCTTTGGTTTTGGAAAAGAGCGAAGGTCAAGGGCAGAGCGCATGACCCCAGCCTCCTGTTGTCTTATATGACAGCTACACCCCTGGGTCGAAGTTCACCAGGGCTTTTCATAAATAAGACGGTTAATGTCAGAAACGAGATTAAAGGGGATGTCTCATCGCTGCTCGACCAAATGGAAATAACAGCAGCTAAGCTCCTTCTGCCAGGTTGCTAATATTAGAGTACAGGAGTCCTAGTTAGGAGGGACTGCCTGCTGCTGTCTGAGTGCTCGGAGCAGGTCACAGGGCTGTGCGATCCCTGGCATTGCTATATTGGTGAACGATATTACAGTAGAGGCCTGCTGAGCTATCTTATTACTAAGAGGTGGGTGTGCTGAAAGGAGAAAGCCGTTTATAACATGGTGTTCCATGGAAATGGGGCCTCAATTATACAGAAGAAATTATTAAAGGATTGTATTCATAAAACACCCTTTGGTTAAAAGGCTTGGAATAAAAAGGCAACAGGAAATA
The DNA here is from genome assembly GCA_030684275.1 of Acipenser oxyrinchus oxyrinchus. NCBI lineage: Eukaryota > Metazoa > Chordata > Actinopteri > Acipenseriformes > Acipenseridae > Acipenser > Acipenser oxyrinchus. Next base: position 18,716,808 of record CM060271.1, on the reverse strand, counting down.
AATGTGGTTAAACAAAGGCGCTGTGTTTTTTAAGGAGCACAGTCATTTCAGTATTAAAACAGAGCCAAACCTGCAAGTGTAAATTGTTCAGACTTTGCTGTTCACATGCTTCACATTTAATGACAAGGTTTGCAAAAAAAACCCCAGCAACTTATTATCAAGAATGCATGGCCAATTGTATTATTCTCACCTTGTTCTCCAGTATGCAAAGAATTTTTAGAATAGCTGGGATTTATTGCATATTGAAGCACAATGATCCATTGTGCCACTCAAATAGAACAGAACTGTCAGCTGGTTTTCTTTATTCATCACAAGCAAACGTTAAACCTGCTTGTAAAGATCATTTCTTACCATGATCGATATTTTTAGTTTTATGATCTGTTAAATATTGGAGCACAAAACAGTCTACAGATCAGGAACCACAATTAAGCATTTCTGACACAAACAAACCTTGCCCTGCTCAGAAATGCATTTAGAATATTATACAGCAAGAATCGCTTCATGTAAGCAAAATATGTCCATTCCAAATATTTCTGTTGAGGTTTAGTTTCATGCAACAGATTGTATTTACTATATTTTCACTGGAAAGCATTCAGTTTAAACTCAGTAAAGACAGAACATTTAATCAAAGCATTATTGCAAGATGGGGTTTTTATAATATTGGAGATAAAAAACAATTGTTCTGCATCATTGTGCCAAGAATCCAACTGCAGCAAGCACAGGAACAGTAGATATGTGCTGTGTCCATGTGTGTGTGTGTGTGTGTGTGTGTGTGTGTGTGTGAATGGAATATGTGAATGACTGGGGCCTGATAAGAGAGAGAGTGGGAGATTTAACAAACACCTAGATAAACATAAATACATACAAGTAAAGAAGTATATGTCAGCACAGTGTCAACACAAAGATAGCTATCTGGGAACTTAATGTTCTGTATGCCATTGTAGCATTGTATTAACAAACTCGCTGTTGTTGTTTGATGATAGGTATATATATATATATATATATATATATATATATATATATATATATATATATATATATATATATATATATATATCATTCATTTAGAAAATGATCAGTAGACTTTGCATTGAATTTGAATTGGTTTAAGCAGCAGTTTACCTAAATATTGCCATGATTTATAACCATTATCATATTCCCCCATGTATTTACTGACAGAAATAAAGTAACAGATACTGTCAGGTGTTTGATGTTCTTAACCTTAGTTCCTTTATTATTATTTAAACAGCAGTGCTATTGAGTTGTGTTGTTGTTAGATACATGTAATACAGCCCATTATAGTTAAAAGATAAGAAATGATAGAAAAAAACATTTCAAATTGAGCTCTTAATTAATATAATTGCTCTGGCTAAATAATACATGTCAATACAGCTTTTCTCTAGTAATGCTCACCCTTTTCTGGCTGACACATTCACATCCATAGCTCTGTACCTGTGGGCTAGACATAGTAATGAGCTTTTTTGTTGCTTAGCTATCTATCTTGCAAAATAAATAGTTAAGACAGTAAAACAGGTTAGACAGACAGGCAAGGATAGAGAGACAGATAGCTAGACAGACACCCAGATAGCTAGCTATGTCTCAGTCTATAAGCCATTATTATGGATGTTTACAAAGCTTTATTGTTTAACATCCAGAAGCTGGCCATGCTTATAAAAGCTACTGGTTTCAATTGTAACTATCTTTGACTGTGCTGCCATTGTTTCTTAATGCTGAACAGATGCTGGGTGGCTAGTCCCCTGGCTTGCCGTGAGTTGATGGCACAGACTGGAAGTAGTTTCCATCGAGGGCAAGGGCATTAATAGCACACCAGGATATCCTATAAAATGCTGCTCACTGCCCGGATTAGCGTGTTTAAATGTGGGTGATAGTTTCATTTCAAAAGATATGACTAATGTATTAAAGTTCGAGCTCGGCTGGGTGTATTAAATGACTTACCTTAATGGAAATGTTATTAATGTCAGGGGGAAAGAGGGAATGCGTTACTGTTGAACACATTCCTCAGTATTTTTCATCGACAAGTGCTTGGTGACTCTCAGCAAACGCATTCTTAAAATCGACTCGATTTGCACAAAGAAGATAAGTAGAAAGATAATTGTTTAAACTGCCTGTGCGCTACACAAGGGACAGGAAATATTTGATCATGTTTAATTTGCTATGTTATTGTTTCTGTGCACTGTAACACTAACATTCATGTGTATATTTTTTTTTTGTCTACAAATTACAAAGGTAAACAACTGCCACCAAATAAACTTGAAATTGTTGCATATGTTCAACATGCAAATGGGGCTTAGAGGGCCACCAAGTTTATTTCCTACAACATCTGTTACACACTGGAAACGTGTCAGAATCTGAGCTCCACTTGTCTGCTAATTAAGTTCCTATTGACATGACGTTTTCCACAGCATTTCATTTCCAATAACCAAGTCAGATGCAACTACTACTACTAATAATCATAATAATAAACCAATACCGAAAGCGGTGCAAATGAACACAAGTAACAAACGATTTGCATGTTATCAAAACATGCTTCATTGTCTTTGCATGGAAAGAAAGAAAGAAAGAAAGAAAGAAAGAAAGAAAGAAAGAAAGAAAGAAAGAAGACACTCACACCCTATTTGCCTTAAGCGTTCTGCAAGTAACAAAATCAAATAAAAAGGTTGGCAGGCGGTAGATGGCTTGAGCCAAAGCAGGCTAACAAATCCCTCTGCGCTTCCTAATCAGTGGGAACCTCACATATCTCCAAGTCCACACCAGATGTTGCTTCTATCTGGTCGGCCTGTGCGTGTGTCACGTTACCCAAACCCTTCGATGGTTATTACAGCGAATAATACAAGACACCCTGTCCCCTATCATATCACTTACATTTATGCAGAGTGGGAGTGACAGGACTTGAAAGGAACAGATCACAGCTGTCCAATAAAGAAAATACAGATAAGGTGCACCATCACTTGCTGACAGGGATATTATGCTGGCAAGCCCTACCACTGGCAATGTGAGCTTGTTGCTGTGCTGCTTAACTCGCTTTCTTTAATAGCATGGCCCAGGGCTTATTAAAAACTAGGCATCTCCTCAGCCAAAATCAATGATGTTAAGCAGGGATAAAGCATTCATATTAAACCAGGTAAAAAGCCTAATATATACAGTATATATATATATATATATACACACCCTGCAGACAGCATTTACTTAAGTTGAATTTAGATGGTTTTGAGAAGAACAACCTTTTTTTCTGATTTCCGTTAAAGATTACGTATTAAAGATACATACACATGGTTCTAGTAAGCAAATAAATGTCTGACAATGTAAGAAACGTTATAATTTTGGTTGTGTCTTTTCTGATGTTACACCTTTATAACTGCTCTATAATAGGTTCATAAACAAATAAAATCAAAAGCTTAGTAATGTAACTTTACGGACAATTTAATGTTTTTAAATAAAGCAGTGCTTGAGGAGATGCAGGTTTGTAACATGGACTTTTCAACACGTGACTACTCTACATGTGCCACACAGAGAGCACATTCACATTCGCATCTTACACACCCAAACTATTCCAACCCTAATCAGCACTGCTACTGGGACACACAGAGCAGCTAGCTAGGCATTGTGTGTTTTACTCTCAGGGTGCAAGGAAACACTCCTGTGATACCAGTAGAGGCTGTATTATAGCACACAAATAATTACTAGTCTTTTTCTCCTCTGTATAGAAACTCAGGCTGAGGTTTCAGATTTCTAAGAAGCTTGGGAAGCTTAAGAGAGGCTTAGCTCTCTCTCTCATCCCCGTACGACCGCACATCACTAGTGAACTATTGAGGCAGTCCAAAGCAGGGAAGAATAACCTCTGTGGCCATTATATTCCGATGGCCGTCAGTTACAATAGTGTTTGTTAGTATTGAATCCCTCAGTGTATCAGCTGCATGACCATTGCCCTGAGGTTTATACACACAAACATGCATTCAAAAAAAAGTTTTTGCCTGATTTGTAAATGTTTCAAACATTCGGGTCAGAACTTAAGGCACCACTCTGCTGTCTGTACTTGGTTTGGATTAAATCTGCCCTTGCTTCAGATAAGGGAATTGGGAAAGAGCTTGGGCGTATGCTTTGAACTGGTGAGAAATTAATCAAGCCATTTGGAAAAAATATCTTTATTGACACTCACAGACCAGGATTTTAAATTGACATACTAATGTGAAAAATATACCAGAAGTCATAGAAGAATGATAATTTTGAACTACAAGTCATCAAGTGTTATATGGATCTAAATCTTTGCTAGGGACACATGCATTTGCAAGTACTTGCTTATTTGTCTGTTTGTTGATTTACGCTATGTAATATTCAAACGCTGGAAAAGACGAAGCAGCATGACAACCCATACACATCAATACGGGTCATGATCCACTGCAAAGCAGACAAGCAGCTAAAGGTAGCATTGCACAAGGGTCCATACATGATAGCATGGGTTTTATTCACGTGTTAATGCATAAAACTTCAAAAAGAAACAGTAACCTAAAAAAGAGCTCATAGGAGTTTTGTGAAGCCGAACATTTCCACAAACCATACCACTGTTTTAGCGCAGATGTTTTAGAAGTTATGTGTTAATAATACTTATTTGTTCCTGCAGAAAGTGTTGAATGCCAGGCTGCATGGTTTATGTGATTTCAGTCACCCAATGTGTCCTAAGGGGGAGCCTTGGTCATGGATCAAAACAGTATTCTGTTGCCTGCTTTGTATGTCAGGAACTGCTTGTCAGAATTGAGCAGCTTAGCAAGGTCCGGCAAGATCAGAACCTGTCTGGTGACCTCCAAGGGAATTCCGAAGGTAGCGAATGAGGCTTAGTGTGGGGCGCTCTCTCTCTCCCAGCTGAACCGCAAACAACAGTGTTAATGGGACTGTGCTGTCCTTCAGACGAGACATCAAATCGAGCTCTGAGCTCCTGTCCACACTTTGAAGAGAGCCGGCAGAAATGTTTGGTTTAATCAGGAACACATTTTTAATTCCCCATTGTCCGGGAAAAAAGGAAAAAAATCAGATGTTGCATCTCAGTAAATCTATTGAGCTTAGTATTATTATTATTATTATTATTATTATTATTATTATTATTATTATTATTATTAGTAGTAGTAGTAGTAGTAGTAGTAGTAGTAGTAGTAGTAGTAGTAGTAGCAGCAGTCGTAGTAGTAGTAGTAGTAGTATTAATTCCACATTCCAGAATAGGCTTTAAGGTAAGCTGGTCAGGAGAGGGGAGATTACTGTAGTAATAATAACAATGCAGTATTGAAAGCATATGCAGGGCTGCTTGTTTTCACTATGGGTTCTGTACACTATTTAGAGCTACTTTAATTAGACGATGGCACAGACGAGATGGCGGAAGGCATGACACCACTCCTGAGCAGAGATGCTGGTGCCCTCAGCAGTGTGGGCAGCATGCAGAGCTGACCCGTGGCCCCTGTTAAGAGTCTTCAATACTGAATTGCATCAGCATGTCAAAGGGGAGCACATGTCTGAAATAGATCTGTTATGATGAACTTGTGAAGTGTAAAATCTGCAGGTGGTAATCTTCCTCCCATGGATAGAGCAGAGTTTGTACTGTAATATCTGGAAGGGAACCAGTGGCATCCAGTCAGGGCGTCGCTGTGGAGAGCCAGCCAGGAGGCAGAAGGTTCAAGCACACTCAGAGCATGGTCATGGGAGTTAAAACCTTCTGTGTCTGCTTAACATTTTAATTATGTGGCCTGTGCTAAATTCTGAGTCACCCAATCTGTGCATTTCAATACATCTTTTTTTTATGTGCACAAATGAATATTTCTTGTTTTAAATGTTTAGCAAGTTGTTCTGAGATTACTCTATCTATCTATCTATTATTATTTCTTAGCAGATGCCCTTATCCAGGGTGACTTACAATTGTTACAAGATGTCATATTATTTTTACATACAATTACATTATTTTTTACATACAATTACCCATTTATACAGTTGGGTTTTTACTGGAGCAATCTAGGTAAAGTACTAGGTAAAATCTAGGTAAACTAGCTCAAGGGTACAGCTGCAGTGTCCCCCACCTGGGATTGAACCCACAACTCTCCGATCAAGTGTCCAGAGCCCTAACCATTACTCCACATTGCTGCCCTATCTATCTGTCTATCTGTCTATCTATCTATCTATCTATTGATGGATTTCTCTCATGGGAGCAGTCATGTGATTTGACTGTCCCTCCTTCTTAAAGAGTATCTATCTGCCTGTATTAGTTGTATAATACTGTATGCACCTAACGCTTGACTAATATATATATATATATATGTGTGTGTGTGTGTGTGTGTGTGTGTGTGTGTGTGTATATATATTATTTATTTATTTATTTTTTATTTTGCACAACCTCGGTAATAAAATTCACCACTAACAACCAGGGAGAGGGAGATGGAGCATGAATCAGCAGTCCACTGACATTTCTGGCATCAGCTAGGTGATTGGACCCAATTCCTAGCATGTTTTTAATTTTGTCAAAGGGAGATGTGCCAGTTTAGCGAAGCTCGTTAGATCATGCTTTGCTTTGCATTACTTGCCACTCAACGCTACTGCATCTAGCAATCACAGATCAGCTTCATCACATGTTAATTGACCCCACATCAGTGTCTGACGATGTAACTTTTTCATTGGCTTGCGTTTATTTACTTTTTTTTGCCAGAAAATATTAGACCAGAAGTGATAATCTTTCATCCCTGTGTTTAATAAGTTTGTACTTGAAGGCTGAATTGGAGAAGAGTCAAAGAAAGGGTAACATGGCACAAAAAAGACTCCACTATTCCCCAGGAAGCTTCTCCCTGACGTGGTGTATTTGTTTTATTAGATCTGCGACTACTCTAAGCCCTTTTAGAAACATGAAAACGGTGACTTTACCATTTAAACTGCTTATTTATTTTTCAAAAAGCTCGCATTTAAATTGATTAAACGTGCCCTGTTTCAAACATGTGTGTATTTACATGTGCCATTGAAGTAGTTCAGAATACAACATGGGGCTAGCCTATTAAAACACATAATATCATTTCCACTTTATAATATGTGTGCTACTACTTATGGGCTATGTAGATTTGATCATTCAAACCCTGTAAATGATGTGTGCCCTACGATAGATAGGCAGATATACGGTGTACAGTTAAAGGAAAATTATGTATTTTCATAATTACATTGAGACTCTTAGTTGTGAAGTAAAAAGTGGCAGCTTACATTTTCTGAATCTTTTTTCTCTCTTTTTATTCTTTCTTTTTCACTTTTTCCTCGGGGACGCTATTGCTTGCAAATCAACTCTATTTAAATGCATTTTTACTTGGTCCCTGGATTTACCTTGGCAGCCTTTTCATGAATATTAATAGCAGATAGGAAAAGTGATTCACTTTGGTCTGCCACTAAACCGCCACTGAGATTGCATAAAGAAGCGGCGCCGCAACCATCTACTTCATTAACTTATAATGTATGTATGTATTTTAAAACACAGTCTAAATACACAGACATGATATGCAAGTTAATTAGTAATTCACCTTTTTTATTTATTTATTTTATTTTATTTTGTAAGTAGTCTACCGGCTGTACATTCTTCCTTTTAATGTACTTTGGGATGTTTGGGTTCATATCGTATCACTATACCGGAGTAATCTGAAGTTGCGTGGTTTCTTGTAGGAAGATGATAAATAATAGTATCTAAAGGGATAGACGAGAAAGCTGGTTTCAGAACCAATGTAAACGAAAATTATTATTAGCCTATTTGAATCGATTCAATGTGGCAATTACAGTATATTGTCACATGATTATATCAAATGTATTTATTTTCAATTAACACATGTTATGGTTTAAACAATACAGTGTATCGTTGTATGAATAAGTGGTTGTTCTTTCTTTCTTTCTTTCTTTCTTTCTTTCTTTCTTTCTTTCTTGAGATGTAAATATGACACAAACAACTCTTCCGATCTGCTCTCCGCATGATATTAGCCCAGGGTTTTGTCGCTGGAGCTCAAATAAAGAAAACTGCCATTTCTACACAGTGCGTCCCGACACCAGCACTGGAGGACGTGAGATCGTACTTAAACCTGTAGAGAACTCTTTAATCATGGCGTGCTCCTTAATGAAGTGGCATTTTGCGTGCACCTTCGGGGCAGCAAGAGAGCAAACAACTAAATGCATTTGTGTATTGAAGGATAAGCTGCACTATATCTGGGAAAACTATTCGTTCTAATGCATATAATATACATATCCGACTAGTATAAAACACTGCTCCGTTTCAGTGTTTGAAAAACAAAAACAAAAAACTTCATTACAGTGGAGAAGGCTTCCTTAACCTTTTAATAAAAAAAAATCAGTGTTAACTATTATTATTATTATTATTATTATTATTATTATTATTATTATTATTGTTGTTGTTGTAATAATAATAATAATAATAATAATAATAATAATAATAATAATAATAATAATAATAATAATAATAATAAATTGCCGGCATACAGCCACTATACAGTGTGCTCAATTCTATTTAAGTTTTTCGACATTTGCACAAAGCTGGCAGAAAGCTTGTGAAATGAGAACGGAGTGAATGTGTTATGAGCAGGGGTTATATGATCTCATATTGAAATGTTCCTTATACTAGAGCAGGTGTTTGTAGCAGAGCTTTTTCGATAGCATTATGTCTCACGAACAATAGCTTGCTGATTTTTAGAAAACACAGCCACAATTCCTTAGTCATTGTTTAAAAGTATGGAAGACACCTTTTAGATTAGTGCCATTCAGCCCTGTCCCGACACACACTTCAATCAGATCTAATGGCGCCCTGGCCTAGATTTTCGGCGCTTTTCAGAATGTGCACGCTCTTCTATTCGTGCTTTTTAAAATAATAATGACACAAATGATCTAAGCTCTTTCTTTGTTTGTCTCACAAGTCTTTCTTTTTTAAATTTCTCCCTCACCGCATGTCAAGAGTAACCGCTTGTCTTACATCATTGGCTACTATTTCTATTTGTATTGTTTATCGATATTTTGATGCTTAAATATATCAGTCTACCAATCTATGTATCTACAGCTGTTCTTATTATTCTTATTCGCATTGTTATATTGTTATGATCAATTCATTATGATGCTGTATAATATAATAATCGTATTGTTGTTTTAATGTATATGTGTACAACTCATCACGCATCTCTCAGTCCCCCGTTCTTGAAGGACACAAAGCAGTGTTAAATGCACAGGGAGCTTGCTTAATTGTATCCATTACTGCAGCCGCATGCTGTCATAGGATGCACTAACTTGTAATGGAATATGAAAAGTGGACTTTACGCACTCGGAATTACATTTATCATTATATATTCAGAAAAAATAAGGTGCAGTTTACAAAATGAAAATGCATATTTAGATATAAAACACTGGTGCATGTTTTTTGTCAACAACAAAAACACTCCGTACAGAATGCATGAATCGGACAGACAGACAGAAAGTCGAGTATTTAATGTGCAACAGTTCTGATATTCCTATCACTGGTTCGCTCACTTAAACCAGCATTTCTTTTAATCTTTTGTGCATTATTATGTTGATTAATCAGAACAAAAAACTCACAATTACCACACACGCACATCAAGTTATTTCCTCAAGGAATCCTAATTAATAACAAGAGTATTGCTGGAATAGGAAACTTTGATCACACGCAGTCCCGTGAACTCCGTGCCTGTGGTAGAATACAGTTTAGTTGCCATTCCCCCAAGGGGACCATAGCGTATTTCATGTGAGGTGCGACTGAATTAGTTCTGCCCTGATATCAAATGCACAGTAATACTCAGAAACATGCAAATTAGCAGACTTAGTTAGTTCTTATTTCTTAGAAGAAGAAGAAGATGATGATTTTGCAGCACTTAAATAGAACATTAATACATTGATCAATAGAATCAACAATCCAATTATATATATATTATTATTATTATTATTATTATTAATGCCTTTAGATGATACATACCTTTACATTTTAATGTATTTATTTTGTTTGCTTTTATTGAACATCAGTTGAAGTTCATTGATAATTTCCATTGCTTATATCAAGTTTTTTGAAATAATTCAAAATATTGCTGACAATTTTGTAGTTTAAGGGAATATTAGGGATTTATTTCTGGGGGGTTTCCATAACAATAATAAGGAGATACGTTGGATTGAAATTTGGTTGTAAATCTATTAAGAAAAAAAAATCTTTATAGGGTTAATGATTTGTGACTGCATTTTGTTGCTTCATTTTTTTAATTAAAAAAAAATGTTACAGGTAAGAGAGCTATAGCCCCTATTCCCCTTTAATGGATCAAAATGAAATGATTGCCTAAATCTGAGAAGGAAGCTCAGTGAGAACAGTGAGACTGCAAAGCCAGTATCTGTAATCAAATTAAAGTGATACAGGATTAAAACAGTCTCTCAGATTGTGATCATCTGCTGCAACATTAATATACAGTACAACATACAACCTTTACTATTTCAAATGATGCCAAGTTCACAAAAATATACATTCAAAGTGGCAAAATCAAACCAAGAAAACAATTATGCTGTGTCCAATTGTGTAAAGATAGATAATACATTTTATTTGGATTGAAATGTTCTGAAATGAAAACATTCCCAAATACATTGAATAATGCATTCCATAGGTTTCTGAAAACACAATTATTATTATTATTATTATTATTATTATTATTATTATTATTATTAGTAGTAGTAGTAGTAGTAATAGTAGTAGTAGTAGTAGTAGTAGTAGTCGTAGTAGTATCATTATTATTATTATTATTATTATTATTATTATTATTATTATTATTATTATTATTATTATTATTATTATTATTATTATTATTATTATTATTATTATACATTCATATGTAGTATTTATATACAGTATTATTGTGTTTCTATATCATCCTTTCCATTTATCCATCTGGAAAAAGACCGTGACAGCAGCTCATATCCCATCCCACATGATTTAAATTGAACTGGAATGCACATTGAAAGGTTTGTACATGGTTTGTGTCCCTTTAAATATTGAAACAGTTCAATAATCATAGAAAGAAGAAAACGATAGGTCAATTAAAAAAGATTAATTCTATGCTTCCTAATAATACTGTTTTAATATGTTCAGCAATGGGAATTGGTTTGTAAGAAGTACATACAGAAAGTGTTTCAATATACTTTTGTACTTAATGGATTATTCTTGCAGAAGAAGAAGAAAAAGAAAGAAGTTTACCATTTAAAACAAGTCTAACCAATATCCTTTTATTGATTTGAACCATGTTGCCCTATTAAATTAAATCATTTTATACAGCATAAGCATCAGGTACATTTCCTGGATTCAAGGAGATACAAAATCCTAACTGTCCTAATCTCTCAATATGTTTTCTCAAATATTGATATATCACTTTGCAATTTCATGCTTCTCACAATCACCTTAACACTTGCTATTGTATATACTGTAAACTGGCAATTACATGGAGGTTTTTTTTTAAATATATAAATAAAGCCTGTTAAGGATTTCACAGTAAGAAACTCTTCTTCAGTGGCTACTGCTGTGCAAAATCCTCTCCCTGACACACAAGCTCCAGGATCGCTCCCATTAGAAATCCGATTGTGTTATTTTTGAAGGGATTCAGGTCTGATGTGTTATAGCAGGTATTAGTGAGTCACATCATGCCACTGTGTGCTTTTTGCATGCCTAGGTATCTCCCAGTCTGAGACACACACAGGCAAAGCCTGAGCACATTTCATTATGCCAATATATCACTCCCAGGAATCTGCTTTGTACACACTTGCTGTTATCTGTCTCGATTTACAAAGCTCTAACACATGAGCATAAAGAATGATTTTTTTTCAAAGTTTGTTTTTATGAATTTAATAAAGTTTGATATTCGTGAAACTTGATTAGCTCATTTTGTTATTTTATTAAATAAAAACAGACTTTGAAAAGAAAAATTCTTTGAATAATATCTTTGTGAATAAGCTATGTTTGGTTTATTTAGTGTCACTGAAAATAATGAAAGAAAGAACTGCTATCTAGCTGCAGAGTAATTCCATTAGCTAGTGTCATACCTGTTGTAATAAATCCAGTCCACACAATGATACATCAATGCCAAGGCTAGGGATAAGCACCTATACCGTGTGTGAGCTTCAATAGTACAATAGATACTATTTCACATAATAAACTCGACCCATTACCTCACAAGCTCCTGTGTCTCTTTCTCAACGTTATTGCTGGATCGGACTATAAGGCTGCTTGTTGCTTTGTCTGAAACTCTTATTTTGTTTATATATATATATATATATATATATATATATATATATATATATATATATATATATATATATATATATATATATATATATATATATATATATATATATATAAAGCGACAATTACAATTTGCATACACTTTTTAATTTTTTGTATAGATTCGGAGTGCAAACTGCCTCACTGACATCACACTCTATACAGTTGAGGCTCAGTTCTAATATGAATCACTCATTGTGGGAGATTGGAGATGTTTTCTTTCCCCGACCCGCTCCCTGTAAACAGGCAGTGACATGAATATAGTATATTAAAATCTCGGCGTGTCTGTCGCACCGGCGGCGTCTGATGCCTGTCAAATCATAACACAGAGAGGTGCTGTTATCAATGGTCGGGGATCAGCGATAACGCCGACACGGTGCGGTGCTGGGTATTTCTTCCACGGGGGTACTCGGGGGAGGCGGGGGCTTTTGTGAGTTTATGAAGACAGATAAAATCGGTTTCATTTTTCTGAAGCGAATCTCCTGATGAAAGTGACATGTGACAGAATTAGTAGAGTTGCACAAGCACTGGGGATTGAGGTGAGAATGAATAATAATAATAATAATAATAATAATAATAATAATAATAATAATAAAAATAATAATAAAAGATTACTACTACTACTACTACTACTACTACTACTAATAATAATAATAAAAATAATAATAATAATAATAATAATAATAATAATAATACAATGAAAATAGTAATAATAGTAATATTTTTTTTGTTATACCATCTCCACCCTTTATGGTGAATGTTAATGTTGATGGTGTATACACTGGGAATAGTCTACACAAGATATTATATGTATTAGTTCAATTTGTCCACACTTAAACAATTTCTGGCAAACATAATTATACAATATAATAGAAGCCTATAGGCCTAATATCATGATGTAAAAAAAAAGAATGGAAGCAAGCCTTCTGATTATAATTAAGATAGGAACAGTATCACAATATGCAAATGAATCTAATCGGGACATTTATAATTACTTATTACTGCCCATATTCTGGTGCAGTTTCTGTCGACCGCACTGACAACCCATAAAGAAGACTTGATAACAAGTCCAATGTTCATGTCTATTTCCCTACCTTTGCAGGTATGAAATTCTACTGGTTGTGTGCAGTTTTACACAGCGCTTTCATCTCATCAATCAGCCACCTCTTTCACTGTGAGACCCGTTCTTTTTAATAGTATTCTTCACTCATTGTGTGACTGGCCCACAGTCATTATCCACTTGGTTCTCAAGGTGTGTGAGGGACATTATTAAAGCAGCAGTGATGAATGGGTAAGATGTGGTTCAGTGGCATGGCAGAGCCCCCTGGCAGGGCTTTGGCACACACTGAATGTGGCCACAAAGACTGCAAGGAGAGAGCTCAGTATTTAAGATAAACTGCCCCCTTGGCAGAGCATTATAAACCTGCTCGGCTCTGGTGCTTTGTATGGGTCCTACAATTCTGGAACTTCAAGGGGAACTGACAGTGATAAACTGCCAGCCAATGGGCATACTTTCAACTGAACGAACTTTCTTTTTTTTGCAGTCTAGAGGTTTAGGTGGACCCTGTGTTGCCTTTAGTTTATCATATGAAGTATGTTACATCTCTTAGAATTCTTACAAAAAAAAAATAGATTTTGGACCCTTAATTTAATTTAGGTTTGAATTATTTTTATCTCTTGGGGAAACACTTTTTTAGGTTCTGGTTTAGTTCCTTGTAGTTGCTATCTTTGTGCGGACCCCAAAATGAATGGAACAGCTATAGTGGTTTTCAATTTTAAGAATTATAAAGAGTACAAAGCAAGCTTCAGGAGAAAGAGTCTTTCAGCAGTTTATCTATTTTAAAATGTTCTGTGTGTTAATAAAATACAGTACGTTGTGCAGAAAGTAATTAGCAGGGCCTGGAATGACTGTAGGTTGTATGGTCCTGTGTACAGTCTCCTTGTGTTTAGATAATAACACATGCTAGCTGAATGCTTTTCTATCAGGCATGCCCTTGTACAGATCACAGAGAGTCGAACCAGCAGTTTGAGAGACAGAGGGATAGTAAAGTGGCAAAACAAAATAAGTAGCCCAATAGAAATCTACATATTGCCAATAAGGCAGGCATGTGGAAAGAGATACACTTTCCAAAATGTAAATGTAAATTACGATAGGTCTAGACAGACAGAAGGAGAGGCAGGCAGAGACAAACAGGTAGGTAGGTAGCCAGTTGAAAGACAGATAGGTATATAAACATATACAGGGAGAGGGAGACAGGGAGACAGGGAGACAGGGAGACAGGGAGGCAGGGAGACAGGGAGACTGTGAGACAAAGAGACAGGGAGAGCGTGAGACAGGGAGACAAGGAGACCATTAAGAGACAGGGAGACAGGAAGACAGGGAGACAGGGAGACAGGGAGACAGGGAGGCAGGGAGACAGGGAGACAGGGAGGCAGGGAGACAGGGAGACCGTTAAGAGACAGGGAGACAGAGAGACCATGAGACAGGGAGACAGGGAGACCGTTAAGTTTTCCTTTTCTGTGGTGGATGATAGATGAAGGTATTGCCAAACTGACAGATCTCAAAAACACTGATTTTGAAGTTTGAAGTTTGAACAAAACATAGACCGCTAGATCACAAGCGAGGACATGGTCGATCAATAGCAATTTAGAAATAAGTAATAATAATAATAACAATAATACAAAACAAGTTGTCCTACCTTTGAAGCCCTGTCTGTATGTCCCACTGCATTATAAAAAGAAAAAAAGAAAAAAGGCTTAAAGAAAAGATAAACACGCAGCCTGTGGTAGTTGTGTAAGTCAGATCAGAATCAGGTGCATAGTGCAATCAGCCACATAGGAAGGGTTCTATGTGTAAAATGTGTGTGTTCAGCAACTTGGAATGGGACTTGTAGAAGTCTTCTGTGGGATGTCTTTATTTGACAGGGTTTGTTTTGTTGTTTTTTTCAGGGCCTGTCCAGTTCACTGGTGTCCCTTTCACCCAGTGAGGCAGCTGGGGCCTGACCCCACCGATCGCCCCCTGAAAGACGTATTCTTTTCAGGCTCACCAGAGCCTCCCTCTCCCCTCCCACCAGCACCATCCCATTCAGACCCGGAGATAACTTTATTCATCTTGTGCATCATTGTATCCAATTCAATAGAGGAGCTATGCAGGCCCACTAGGAGTTATGTCTTAATGTCTTAATTTAGATTAAAAAATCTCAGCCTGGATTCAGAGATGTCACCTCCACCACCCAGTGTCCTGGGTCTTTAACAGCTTGTTTAACACCCACAAGATACAGATTGGAAATATCGTGATTTATGGTTATGTGAGAAGAACTCAAATAACAGAAGGACTTGAATTACAATTTTATATTCAGCTTTAAAGCTGCCATTTACACCTTTATAAGTTAAAAAAATGGTATGCATGGAGAAGTATTCTAACTTTTATAATTCATACTATATACTGTATATTTTTATATATATATAAATCTAGAAGGCATTCATGCACAGCAAAGCTTTTTCCAAAAAGAGGTGCCGACCATCAGAGCGATGACATATAAAGCATGTATACTCTGCTTGCTGCCGCCCGTAGAGACGAGGTTGGTGGCACATAGACTGTATATAAAATAGTTACATAGTTAGTTTCTGTGGATATGCAATTAACAAGACCATCAATATGCTGTTGGCTTCCTATGTTATTTCTTAGAATCTTTGTAAAATGAACTGTTTGTTTTCTCACTTTGTATTGGGTCTTAGTAATCCTTACCCTGCTAGATGGCAATGAAGGCACTGGAGTGGTAATATTTCTGTTGCTGAGATAGTAGCTACAGATGTGATTTCAACAGCCCAATTCACAAGACAGGTGTTTGTGTTTGTTTTTATGTACAGAGTCTGCCATTATGATGCGATCTGTCAATTATTATTGCGCAAGAAACACAGCATGTAGACGGAGCTGATCTTTCAGCAACAGATATAATATGGAAAGCTTTTACTGTACTGTACACAGCAAGGTTTCAAAAAGGTCATATTCCATACCAGAAACTGGGAAAGAAGTATAACATTCAGAATACTCACAGAGGTAAATACAAGCAGGCATTGAAAGGATCCTCAGTTTAACCCTCTTGTATTAATTCTCTGCTACACAACACAAAGGCAACAGCACAGACATTGCTCACTACTGAGTTCTTTATCATCTATAAACCTGGTAAATCACTGTCACTACAGAGTGGGCTGGCTTGCCCCTCATTGCTTCACCTTAACTCGGAGGGACCACCCTGGTCTTCACTCATCATTCATATTCAAGCCATGGCCCCCCAACAAGACCGCCGATCTCACTCAGCTGTATGGGTTTCTTTTTATATGGACAATGCTGGCAATGGAAAGAGCTGAGGCTTAAGCAGTATCTAGCAGACCTGCAGACTGATGCACTATTTTATAATAGAAGTAAAATTCTATATTGCCCACTGAACAAGTCCAGGAAAGCAGTGATACATGCAGCTCTGTAGATAAATAACAGTGGAATAATTCTTACCAATTGATCATCGATGACAATACAGCAATGGCACTGCACGTGCAATGCAAGGTTCTGTACTCATGGGAAGTGGTAGTGCAATGGTATGATGGATAGAGGGTTTTCTTCTTTGCTATTTTCTTCACATTTTTTAAGAAAGGATATGAACTAATAGAGTTGGGATTGCTGGCAATACCGTGCAGAGTATTCTGTTAAGAGTGATACAGTAGCATTATACTGGTATATATAAACAGGATTGCTCTAACATTTATGTAAAGACATAAGTAGACACTCACATACAATGATTCGATTATTAAAAGGGCCACATTATCAAAGAGTAGTAGTAATACTACTACTACTACTACTACTACTAATAATAATAATAATAATAATAATAATAATAATAGGGTCATCTCTCAATAAATCGTTATTACAGGAGTTTCATTACCTGAAACCGTATTCATCTTCACTTGCATTGAGTTCCTGTTGTTCAGAAACATAGCTGGCAATGAAATGGTTACATTAGAATGATTCCACTCACTGGAGATCTACAATCTGGAACATACATCATCTACAGATATATTATGTGCAAAATTCAATATAAATTGAGATATAAAGAGTGACACGTGTAATATTTAATCATTCAAATGTCATTTCCACTGTTGCTCAGTCTTGCTTAACACACTGCCCTGCAGGGAGAATCAATGTATATTTATCTTTAACAAACAGTTTAAAAATAAAAATAAAATTAAAATAAAATGTCCTCCTTTACAGAACTGCGGGTCCCAACTCCTCTTTTTAGCTGGATAGAAGTGATCTTGGTACTGTGTATTTTGAACTGATACATTTCTTTCAGAACTGAGAGGGGGGTGCATTTTTTCAGGACTAGGCCGAGATGTTTGTGTAGAGTCTGTTGCTACCATTTGGAAGGATTTGGGAGCTTTAAAAGGGAGAAGTTTATACATTAGCGCCGTAGTTGCAAAACACTGTTGATATTCAAATCATTATTGTGCAAAATCTGGGATAAGCTTCAGCATGAGAGCTCCTCTAAGTGCCTACAACTATTGCTAATTCCCCTTACCATTGTGGGCTACACAAAGGCCTTAATCCCATTTCACTTTTGGAGAAAGCCTGGACTATTTTCTCTCACATAAACCAACAACACCACCCCCTGCCCCCCCCAGGCCACAGCTGAGAGGGTCAGAGAAAGGGGGCTGTGTGTATATACTTCAGGACTTTTGTGTTTCTTGGCCAGTGCTCGGCAGAAACTTTAAGTGGTCCCAGTAGGCCTCTACCAACTTTCAGGAATAAAAAAGCAAGCTGTTATGGACTGTGAAAAAGAAATTCAAACACTCTCTTAACCTACATTTTCTCAGTGAAATACAGGAAGGGTTCTACCACTCTGATTGCATTTCAGTAGGCACAGAGTTCATTTTTTTAGTGGATATGCTAGCAGACTGTGGCCCTGATTTTTAGGCAGCATGGAAGTCTTTAATGTGTTGTGTATAACCCGCCTGGTGTCTTATCAAAGTAACAGGAATAATAATCTTCTGTGAGCGTAGCTGAATTTGGATGATTACTTGTAATTAATGAAAAGCAGAGGGAAAAAAACCATAAGCCCAAAGCCATCCTACTTTCAAAGAAAAGACAACTTGAAGATTTTATAGGAATGACCCTCTGTATTAAGAGGGGCCAGGCAGAGGCCATATCTGTTTAATTTAGTATGGCATAACATGCGCCTCTGGTCAACGCTTTAATTTCAGAAAAAAAACTAATCTTCAAAGACAATAAAAAGTATTTTCTACCATCATGCTCTTTCTTCGGTTTCAAGGACATTATTCAAGCCATCTTCTTTGCTTGGTGTCCTCCACTTCAGCAGAGCATACTCTCCTGGTTCAAGACAGTTCAACAAAAACGAAATTTAGCATCAGTAATGTGGATGCGGTAGGTCTTCGTCTAACAAGTGTGCTGTAAAAGGTTCTCTGGCTACTCCCCAGCAGTAATCAATGAGAGGTCTTGTGTGTAGCATTGCATCATTAGGCTTCACGGATTGCTGAGGAGATTATTCAATAGAATAGTAAGACAGCCACGCTATGACAATCCCATCCTGCTGTAAGTAAGTGATGTCTTTATTCAATGTGGGTGCCATGTGGTGCGTGGGAACAGGAGACAGCGTGTCGCCAGAGTCCACTCATGTCACAGGTGTGAGACTGTCAGGCTGCTTGTTTTAAAAGGAAGCAACATTGTTCATAAGCCATAGCTGGAAAATGACAGTTGTTGGATACGCTTTCTTCAGATCAATCAGATCCCTAATAAAGCCGGCTGGTGGTGGAGTGTAGTTATTTATACAAAACGAAGCAGTCCTGAAAAAGCCAAGCCTCAATTCATTTTGCTAGTCATTTATGACATTGAAGCATTTATTCTATTGCTAAAAAAGAATATTTGAAATAGCCTGTATCACCCATAACAATTATAAACACTCAATAGTGCTGAATTTAAAAATACTAAAAGAAACATAACACATTCAATGACAAGCATTTCAACTAGAAGTTCAGTGTCTTTCAATCTACACAGATATAACAATAGGAAGATGCAGCACCATGTAACAACACCATGTAACAACACCATGTAACAACACCATGTAACGTTTCATTTTGAATTTCTTTTCTGGTTACTGTATTTCTTTATGTGCCTTTCTTATCACTGTCAAACACAGTTCCCTCATGCAACAATTATTATTACCATGTGTTACATAACTACTCCCATATTGATTATGTCTGCTTGGTAGCATCCACTGAAGCACATGTGCGGAGGCGTGTGTAACGGTGGCCTGAGTAACAAGAACAGAAGTACCAAAGAGGTCTTCTGCTGGCGGCTCACTATGACACCCAAGAGAATGTGATAAATGTTAGGAGACCGGACCTCATACTGCATCAGGCAATGTTCTTTAAAAGGTAACTGAGACAGACTGTACGTTGGTATTGGTATACCCATTTCACACCCAGTTAAACTGTGGAGCGTTTTGACATTACATTTTTTTCCATCAACTTTCACGTTAAAATCAATAGAAAAAGTTGAGTAACTACACTAAGAAACTCGACACAAAGAGCTAGAAAGGGTTCTGGAGAGTGGGAAGTAGTCGTGTTGGCTCTGAAACGCTATTTTGAGAAGGCTGGGTTGATGTGAGAAAGTTCACAGTATATACGTTTTTCTTTCCTGATCTCTCTGTGAAGTGAACTCGGGAGAGGATCAGCAGTAAAAACAAACAGCTCATTGGTTTTTATGAATCTCCGCTCCTCCAGGACACTGTTTTCCTTGCTGTTCTTTTGATGGCTGCCCCCACTCTCCCTCCCAGCATCTTCCATCTCCTTTGAAGTGTTTCTCTGTTACTGTATCCTGCTCTGTGAGGAAATGTCTTGCTCTAGATCTCTTTCTCTCTTTGACTTGGCAAAGCCCTCAAAGGTTGTCCATGTTTTAATGCATGCCGGAGGGCCTGATCTCAAAGTAAAGCATTTCTCTCTTTTCCTTTGCAGCAAATGATTTGCAGTGTTGATTAGGTTTTGTGGCTCCACTGGTAAACTGTTTAACCTGAACAATTAATCCCTATGCGGGAAAACAATCACTTTCACAAGCAATGGTATTATTTATATATATATATATATATATATATATATATATATATATATATATATATATATATATATATATATATATAGTCTAGGATAGCAATAAAGGGGTACTTTTATATCATTTCGATTTTTGTTTCATAAATTATGTTTTTTCGGCTTGCTGTTTATGAAAAAACAGATTTTATTAAGTCAGGTGAGGTTTTAGATTTGACCAGCAGGGTTGTGCAACTGTGATGCCTGCCTCTGTGGAAACTGTGAGTGAATAATCTCTATATAATATCACAGTTCAGAGGGGACAGATATTATTGCAGCACATCTTTCAAAACACTTTGCTTCAGAAATGCAGGTTTTAGAAGTTTATTGAAAAAGAACATTCGGTGATAAGTCCTGTAAATAATGATCTAAGCAGACCACAGCAATAGAGAATTACAAAGAACACAGATAATAGAATATTAAACAGGTGTATATAATATTGATATGGTATAAAGGATCCCTTTAAGAGGCAAACTAGATATAAATGAGACTTACACAAAAAGTTCCAATTGTGGCCAAAAACCGATACTTACAAACATCCACAATCAAATGCATATTGAGATTCATTCCAACAGAAACAAATGACTTAATAGTAAATAGTTTAAAGTTTTGTCATTTTTTCTTGTTCTTTTTCCAGAATGGTGTTTTTTGACATTCCGGGGGGGGGGGTCTATGGACGTGTGCCCTTTGTTGCTCACTACCTGGTGGCTTCCAGAAGGCACTGATGAGAAACATGAGTAAGAACGCCTGTACATAGAGAAAGGTTTCCCAAAGCCTTCAGCACACTTGTGCTCCTGTTCCACCAAGTCTTGAGAGTATCTAACGAGAGGTGACTGCCTGTACTCAGCTTCAAGAATGGCAAGAGAGACTGACCTTTGGAAAGGAAGCCTCAGCTGGCTTGACTTGAACCTGCCCCTCACCTCTTTCACTTCACTTCAGATCACTCCTGCAAGACAAAAAGGACTGAATACTTTTAATGGATGCACTTTTCATGTCGAAAAACAGATAAAAGAAAACAATTCATGAAGCCCCCCCGAGCTCATTACAAGTTACAAGTCAATTCAAAAGTAAAACAATTGGACAAATACAAGTCAGTATTTTTTTAGGTCACTGGGATACAAGACATTTTTTTCTTTTTATATTTAAAAAAATCAAAAAAATTAATTTTCCAGAAATGATCAACTTATTTAAGCATTAATTTAGTTCACAAGCAACAATAAATAAATAAATAAACCATTCTCAATATAATAAATAAAAACCCACAAGACATTGGGAGTTACGAATGTATGCAACATTAATCATTCTTTTTCCAGTTTTATCCCCAACACACTACAGAGGCTGAAGTTTCTTGTTCCTCTTAACAGCCGTTTTCTAAATACTGCAGTCTTTTAATTTTTAATGTAACCTCTCCAGTTAGGTGATTATGCAATAAGTTACATGCTTCCACTTACATATGAGTCAATGGCAAGTATTGATAAATCAATGGGACAAACAAGTGTGTCCAGGTTACAGTATGGTATCAGTCTGCTGTTATAAATATTTCAGGAGACTGCAGGGCTCTGGGGTATAATAACAATGAACACAAGGTTTCAGATGTGGATCTTAGTTGTACGTCTTTGCTTAAAATGTAGGCTTTCTGGTACAAGATTGCAAACCGCCTCCAGAGAATATTTAATCTTAAAATCGTTGACTACAAGGTCCTTGAACCTCACCTAAGATACAGTTCATTTTTTTGAAAGTGTGAGAATTGAAGGATGGCTAGGCTAATTTCATTAAGGAATTCAAGTCGTTGAGTGGTTTTGGCAGAGGGGAAGACAAGGAGCAGGGATAAAGCTAAGCAGGTCCTTCTCCGTGTGATTGATTCACCAGTGAAGCGGCAGGTTGCACAGTGTCTTCAATAGCCCAGATCATCAGTCAGTCTGCTGCTATATGCCTCTGTCTGGTCTTCTGCACAATAACTATATCACTTGTTTTCTGTTTCTTTTTTCTTATTTTGCTGCAGCCCTGGCTTTGAAAAGTGAATGGTCATCCATCTGAATTTTAAATTTAAAGAGTAGGTAACATGTTACAATAATTGTCTCTAATTACTGTGTATTTACATAGTAGTTACTTAGTAAATACAGGTGTACTTACACATAATTACAATGTTATTATGCATACTTACAATGTACTGAATGTGTAATTCTTGTTGCATGATATAACCCTAACCTTATCCCTGACTCTAAACCTAACCCTAACCCATTTCTGATACAAGTGCGTACGTACACATATGCATAATAACATAGTGATTATGTGTAAGTACACATGCATTTGCTATGTAGCTACTATGTAAATACACAGTAATTACATACACTTCATGTAAAGTGGTACCAAAGATTATAGCATCACTTAAGCTCTACTTTATAATGGTTCAGCCAGTGCCATCATTTACAATTCATTTTAGACCCCCAAAAAGCTGCACGTTTAAAGTAGTCCAGGTAACATGTTTTGGCTGTAACACTTGAAATTAAGAGGTTTAACGACACAATAATAACACAAAGTGTTGTGGGGTTAGTAACACGATGGTGCGCAACTATTAAACACTAAATAGTGCTGAATTAATTTAAAAATAAAATAAAAAAAAACACTATTTGTATATATTTAGTTTATTTTAGTATTTCTTAATTTCAAAAAGAAAAAAAAAACGTTGCCAGTTGCTAGCGTCTTTTGTAATTACACTTTATTTACACAGGTGGTTTTGTATTTACAATGCTATTAGACTGTAATTACAATGTAGTTAGAGACACTTACTGCAAAGTGTTACCATTTTGTCTAATGCCTTCATGACAGTACTGCATATAGGTAATTTGATAGCTTTACACTGTATAATTGTGGTGGGTAAACTTTAGAAGAAAAATGCCAAAATAATTAAAACAACGTGTAATCTCAATGGCATATATTGTCAAAAAAGCACAGGCTTACTTAAATATGCCACAGATGGTGACCTTTATTTCTTTTCAAAAAATGTTCCTAACATTATTATGTTTATGCAAATGTGCCATATTCAAGTGAAGGGGAAAAATGCAGCTTTGCATTTATACAAAAGAATTATTAAATACTAATAACTTATTACATTTATTAAGGTCTTAACTAGTGTGATAAGTTCTAACACCCAGGTGGCCATCGAAATTATTTCCTTATCAGGTTGTACACTTAAGTGGAATTAAAATGGGTCTGGTTAAGAACGTAGTCATCCAGGAGTTTAATTAATATTAAAGGAGTGGCAGACACAATAGCACCACTGCATTTGAAATCCTGACCCTGAAACCCTCATTAGAAATGCTTTTCATATCTCTCAGCTGCACGGGTTTAATCTGACGTGTGTCAGCTGGGCTGGGGTGAGACAAGGTGTTAATTCTGCATTGGAGGTAGGTTTGCATTCGAGCAGCACGGGAGATGGCCCTCGACCTTGCCGGGATTTCCAGGCAGGGTGTTAATTGGCCAGGTGCGATGATGCAGAGGTGTTGGTGTCCCTGAGCAGCGGATAAGGTTGATCGGTCCTGCTTTCCTGATAAATCAGGCACTCAGGATAGGATAGTAATGCAGCATGCAGCAACATGCTTTGCAGACACCCATTAACCCTTCATATTCCACTGGTGACTGTCAGAGAGGATCCTGGCAGTCTACCGTCCCCTGTCTGTGCAGCCCAGTGTTCTTGCTTAAAGATGCTGTGGATTGAGTTGTGGACTGACTCGCCCCTTTAAGAGGTCTCTTCCATCAATAAATATATACTTTATTTCACTTCATGTATTATATTGTCCCAGCCAAGCATTTGGAGCAGAAGCCCAGGACTGGGAACCTATTTAGTCACAATTTGTTCTTCCTTCAAATGTCATTTTATGTTGCTTGCAATTATTCTGAGTGCTTCTTATTGCAATTCCTTTATTTGTGCTATGATGGTTTGACCCAAGTTCACAAGCTGCTCTTCAATTCTAGGTGCGCGTCAAAGACATACGCAGAGCAGGCTAGATCAGCCAGCACTACAAACGGATCCACAATAGGTGTCCACTAGATAGTGCTGCATGGCACTTAATGACATAAAGACCCTTTGGGTGATCTAGGCTGCTTGTGGCTGGCAACTAGAATCAAAGAGCATCTGCTAAACTCATGGCAACTCTCCTTAGCAATGTGTATACAGAAAGGGGAAACATAGCAGTCACTTAGTAAATCCATGTGTACTTCATTGCAATATTATTCTACATAGTTACAGTGTACTTAATGTGTATATCTTGCACAATATAACCCAAATCCTAACCCTGTCTCTAACCCAAACTCTTTTCTAATGCAATGATACAATTGTGTACTTACATGTTTCGTGAAAAAGATTTACACATTAAGTACATTGTAAGTATGCATAATGACATTGTAATTATGAGTAAGTACATATGTATTTGCTAAGTAACTATTATATAAATACACAGTAATTAGAGATAAAAGTAAGGGGACACACATATATATATATATATATATATATATATATATATATATATATATATATATATATATATATATATATATATATATATATATATATATATATTCATTTCTACAAGTACTATTTTTTAATTATTTTGAATGAGTACATTGCTGCAGAACAAACAAATACTGTGCAATGACCTAGTATCTTTTCATTTTTTTTTTAGCTCCATATGCAGCATTCTCTGAAATCAAATGCGTTCTTCTCCTCAGCAGATCCACACCCTTCTATTTAACCTCTCCTCCACCTTGTTCAATGGGGTCTGGCCTTTCTCTATTGGGGATGGAGCAGCAACCTATTTCCTCAGCCAAATTATTTCATTAAACTGATGTATTCTAAAAGGTAATTTCAGGACACAATGATACTAAATATGGAGAGAAAAGATAATTCTGTCCAATGGGAGAAATTCAGGTATGCTGATTGAAGGCTGTTCTGCACAGAAAATATTCTATTAGGTCTGAATACAGTCCATTGCCATGGATTACACAGACAAAACCCTTTATCCATGTACTGTCCAGATATCTGCACTTCTGTATATTCGACTGCATCTTTCTTAAGCTATCTCACCCAAGGCAATCGGTTGCTTTAGCTGTAGTAGAAATGTTTTTTTTTTCTTTTTTAATAAGCAATATTAACAGCAATATGTCCTAATTGAATCAGGTCCTTGGTGATAATAAACCCCCTTCCCACCATGCCAGTTATCTATTACTGTTCTATTACACCTGATTGCTGGTGGTGAGGATGTCAACCTGTATCCTATTAGGGTTTGATACGTGCTATTGGCCCTATCAAAGGAATTAATAGCAATGACTATATCACTGAATTGTTTTGCCGACCATGGTGATAAAACACTTGGGTGAGCTGTCACACGACCAAGTGATATCTTCATTAATTAACACAGCAGTTGCAGAATGAAAATTGAGGATGAGAAGAAAAGAAAATAATACCTTGGACAGCTTGAGAAAGAAAAGTCCCTCCCCTAGGGAAATGTATCCATACTGGAATCAATTGCACAAAGATAATGAATGATATTATAAATACAATACAAGTTAGCCCGGGAGACCAAGGAGATGTTTGACTGGGAGGGGGGTAGTCTTGCAAATAGACCTCCCCAATTAACAGCAACAGAAAGACATCTGGCTTGAATTTCTTTCATTCTTTTATTAATTCTGACAATAAATCTGCAATTAAAGTTTGTGCATTTAAGACAACCTATGTATGTATGTATGTATGTATGCATGCATGTATGCATGTATGTGTTTGTTTATTTAGCTAACACTTTATAATAAGAGTCTGTAATTCAAATGTAATTACATATGAGCAAGTATATGACATTCAAATGAATTTAATAAAAATTCAGACTTAACAGACCAACATTAATTTATGATGAATAAGCTCATATTTTAAAATACAGCCAATATGAACAATAACTAATATATCTGAACTAATATAGATACCAAAACTGTAGATAACAAAGCTATCACTGCTGTCTAAGAATTGTAGATTTTGTTCAGGCTTGCCAGCTTGTTTTTTTTTCTCCAAATAAAAGACAAGACAGCGAATTTCCCACCCGGAAACTGGTGAGCCAGTGTCCAGTCACTGCGGATACTCACAACATGAAACAGGGGGGCAGAAGAGGCTTAGCAGAATAGCCTGCTGGAGAGGGAGGGCGAGAGAGGGGCTGACAGTGAGTGGGAAGATGAGGAGTTGACAGCGAGGTGACAAAGAGTTCAAATACAATGTCCCCCGGTGACAGGTGTTATCTCGCAGGGTATTCTGTCACGCTGCAGACTGCCACTCTTTAGGCAATTCCAAAAAGAGAAATCTGGCATCACCTCCCTGTGCACAGCTTCACCCGGAAATCAACCCCCTGGATAAAAGACTGCTCTGATACCCAGCATCCAGAAATCAACCCCCTGGATAAAAGACAATTATTATTATTATTATTATTATTATTATTATTATTATTATTATTATTATTATTATTATTATTATTATTATTATTATTATTATTATTATTATTATTACTTGTAGTCCCAGGTACTACTGGGTGTATAAGATGTATTCAGAATAATCTATATACTTGAGACTGGCATCTATATTTATGGAGATTTTAGATTTCACTATTCAATACAAGTACTAATTAAAAAAAGTGACTGCTACTTTAGTTTGGAAACCACTACATAAATGTGTTAACACTAGTGTAGGTATTAATTATAATTGGTTTTATACAATCTATAAAGCTGTTGATAATTGCACTTTTAACGGTTATTATGATTAGAACCACTTTGAACTGATCCCTAAAATAAAATGTTACCGAAAAAGTAACATGAGTGACGAATGGGAACCGTTAACTGGGAACACGATTGCAAATTAATCTATAAAGAACACTGTCTTTTTAATGTGTGTTGTTTCATATGGCACACACAGGAGAAAGAATCAGACAAGCTTTGCAGCGGCCTTCAGCAATTCCCTCACTGACACCCCGGGTGCCCCTTTCTGGTGAGGGGCCAAGGCTTCAGCCATCTGTCCTGCTACTTGCGTACAAAATAGAAATCAAGCACCTCAAGCATCCCAAAGAATTCCAGTGTCAGAGTGGGTTACATTAGAAAGAGGGAGATGGGGGTGGGGGTGGGGGCTGAGGCATAGCGTGCATGATGCCCCTCTTCAGCTGATCTGTCAACATGCAGTGGTTGCTTTGTATAACATGCCTGGCATCTCCAATCACAGCCCTCAAATTCTTACAGAATTCCTGCCCCCTGGACCCTCTTTTTTCTTTATAAAATGAGCCACCGGTTGTAATGATTGTAGAAAAGAAAGAAAGAAAGAAAGAAAGAAAGAAAGAAAGAAAGAAAGAAAGAAAGATAAAAAGCAGCTGTGAATCTGAGCAAAGCCAGGCCGTCCTGAAGAATAGAAATCTAATTAGTATTCTGCTATTTTTCTTTTAGACAGATGAGGGATGCCCCCTATTGACTTTGTCAGGCAAGTCAGTACAAAGAGGAGGGGGGGGGTTAACCTGCATTTGCTGCAGACTGCAAATTGCATTGCGAGCGGTGCCAAGTCCCTGCTCCTGGCATTGAATTTATAATGGTGGTACGGGGGGGCCCTTAACATGGAAAATTGAAGGGATTGTTTTTTCTCTCCTACGCTGGGATGTCTCCAGTCAAAACCCCAATGGGCAGCGTACATTAGGGGTTTTAAATATTCATTGTGTCCTGTGAAAAGCAGGAGAGGTTCGGTGTGTTTTGGTGCTCAGTCGATAGGAAAGCTCGCTGCGCATAATAATGAGAAAGGATGTTATCAGTGTTGCAGCGGAATGAAAAAAATATATCAAATGAATGCTGTTTTGCCATTTCTTCTGTGACCTGAAATATGTGAAATGAAAGGCATCCACTTACTCATTCTGAAAGTGCATTCTATTCTTTTCAAGATAAGTATAGACAGTATTCCTGAAGCCTGCATGACCATTTCCTATGCTGTGTTGGAAGGAGTTTCCTCGCTGATCCTCTGCACCATGTGAGACTGACTGAGGAGGACAAGGTGAACTCCAGGGGCATTCCAGACATATCATGCAATGTGTTGTCAAGCTACAGGCCTGCTACAACTTTCCTCTTATTGAAACTCGGGTCTCCTCTCAGTTTTGACACCTCCACAATAAGTCTTACAACACAAACATGCATGTCTCAGTCTTGTTTCATGCTTGTGAAGCTGATTTTGCTCTGATGCTGTGAGCCAGAATAATGCGTTGCACCAGTCTCTTTCATGTGGATTGATAACAAGTTGTGGTGCTTACAAGTTTCAGCTCACTGCTTGGCTGTATAGTGCGCAGATGTGGGAATTTAATTTGCATTTTGTGTTTTTGTGTTTTCTTTTCCTTCTCCTTCATTGAGTTTTATGAAAACCCCCATATGGAGAACTCATAATTAACATCCAATAGCCTGGAGGACTACGTCTATGTTGGTCCTAGTCTTAAATTAAATTGCTTTGACTTTTGTCTAAGATATAATGCTTTTTAGCAGGAAAGCAAGGCTTGTGGGTTGTTTTGTGTGTGTGTGTGTGTGTGACATTAATGCGTTTTTAATAATGTATAGTTTTCAAACATTTTTAGTTGTCATGGCGACTTCAAGTAAGTCTAGCAAGTGTATGGCCCAGCATACAAGTATAGAAAGTGTGTGAGAAACTAGTATTAGATTAACTTTGAGATAATATGCTTTGTAGTCTACATGGAGTGTTATGAATGAGCAAATAGCAAATCACAGATGTATAGGTCTTAAAGATTCAATTAATGAATAAGCTTTATAAGATAGAAATTTTGTGCTGGACATTAAAAAAACAGGATGCTAATTTTGATCAGTAAATGTTTCTGTAATACTTTTGTTCATAGATCTGTTATAAACAATGAATAATCCATCTATACATGTGTTGTAAAGAGTGTCATTAAATTAATAATAACAAGCTATAACAGTTTGGTGTTGAAAGAACATGTAACTAAGGCTTTTATAAGAAAACTTTTATTACGTTAAAACACAGCAAGAAGCTTTCAACTACTAACATGCTATTACAATGTAATAAACAGTTATTCCTTGTTAATAATCACCAGAAGCTTCAATAACACATTGATAAAACCTTAAACTAAGTGTATGTAATATGAGGGACTTGAATTATTATTATTGTTTTTTTAAAGTAACATAGTATTTATCTTTCAATAAAGTTTATGTATTTGGGTAACACTTTACATTTAGTGCCGCTAATTACTGTGTATTTACATAGTAGTTACTTAGTAAATGCATCTGTACTTACACATAATTACAATGTTATTATGCATAGTTACAATATATTTAATGTGTACATTGTTTTGCACATGGTTTTATTAAGTTATTTTAATGGCATGTTGGACAAATTGTCCTGCTGACTCACCTCCAAAAAGCCCTGTTGGCTCTGAATTCAAAACCTGGCGTCATTTATTAAACATACATAAAATGTTTTGTAGGAATGAGTCAAAAAGTTTTGATGTTAATAGTTTAAATCTAATTTGCATCTGTAAAACCCAGGGATTAAAATGATGAAAATGACTGAAATACCCAAAAGGAAAAAAAAAGACTAACAATCAAATTCTGCTACATAAAGCCTTTGGAAATATGATATAGTTTAGCAAAAGCAGTTGCATTAAGTCACAAAAAAATCATTATATTCTGCAACAAGGAATCACTCTGCCAAAGATTATGATAAGCTTGTCTAGAAAAGCCTCTTGTTTCCTGAGATTTTGTAAATTCGAAATCTTTGGATTTTTCTGCTATTGGAGTAGATTAATACTCTCAGTGTATGCATTTGCAGATATATGGGGTACGTAGCTGGCTATTGCTTCAATAAGGTGCAAGGAAACAGTGCAGCATAATAGCTACCTCAGCGTTCTATAGAATGTTCAATGCTCACTGCTGCACTTGCCTTTTTTACATTTAAAAAAAAATGTAATTGCCATTTATCGTCACCAGATTATCACAGCAAGTGAGCACTTTACTGGCACAAGAAGGTGGAAGCCGGGACGATGTGGGCTTTTATTTGGGCTCAATTATCTGTTTATCTGTTACTGCATCAACTTCTGTATACATATTATGTACACAATAAAAGTTAGTTACATAGGCCTTTACTCACATAAACACAGCCCTTGAAAAGCACAACTGCTAGATATGAGTCTGCTCATGTATGAAGGGACTACCTTAACTTCAATGTGCTGATGTCAAGAAGGTCATTCAGCGTGGACAGCGTGTGTTCGTCTTTGCCCCTCCCGAGTCAGCGCAGGAGTGGTAGCGGTGAGCTGAGCCTAAAAATAATTGGACATTCTAAGTTGGGAGAAAACAATAAAATCATTGGCACTTAGCAGAGAGCATTATTGGAGGAAGCGATTGGAACGTGTTAGATGGGCTGAAATCCAACATGGCACTGTGTAGAGATGCTGTGCTCCCACACACATATCTGTGATTGTAAATTAGGCAGGGCAGCCAGATGGGCACATGCCTTAGAATCGAGAAACTACAGCTTGGTCAACAACCCTGTTCTTCAAACGCTGCAGCCCACAAAACAGACAACTTCTCAGTCAAAATCTGGCACCCAATTACACAGCACTGGTGCCAGGATTGCATTATTTCACATACTTATTGGTGAAAAAGAAAGTGCTGCTATTATAACATTAATGTTTGACATGTTCTGAATCTTTAAAGTGCGCTAAATGTTTTAAAAATAAATGTGTTTACTCTACCAACAGGCACACGATACAGAGTCTGATACAGGCCAGAGGGATTCAAGCTTGTGAAATCAAGCTTAAGTTATTTCAACATAATTGCCTTCACAAAAAACCTTCACACACCAGGGCGGCTGTATTGCTATTATCACACACCAGGGCGGCTGTATTGCTATTATCATACACCAGGATGGCTGTATTGCTATTATCACACACCAGGGCGGCTGTATTGCTATTATCATACACCAGGATGGCTGTATTGCTATTATCACACACCAGCGTGGCTCAGTGCGGTGCTGGATATCAGAAGGGCATCTCATTCTCTATGCTTTCAGTGAGGATCTCCCTGTCTGCAATATGCACCTTGCTATTTACTTTGAGAAGCTGTGTTGTCCCATTTCATTTTAGATGACTCTGCCTAATCTAACCAAAGGGCAACTCTGAGGCAGCTGCTGCCCTTTCTGCACCACCCCGGTCCTCCCTAAGCTAAAATGCTTTGACCAAGATTTTTTTTTTTTTAAATCATTTTAAATCAGAGCGGATTACTGGCCCCTTGCCCTTGCCTTTATTGAGAGTTTCATTAAAATTCCCAAAGCTGGGAAACACAATACAAAACTAAAGAAGAAAAGTATAAGGTGGTAACACAGAATTTTTTTTAGGGAGGGAGTTTGGGGGAGGTCAAAATGAAAAGGCGGTGATGTCTGACTGACAGCTAGTTAAGGGGAGAGGGCTGGGGGGAATGACACGCAGCTTCCATAATACTGTCACCTTCCCACATGACTTAGAGTTCAAGAGCTTTTCATTATAGCACTGCTGTATCTCAGCAAAAGAAAATAATGTGCCCAGCCACGGACCTGTAACCTTTAGATTTAATCAGGAGTTCAAAGAGCACAGCCTCCCAATGAGGATTGATTCTATCTAGAGGGCTTCTCCAGGCAAATGGCTTCATATGAAATTAGCCACTGCTATATATATATATACATATATATATATATATATATATATATATATATATATATATATATATATATATATATATATATATATATATATGTTTATATGTTTATATATAGATAATACCATGATGCCTGAAAGTTTAAATAGAAAGAAATAGTAGATAGTTACCTATGTAGTAAATGACATCACAAACACATTAAGTGCCTCCACTGTTTATTTTCAACACTTTCCTTTGATAAAAGTATGTTAAACATACCGAAACATTGGTAAATTGGCTCTTTTATCTGTATATAAACCCTGCAAAGCGCTACTATACAAGTATATAGTTTTAAGGGGTCCAGGATGCTCAAGTATTTTTGAACTCAGGTTGTATATTGTCTATGTTTAGGAACAGTAAATTCAACAAGATACACTATTGTAGAATATTCACTCCATTTATTTGACCCACGCATGTAAAGGGAATTCTCGTCTGTGCTTTGTGTTTCCAGAATCAAACAAACAAACAAACAAATAAATAATAATGCAACACTGTGGTTGTTCAACTGTGTCGGCTCCTTGCTTGGATACTGAATTGTTGCAATAATAATAATAATAATAATAATAATAATAATAATAATAATAATAATAATAATAATAATAATGTATTTATTTAAACCTAGAAGGGAGTTCATGTGAAGTTTGGCCATGTTGACTTCTCCTCTGGACTGAACTGTTAATGAACTCTTCAGCATATACAGCAGGCGCACTTTGTCTGAAACTCAAGGCATACTTTACTTCTAAGCATTTCTTAGCTCAGCTCCGGTTTGTAAGGGATTTCTTTAGTAGATGCTCTCTTATAATTGATCAGGCAGCCTCTGTGAGTTTGAAAACACTCTCGTACACTAGATAGCAGACCTGCGGGAAGGACTTAGCTAAGCTGAAGGCTTGTCTCTTCCAGCTTGCTCACAGTACATTCGAGTTGGTCGACTGCATACGATTGATGTACCAAAATATAGCATTGTCTTTCGGGAGAAACCTGCAAGATGCCCCGTATTTAACACTTCAAACTCCTGAAGTTGTTATGTTTGGCTTTGAAGGCTGTTTCTTGAGGGTGTTATTCTGTAGATTTGGCAAATTATTTACAAGATTTTTTTAGCTTTAAATGAATTGCAAGGTTTCCTAAAAAATATGAACGCACAGATTGATTATAATACTAATATTTGGGGATGTTTATTAAATAACAATAGCCAATAGATGCAACAAATAAAGCATTGTCTTAAATCATGTATTTATGTATTTAGATATTTATTTAAGTAATGTTGAAATAAAATACATGTTGCTGCATCAAACAAAAAGCATAAAACTTTTTTTTTAATTTGAAAATTCTTGATGCAATGAATCGACGTTCTAGCAGCTACTGAAAAATTGGGTTTGCAAAAACCATTGAGAAAAAAAAAGTTGAACTTTTTTTTGTTTTAAAATCTGTTTGTTTTTTTGTGGCAGGGCTGAGGCCTTGCACTTGTAAATATTGTGTGTTTGTTGATGTGTAAATAAAGTTTTGTATAATTTGAATTAAAGTTTGGCAGGGGTGGGGCTAAAAGCATCCCTCCAGAAATAAGTGTGGAATTTGGCCATTCCCAAATTGGTTGATTGTCTGGGGATGGCCACCTGTATATAAGAGGAGCCAACCCCTTTGTTCTGGGACTTTATTTTGGAGAACGGACTGGGTGCAGCAGGCTGTGCTCTCTGTCCTGCACTGAGATAGCACAGCTTGGGTGCATAGTTTTATTTTGGATTCGTTTTGTTAACTGTTTATTTTGTCTGTTTTGTTAAATAATAAAAGTGCACAAGCTACAGTCTCCCACTTCTGTGTCTACTATTCCTGCTGCTAGCCAGCCTTGATCACTGCAGCTTTGTATGAATGAATCTGCCATCGACTGAAACCTACAAGAGTCCAAAACAGTTTCACAAGTCTCAAACTTTTTTTAATCCATTTGACTTGAACAAAATAGACTGCACTTCAATTGAACTTCCCTGTGGCTACAAGAACTGTGCAAAATCCATTCTTCTGCTGCGGGGAGTCCCACCCAAGTTATTTGCAGTTATCTGTCACACTTGAATACACTTTTGCTCTAGTTAAACTGATTATACACAGTGTATAGGTTATGGTAACAGTAGTTGTATGAGGCTCCCAAATCCTAGAGCAGTTTGATATTTCTCTCTCAGTATACCCCGGGCTGGCTATCATAATGACATGCATTGACATGCCAGCTTACTCTTCTTTTTGATCATGTATGTTGTTTTTTTTTCTTTTTTCTTTTAAAGAATAATCTGCAAGCACACATTTCTTCTTAGTCTCTGGTAAAGTCTGGGATGCAGCAGCTCTTATGATTTTTTTTTCCCTAAATAATTGCCTGTCTCACATGCTTGGGATTCTTGGTCTTTTTAATGGCTAATGAACCAAATAAAAAATAAAAAAAAACATTGCTAGCTTGTCTTGTAATAACTTGATGGCTAGTTATTTATTCCATCACGACTGGCAATGAACGCAAGAGTATTCTGCAGTTCCAAGCAGCTTAGTGCATAGTTTAGTAGCTTGTATTTCTGTGTAGCTTTAGCCAGCAATCACAAGTCTTAATTCTTAAAAAATAGCAAATGAGTTTTTCTGAAGCTGTTTATGTTAATAAATAGAAATTATCTTTGTGCAAAGTCGCTTCTGCTAAGGGGGCTGGTCAATAATCCTGTTTTTCATATCTTTTCTTTACTGTGTGTATTTGAAACACATGAAGAGACAGACATTGAGTCGTGGCCTGATGCTGATATGATTGAAGGAGTTTGAATTATTTTGTTTGTTGGTTGTTCGGGCGAAAGTTGAAACTGGTCACTTTTGCTGTGGTGCAGTGTTCTCCCAGTGTTCTGCTGGATACCATCTTGCTTAACTGTCACATGCAAATGAGAGCAATTACGTTTTTAGGTGAGAAGGTGGCAGCTGAGGTTAGCTTCAGAGTAGGTCTCACCCAACCTGTTGTCATGGAAACAACAAAGAACAACCAAACTGTCAGATACATTACAGGAAAAACAAAAAAAAAAGAAATATATATTACTGCAGGAAACATCCCTACCTCAGGAATGAATCCTAAAGACAAAATAATTTCAACTTATTAGGACTAGTTAAGCTGACAGGTCCTTTACAATTAAGCTCTGTAAATGTTACTGCCCAAGAATCTTTGGAAGATGAAGCAGAATTAAAAATATTGCTTTAGATTGACTGAAATTGAGTTTTTAATATGGGGCTGATATACACAAGACACACAGAGCTTTCGTAACATCATACCGAAAGTTTAAAAGATGTGTCCCTTCTTTTTTATATAGCCTATACCATCTATTTGACAAAGGTAATTGCATTGACTTATCATAGATAAATAGACTTCTCCTAGATAAATAAGATATCCTATAGTTATGGTCTCTGTATAAGAATTAGAAACGATTGAACTTATACAAATCAGAATGTAGTGAACTGCTCTTGTGCATTTTTCATCTTTTTTCTATTTCATTTATCTGTTTCTGAACTACTTTGAGTAGAGTATTCTCTTTGAAACCAAACAGGTTTGTGATAAAAACAATAAGCAATAAATGTTGAGGACTTGCTCCGTGCTTAAAAAAAAGTGCTCCCTCGATGCAAGTTCATGGTTGCAGTCACTACCCCCTTCTTTGTTTACCAGAGAATGTTAAGAGAGTATGACACAATGCTGCATGCTACTAGCATACTAAATAACAATTTTAGTCACAAATGGATATTTTCTATGGCAATTTATTTTACAATTACTCTTGCGGAAGCTTTCATGAATTAAATATGAGTTCTGTCTCGGAATTAGATGTTATAAAGCTAAATTACAAGAGGCAGCCAGTAATTGAGGTGGCAGCAACATGGGCCTACTGAACTAATCCCTGGCTGGGTCATGTGACCGGCTGTCCTCCAATGGCTGGGCTCCCCTCTGTCACAAAACAGGGGCAGCTGAGAAAATTGATTTCTCCTCTGAGCAGTATTTGATAGCTTTTGAAATCAGAAATTGAAATTAACTAACCTAAGCCCCATTGTTACAAAAGAGCAAATTAAAATTGCAACAGCGTTTCCTATTGGCAGTGCGCGGGCCTGCCAAGGTAAATTTGTAAATAGATTTTAAGATGCGGTTCTCCTCTCCCCAGCTCTCAGCGAAGTTGACTGGAGTGTCTGTTTAAATTATTTATCAAAAATCATCAAGCTTAAGTTGTCATTGTGTGACTGAGGGACCGTTAATTTAAAAGGAAAAACAAATCAAATAACCATGAAAGAAATCCACAGATAGAAGCTTGTGCATATAGATGATTAATTAGCCTTTTAATGCATGTGTAGTATACTTGCTAAAACGGCAGGCAGACGTCTCCATTGAGCATAGGTTTCTAAAGATAATCTAATGCAGGAAAATAAATACTGTAATAATGTCTATATCAGAAGTAAATATGAAAGCATTTGAATGAGGGCTTTAATTGGTTCAAAATTGAGAACAGGGTTAGAAATGGTCATCTGCTCTAAATGAACAGGGCCGTGCGGCCGGTTTGCAGGAGTAGAGGTAAGAGGTCAGCTCAGGGTTTCAATCTCCAGTTGAAAGACTTGCTGTATGAGCCGGTGGACTGTCACTTTACCTCCTTGTCTCTCTGGACACGCACCACACAGGAAATCAAACAGTTACCGTGCAGCTAGACTGCAGTCCTTGTGCCAACTTATTGCTTTCTCAAGTGTTTTTGGGGCCGATATACACACAACAAAAAAAAACGTTGTCTGAAACGTTGCCTGGTGTGAGAGTCTACAGTTTCCTGCAGCTCAAACTCCTGACCCCCATGATTTCCATGGAAACCCCATTGCAAATAAATTGCAAACACTGCACTACAGTAATGATATACTTATAAAAAAAAAGCTGAAATACTGCCACTTATGACTCATCTGCTTGAGTTGCCCATTGGTTATAGATAAGGACGAGAAGACAGGCCATTTCACACTGTACTTCATCCCATCAAGCTATTGCACTATAAGCTAGATCTTGCTGAAAACACATTTTGATATGCATGAGTAAATCATTCCGATCTAAACTGCCATAAACAATTCCTATACAGTTTGGGACTATTCAATTAGAGCAACCAGAATCAAAGATCTTTTTTTCCTAATTAGTTTTCTATATCAGGCCTCATACTCTGCAAAGATGGGATTAACCCCATGAATCGAAGGTTGAAGAGATTGAATTTTGCCTTGGGAGCTTTCCAATAGGGACACATATTATTTACAACGTATTCCTTCTTCATTTTGATTTATTTCAGTGAAGAAACTTTCCTTTAGCTGCCTAGAGAAGGTGGGGTGGACTTTTCAACCCCATATTTGATGTCCGAAGAGGAGCTTATACCCTGGTGTTGATCTAGGTCTGTGCAATCACTCATTGACTTTTAAACTAGATAAAAAAACTGACAGGGCAGGTACATTATTCAACATCTTTCTGAATTTGAATCAGGATCACTTCACCTTGGGGCATGTGTATTTATATCTATTTGTGGGCTTTGTGTGTGCTGTTTGTATCCTTACTGTTGGAATTGAAACCTCAATTGGATTAAGCTACAGTAAATAAATCAACTGCACTTACATTTGTCCTCAGTAAAAACCTTGCAGATTACCAAAAGTAGAACCAGCAATATTAGGATCTAGGACGTTAAAGCCTCCTGTCCCTTGTTTAACCTCTCTATTATGCTGTTTGTGTGTCGTCCCATCCCGTCCCCCGACCCCCGTCCCCCCAACACACACACTGTTAAACTTTAATATCCCCTTCGGTCTCAATTTATTTAGTTTTAGAAATTTTAAAACCGTTAGTGTGAACTCTATGGAGTTCAAGAAGTTGCAATGCCAAGACTGAAAAAAACAGATAAATAAACAGGAATCTTAACATGGTACAATTATACACACCGTGACTGAACGGGATATTCTTCAAACTCTAATGTTACAAAACAGCTAAGAAACAACTTCGATACTCACACACACATAGACGCACACACACAACAATTTCATACAGATGAGCAAATAACTCCTCTGTAACTGTCACATAACCTCGATATCTTTGAACGTTGTTGACGTTACTTATGTTACAGTAAGTATTTCCAGTCACTGGGCGTTATACTCATAGATAGATGGCTAGAGAGACACTAAACAGAGAATAAATAGACACAGGTTGCCAGGCAGTTGAAAAGACAGTTAGATACCTTGGTAGTTACACAGATAGGCAGACAGGGAACAGAAGACAGTAAGGCAGGTAAATCAGTGGACTGTGGGTGGAAGACACATAGCTTGGTAGATATACAGAAAGCTTTCATTATAATTGCCTGTGGTATACAATACCTATTGAACGGGGTGCGATTGTTCAACATGGTTCAAACTTTTTTTGTTCGTAGCGTAAGAGGTATAAACAATCTGCATGAGGCACACGTAAAAAAAGATGATAAACCCTGAGAGGTACGTGACTCTGGTAAACTCTGCCAGATCCTGTGACAACTGTAATAGAGGACATTACATTTATCACATCTGTCATGGCAGGGATCTTGTCAAATCATTTTCTGTTCCAATTTATTACGGTTTCTGTCAATCAGAAAGGGATGAGGACGGGAACATCGTTATGTCCCGAGTTTGAATACTCAGCAGTTTCCGAATGCAATTGAAGTACTTCTCTAATTAGCGCTGATAACGGATCGAGTCAAGATGTAAACACGCAGCCCTTCTGGTGCCTCCTATTAGCATGCATGTGAAAGCATACACTGTCTCTGAAAGGCTGTGAGCAGCTCTGCTCCCTCAGCCTCTGAACACAGTGGCTCAGCAGGACCGGAAATGGCATTCATCTTTACCTCTTCACTGCGAGTGCCACCCTTCCAACAGTTTGCCACGGTGAGTTTGCTTTTCCCATGGTTATACTGTGCATTGTTTAACCTGGTTTGCCGTGCTCATTAATATGCTTTGCCATACCTCGTTATTTTTTATAATGCTTACCTATGCTTTTACCATGCTTTCACTGTGCTTTATTACACTTTGCTATGCTTCTACTATGGGAAACTTTTATAAGGGCAGACCTCCAACACATGACGCTATAACTGCTCCAAAAGTAGGTCCTGTTCTGGTGGCTCATCTCATTTTTCTATGGCCTGGTTTTATTTTAGTGTATACGTTGTAATGCAAGATGCTGATCATACGTTTTGCTTCCTTTAAAACTTGCTGATCTAACAACAGATATCTGCTTTAAAATGGGATCCCTTTGGGCTGTACCTTTTTAGATAATTTCAAGTTAAAAAGTTAAATACGTCACCAATCATGTAAAAATTTTATTTTTTTTGTTTTTGTTTTTTGACCCAGATAAAGTGAAGCACCGACATTCTTCGATCTAGATTGGCCAGTAGCATAATTCAAAAATCAGAATTCCTTTATTACATTTTGTGTTCTTTATCTTGCTTGGCACAAGCATTGAAAAGATAACCTTAGTGTTTGCAGGCCTGTATTTTTTTCATTCTCTCTGATACATAAAAAAAAGAAAAACAGGCCAGTTCTTCTTGTGACATCGCTGTTGTCCCTGCGGCCTTGCTGTCTGGGAAGGAGCTTGAACCAGGTGATAACCCGATAGACTTTATCTTGTCTTTCCTAGGACTCCCTGAAGCCTGCAGACACTTCGACTGGCTGTTAGGCATTTTAAAATCCCCCCTGAGTCTTAACCTTCCCCTTTTCTCCACTCGTCAGCAGGAATGTCTTGGAGCTGTCAGTGGCTTGTTGCTTATTGATGTTTCTGCATGTTTTATGTCTTTCTGAGATATGACGGCCCTGACATGGTGCTGATTTCAATCAGTCTTCGGCGTGCGCACAAGAGAGAGAGAGAGTGGGGTAGAGAAAAGGAAAGAGATTCCTCTCCGGTATTTCTTGGCTTAACAGACCCTGCCTAGCACTAATGAAAATGTTTCATTCACGTCTCAAATAAAATGCTCTGTGCGACTACAGTTGAGGAATTCAAGAGAAGAAAGACTTTTTAAAAAAAATACCGCCTTTGTCGCAAGGAGAGCAAGAAGGGAGGCTGACCCTCAAGCCAAAGGTTCTGACACTGCATCAAATCCTGTTAGACCTCAGACCGGCAGACCGGGCCTTGCTGAAGATTACTTCATTACATCTGAGGGATGATGGCTGTATTTATTTCACACATCCTATGAGGAAGGAGCACTGTGTTTTAAACCCAGCACAGCCCATTAAATGAAGCTTGGGCTCATTGTAGGAGACCAGGGGCCTGTCAGAGGCTATCCTGTTCAGAGCGTATAAAAGAAATCTCAGAGAGCTCGCTGAAAATAGAGCCATCATCTGCCATCTCATTCACAATGATACAAAGTAAATTAAACCAGCAGCAATCCTCCCCAATCCCCCAAAATAACCTTGTGTCTGAATAGAATGCATTCAAAATAATTATATAGAACTTCTTAGCATAATATTTACTTTTTAAGAAATGTGCGTAGTGTGACAGTGTGATTCATGAACATTAAAACATTCTGAATAGCTGATTGATAGATGGATAGATAGATAGAAAATACCTTTATACGCCTTAGTAAATGTTTTATTTTGATATGTGATTCTAACCAGGTAGTAAAAAAGACAAATCTATTTCACTGACAGCAATGCGTAGTAAGATATATAATAGATCCATCAATAAATGATTAGCTACTAGCAACTATATTTTATGATAATAAACATGGTAAAAACGCACTAGATTCACTATAACCCTGTATTAGCTAGATGCCTCCTTCGTGGCCCTAACCTATCAATGTTGTTCCCTGACTGAGCAGTCCACATGTCGTTAAGTCCACATGTCGTTAAGTAATCAGAAGGAAAGCAGAAGTAAAAAAAAAAGAAAAGCAATCACAGAGAAACTGTCACAAAAGGAAAATACTACGGGGGGCAAAGAATGCCTTCAGTGTGCAGCTTTGAGATTTCAATTTATATTGGGTCTGACTCATGGCACGGCCTGAGAGAGCCGGGGCCTGGGAGTCAGGGATCTCACTGACCCCTGCATAGACCAACTGAGAGATGTCAGCTGAGAACTCCCAGGGATCACCAGACTGCCAAGCACTTTGAAAGCTGCTGCCAATTCACCCTAAGCCTCGGCTGAATGGATGCCCAAGAGGAGGGGAGCGACAGCAATACAAACAGACTGAAGAAGGAGGGCACTCGCTTTCAGGGTTTATTTGCCCTTTAGCCCTACCCCCCACCCCCTTGCCCCTCTCATATTTTTTTTTTTACTGGGGTAGCGGGGGTCAGGTCGGGTCAGGATGGTGGTATAAACATATTAATAATCTGACAGCTTCATCTACTATTGAAGGTTCATGATGACAATCGTACAATGCTCCATGCTGTAGCAGTTGTGGGACACACATGGCAAGCTTGTATGAACATAATAAGATGGATTTCAAGTTTTTACCGAATGCTGATAAAAATGTCAGCCTGCCCAGTCGGTGCTAACACCTGTTGATTATCTGCATGCATGATACAATACAATACAATACAATTCAATACAATACAATACACATTTATTTTATATAGCACCTTTCAAACAAGACAGTTCACATGTACAATGCACTGCATGAAAACCTCAGGGTGTGAGAAGTTCCATTTTCGGTCAGTAATCAGTGATATAGCAAACCTTAAACAACTTCCAAAAAGCCAACTGCATTCTATCATTTGTGGCTATGTGTTCATTTTCTCTAACTATATTAAATGAATTGCATGCGTGGCCTATTAAGCCATCAATTAAATTAGATAATCACTAATTTGTCTATTTTTAAAATGTCACCAATATTTTCACTTCCAGTGGTTTGATTTCATATACACAACACATTAAAACAAAAGAAGCAATGGGGTGTTCTAATACATTTGCACACTGTTATATATTTACTTCTATTTCAAGAACCAATGACAAAAACTCTGGCTGAAAGAATCGAACACTTCCAACAGTGCACAACTGCATGATACTGCTGGTGGAGCCTCATGAACTCGTCAGTGCCGCTGGCAGAGCCTCATTCTGCCCACCAGGAGAGACACATTAAGGTTACTCTCGGCTAGCTCCTCTTTGATGAGAACAGAGCCCCTCCTGCCAGCTATTACCTGAAATAATACCATATGGTAAAATGTAAACAACATCTGCATATTCATGTTCTAATTTCATCTGTTTAATTAGTTCCAGCAAAGCAGTTTACCCTCTGAGGCCCTCTCTGTCAGCGCTGTGATCATACATCCGTGCCCTGCTGTTGAGGCTGACAGCCTTCCATTGTTCATCCACCACTGCCACCCCACCAGCTTAATACCAGACGTGTCTTCATGGGACAGGAGCCTGTCCCACCGCTGCACACGCAGGGGGAGACGCACACTGTGACTGTCATCCGAGTGTGCGTACGCTGATGACAAACCTGGCAATCTGTTTGTTTTGGTGAATGTGACATCAGGGTTAAAAGGTATCAAGCAGAGACAATTTGAGAATCCCTACTTCTTCAGTAGTCCCTGTCCTCAATCTGAACCCCTATTGAAGATCCATGCTCCTTCAGTAGTCCCTATCCTCGATCTGAACCCCTATAGAGGATCTGTGCTCCTTCAGTAGTCCCTGTCCTCGATCTGAACCCCTATAGAGGATCTGTGCTCCTTCAGTAGTCCCTGTCCTCAATCTGAACCCCTATAGAGGATCTGTGCTCCTTCAGTAGTCCCTGTCCTCGATCTGAACCCCTATAGAGGATCTGTGCTCCTTCAGTAGTCCCTGTCCTCGATCTGAACCCCTATAGAGGATCTGTGCTCCTTCAGTAGTCCCTGTCCTCGATCTGAACCCCTATAGAGGATCTGTGCTCCTTCAGTAGTCCCTGTCCTCGATCTGAACCCCTATAGAGGATCCGTGCTCCTTCAGTAGTCCCTGTCCTCAATCTGAACCCCTATAGAGGATCTGTGCTCCTTCAGTAGTCCCTGTCCTCGATCTGAACCCCTATAGAGGATCTGTGCTCCTTCAGTAGTCCCTGTCCTCGATCTGAACCCCTATAGAGGATCTGTGCTCCTTCAGTAGTCCCTGTCCTCAATCTGAACCCCTATAGAGGATCTGTGCTCCTTCAGTAGTCCCTGTCCTCAATCTGAACCACTATAGAGGATCTGTGCTCCTTCAGTAGTCCCTGTCCTCAATCTGAACCCCTATAGAGGATCTGTGCTCCTTCAGTAGTCCCTATCCTCGATCTGAACCCCTATAGAGGATCTGTGCTCCTTCAGTAGTCCCTGTCCTCAATCTGAACCCCTATAGAGGATCTGTGCTCCTTCAGTAGTCCCTGTCCTCAATCTGAACCACTATAGAGGATCTGTGCTCCTTCAGTAGTCCCTGTCCTCAATCTGAACCCCTATAGAGGATCTGTGCTCCTTCAGTAGTCCCTGTCCTCGATCTGAACCCCTATAGAGGATCTGTGCTCCTTCAGTAGTCCCTGTCCTCGATCTGAACCCCTATAGAGGATCTGTGCTCCTTCAGTAGTCCCTGTCCTCGATCTGAACCCCTATAGAGGATCTGTGCTCCTTCAGTAGTCCCTGTCCTCGATCTGAACCCCTATAGAGGATCTGTGCTCCTTCAGTAGTCCCTGTCCTCAATCTGAACCCCTATAGAGGATCTGTGCTCCTTCAGTAGTCCCTGTCCTCAATCTGAACCCCTATAGAGGATCTGTGCTCCTTCAGTAGTCCCTGTCCTCGATCTGAACCCCTATAGAGGATCCGTGCTCCTTCAGTAGTCCCTGTCCTCGATCTGAACCCCTATAGAGGATCCGTGCTCCTTCAGTAGTCCCTGTCCTCGATCTGAACCCCTATAGAGGATCCGTGCTCCTTCAGTAGTCCCTGTCCTCGATCTGAACCCCTATAGAGGATCTGTGCTCCTTCAGTAGTCCCTGTCCTCGATCTGAACCCCTATAGAGGATCTGTGCTCCTTCAGTAGTCCCTGTCCTCAATCTGAACCCCTATAGAGGATCTGTGCTCCTTCAGTAGTCCCTGTCCTCAATCTGAACCCCTATAGAGGATCTGTGCTCCTTCAGTAGTCCCTGTCCTCAATCTGAACCCCTATAGAGGATCTGTGCTCCTTCAGTAGTCCCTGTTCTCAATCTGAACCCCTATAGAGGATCTGTGCTCCTTCAGTAGTCCCTGTTCTCAATCTGAACCCCTATAGAGGATCTGTGCGCCTTCAGTAGTCCCTGTCCTCGATCTGAACCCCTATAGAGGATCTGTGCTCCTTCAGTAGTCCCTGTCCTCGATCTGAACCCCTATAGAGGATCTGTGCTCCTTCAGTAGTCCCTGTCCTCGATCTGAACCCCTATAGAGGATCCGTGCTCCTTCAGTAGTCCCTGTCCTCGATCTGAACCCCTATAGAGGATCCGTGCTCCTTCAGTAGTCCCTGTTCTCAATCTGAACCCCTATAGAGGATCTGTGCTCCTTCAGTAGTCCCTGTCCTCAACCCGAACCCCTATAGAGGATCCGTGCTCCTTCAGTAGTCCCTGTCCTCAATCTGAACCCCTATAGAGGATCTGTGCTCCTTCAGTAGTCCCTGTCCTCGATCT
Source organism: Acipenser oxyrinchus oxyrinchus (assembly GCA_030684275.1). Lineage (NCBI taxonomy): Eukaryota > Metazoa > Chordata > Actinopteri > Acipenseriformes > Acipenseridae > Acipenser > Acipenser oxyrinchus. The sequence continues at coordinate 18,671,973 of CM060271.1, read as the reverse complement.
GAACCCCTATAGAGGATCCGTGCTCCTTCAGTAGTCCCTGTCCTCAATCTGAACCCCTATAGAGGATCCGTGCTCCTTCAGTAGTCCCTGTCCTCAATCTGAACCCCTATAGAGGATCCGTGCTCCTTCAGTAGTCCCTGTCCTCGATCTGAACCCCTATAGAGGATCCATGCTCCTTCAGTAGTCCCTGTTCTCAACCCGAACCCCTATCCCTATAAATCATTGCATTCCTCTATGATGTCCTTTGGCCGAGACCAGTACTATGCGGTCCACTAGGATTTATTCTTCCTACTATTTCTGCTGCCTTTGCTGTCCACTGTCCTTTTAACATTACTTATCAGTTAATATTAACGCTGTGCAATGCTTATATGACCTGGTGTGGAATGCATAAGGAATCTCTGTTTAGTTCATATCGCACTACCAGAGACACCACTACGACTACCACTACTACCACTACTATGACTAAAACCACTACTACTACAACCACCACTACTACCACCACCACCACTACTATCACCACTATGACTACCACCACTACTATCACCACTATGACTACCACCACTACTACCACCACCACCACTACTATCACCACTATGACTACCACCACTACTATCACCACTATGACTACCACCACTACTACTACCACTACTACGATTTCCACTACTACTACTACTACCACCACTACAAAGAAGAAGAAGAAGAAGAAGAAGAAGAAGAAGAAGAAGAAGAAGAAGAAGAAGAAGAAGAAGAAGAAGAAGAAAAAATCATTAACATGTCTTAGTTTTTTACTCATGTTGGTAATTGCAGATATTTTAAAAACATAACAAAAAAATAAATCCTTTCCACAAAAGTGTTTAATATCATATCTTCAGTGCTCTCACATGCACCAGCTGGCACTGCACATTGGAAGCTAATAATTAGAAATCTTATTATTAGTATAATCTCCACCCTGTTTTATAAGAAGAAACAACAGGTCATTTCTGCATTGTACCACCTATTTTACACAGTTTGATTTGACCTAATTTACATGAAGAAAGTGTAATGCTAATTAGGTGTTCTGATGCTGATACTTATAGATATATCCTTTGACAGGTAAAAAAAAAAAAAAAAATCTGTCATTTGTTAAAAACACCTGTTCTGATAAAACAATATTCTCAATTTTACATGTATAACAGATTTATTTTCTATTAATTATTGCTTTGAAGTTTTTTTGTTTGTTTGTTTTTTAAAGTAGTGGACTCGATTCTCAAAACTATTATCTCCAAAACATCATAAGAGTAATTCTTTATACAGTAAAAAAGCTCACAGAAAAGTTACAGCGACTCACAAACAAACCACCTCAGACACTGAGGTTTGGGATTAGAGCAGGGTTAGGGTTAGGGTTAGAACTGCATTAGGTATTAGCTTAGAGTTCAGGTTAGGGGAAGGGTTAGTACTGCATTAGGTATTGGCTTAGAGTTCAGGTTAGGGTTAGGGTTAGAACTGCATTAGGTATTAGCTTAGAGTTCAGGTTAGGGGAAGGGTTAGTACTGCATTAGGTATTGGCTTAGAGTTCAGGTTAGGGGAAGGGTTAGTACTGCATTAGGTATTGGCTTAGAGTTCAGGTTAGGGTAAGGGTTAGTACTGCATTAGGTATTGGCTTAGAGCTGGGTTAGGGTTAGGTTCTGTAGTTAACTATGTATTCATTCTGTAAATGTTACCCAACCTTGTCAGAGCGTTTTGCACATTATAATTACTCAGTTTACAGAAATTACAAAAATATATATTTATCTTGCATAACAATTAACAGACATGACAAGGTGTTTAAGGGTACTGTTTTGACATGTAACTGTCTTCAGCAACCAATACAAAATGAATGTTAAATATAATTCTGATTAAAGGGATTTTAATAACCCATGCATACTGTAAATGACTGGTCGGCAATACAAAAAAAAAGTAAAGAATAAAAAACATGACTTTTTTTTTTAAACGCTTAACCTAGATTTGCAAAAGTGAAGCGTGACCTCCCTGAATAGCATATCAAACATCACTCCCTGAATAGCATATCAAATATCATGACTTTTCTAGTTTGAGAAACACATCTCCCAGAGGTAAATGGCCAGTGCATTACAGCACTGATTACCTAATGATCCCAATTTTAGGCATATTCTATTTGGGAACTCGGTTCCGCTCTCATTACTTTTAAGGGCAGGCTATTTAATTCACTACCCCACCCATTCCCTGTGCAGCGTGCGACTGCCCAAGCTTATTATATCTCTAGCTGAAATCCAATTGTTTCTAGGGGCCAGTGAAGGGCAGAAGGGTTAATGGGGGTTTTAGTAAATGGTGGATCCCTCTAAAAGCAGAGCTAATTTATCACAGTGACTCTATAGTTTTATCTCCTTATCTATTTTGCACATCACCGCTGCAACCTTCTTTGTGCATGCTAAATCTGGTGCACAACATTATTACTATTTGGCATTTACAGCTGTGGGCTATCTCGGCTATTTCTTCTTATAAAGTTATGTTCAATCAGGCACATGTTATTCCACCAGGACCAATTCTCTTGACCTCTTAGGCAGACAGGCAGTAGGGAACAAAAGAAACAAAAAAAACAAGCTGGAAAACAGAGGCATTTGTTATTATGAGAGTGATATGTATTTTAGCAGATTATTGCAGTAAGGGCGCCCCCAATGTCACGACCCTCTGGCGTCAGGCTAATCCGGCCGTTCGCGTCGCTGCCTTGTCCTTGATCAATAACTAATTATCAAAGTACTGGCTCCTTGTTACGAAGGGGGAAGAAATCGGGCTTTTGGCTGCAACAGGAGGCTGCCGCCACAACATCGTCACTTGGCTTTCAACATCCAGTGTGCCGTCAGATCGCATTACTGTCCCCAATTAATTGAGATACATTTGAACAGAAGAATGCTTGTTACCGGCGAATGTCATAATGGTATCCTCGGCAAGTAATCGTTGGAGACAAAAAGCAAGCAGCACAAACATACACACGTACAAGAAAACAGCCTGACTCCAGCTAGCTCCGATGCAAATGAGGCTTGAGGCTCAAAGGGAATGTGACTGCTGAATGCTGTGAATCTTTGCAAAATAATAAACTATCAGAAATCATTTGTTTCTCAAGGACCGGGCAATGCATTTCAAATATGACCTCAAAGCAAACTCATTATCAAATCATTACCATGCAAGGACTGTTCGCTTTGCAAACAACTAGGCTTAATCAAAGAATATAACCTATTGTGAGTTATACTCTGCAGCCCCCCATGAGCCATAACCTTAGTTCCAGTTCAAAGTTTTCTTTTTTCCTACTTGTCACATATATTTTGAGCCATGTCTGCCTCTCTATATGCCTCTACTGTATATGGATTTCTAAATAGGAGGCCATTTACACAGACGGCATGCACACACACACACACACACACGCACACACACACACGCACACACACACGCACACACACACACACACATTCAAACACTCTCGAATCACACAGATACATTATTACTGCATTCCTTGTTTTCAGTCTAGTCTGATCCCAACAGGAAATTTTTGCAGTTTACAGATTCAAATAGATATGTTTTCTAAATATAGACAAACAGAGGTTCAAGAAGGCAACTTCAGCCCAATAATTCACAGACTATCAGTAGCTGAGATTAGTTAAGGACCCATAATAAAGCATGTTCCAGTCCTCAACTCTACCCACTAGGCTACAGTTAGTTACAGATGACTGCAGGCCAGCGTGAGCTGTCGGTGGCAGGTAGTGGCTGGAGACCCACAAATCTCAGAAACACCCAGGGCCAATGCCAGACTAGGGTCAGCCCTGTAAAACGACAGCTCTAGAGAAGGGGGAGAAAGGCATGCAGTGCAAAAATGAGGGCAGCTGTAGCAGGCCAATGTGTAATGATATGAGTTGCACCGAGCCTGATGCCTGACCTCATTACGGGAGTTTAATTGCATTGTTACACAGTTTCACTTCTTTTCTCAGGCCTCTCTCTCTTTCTGACAGCTTTCCAAAAGAATTCCAGCGTTAGATCAGAGCAAATTAATTACTGCATTCTTAGGCTGCTGCTCATCTACATTTAGAAAACCTGAGACATACATGTTTTATTCCATGAGCTGCCATCTTGTGTCACATTACCATAAACTGATTGCCACGCCCGCCAGGCTGGGTATTATCGTTCACGTTCTCCGTGAAGATGGATTAGCAGCCATAAACAAACTGGCCTCTCTCTTCCTGGGTCCATTTCGTTCATGTCCATGACTGTTAACAACTAGCTTACTAACAACTTAACAATGCCATTCATGTGTAGTATCCTAAACAATTCACATACAGCTTTACCATTCAACATGACCTCCCTTGCTCAATGTAACAACAGTCAGTTTTGGCAGAGGGGGGTGGGGCTTTATTTTGATAACACGGTTTTCAAATTAGAAACTGTATAGGATTCACACCTTGGTAAAATTTACAAACCATTGTACAACTATTGTAACTAATTCTTTGGAATCACTTTTTAAAATCAGCGTAACATGCATATACAGTATTCATAACAGGCTGGCACCTCAACATTTATTTGCATGTCCATTTTCAGTGTGATTCTACAGGATTGTGCACATAGCTATTCATCGGTATGTCATTTTTCAAGGTATATATATATGTATATAGCTAAAAAACTAAATTCAACAATATATTGCGTGCAGTATATTTACTCTATCAGTAAACTGTCTCTTTACAGTCTGGCACCGATTGGAGAGTCTTTTCTCTAACCTTCACACCACCACAAACATGCTGAACTGTCTTTCTCTTTCTGTATCATTATACCACATGAAATATGTAGCAAGTCCCAGTGGAGTGGTATATATAGAAAACATGACTTGGGATCAGCAAGGCAGAGGAAAACACTCTAGCTTGTGTCACTGAGCCTCATATCTGAAGAGCTTTTGGATGAGTGTCACTCTTGTGGCTTATCACAATGCAGTCAAGCCTGCCTGTAAAAGCTCAGCCTCTCTTTGTAGGCAAGGGTTAGGGTTACAAAACCTTGCAAATGATGATGCCTGGTGAGGGGCTGAGAACCTCCTTTAATTATATACAATATTCCTCACACTTTTCCATGAGATCTCTTAGCTGCATGGTTTAAGTGAAACATGCTAATTCCAGAAAATACAGCTCACTGAAGACGTCATGAATGGAACCAGCATGGTACATCACCCAAAAGTGTCTTCATGTAGACAGCAGACCAGGATGACATATCACCTTGAGTACCCACAACAGGCACTTAACTATTAGCAGGTTTCCACAGCTAGCACTGTCACTGTGAAAGCGCTGGTGAATTCAGAGGGATATCATGTGGCAAGTAAAGAACAGGGTACAGTTAGTAATGCAAGTATAACAACCACACAGCTGTACAGGAGAAAGACTTGGCTAATCACCAAGTCTCATGCATTAGGAGGGGGATTTCCAGTGGAGGCTGCTGGAGGCAACCTGAGAGAAAAGCCTGTGGGAATGGATCCGATAGGTGGGGTCTTTATGTAAGTACACAGTCGTATCAGAAAAGGGTTAGGGTCAGGTTTAGAGTTAGGGTTAGGGTTAGGGTCAGGTTTAGAGTTAGGGTTAGGGTTAGGGTCAGGTTTAGAGTTAGGGTTAGGGTTAGGGTCAGGTTTAGAGTTAGGGTTAGGGTTAGTGTTTGGGTCAGGTTTAGAGTTAGGGTTAGAGTTTGAGTTAGGGTTAGGGTTTTATTATGCAAAAAAAATACACATTAACTACATTGTAACTATGCATAAAAGACTGTAATTATGTGTAAGCACACCTGTATTTACTAAGTAACTATGCAAATACACAGTAATTAGAGATGTTTAATGTAAGGTATTATTGAATATTCTTACATTATTATTTACTATTATTTGTTTATTTAGCAGACGCCTTTATCCAAGGCGACTTACAGAGACTAGGGTGTGTGAACTATGCATCAGCTGCAGAGTCACTTACAATTACGTCTCACCCGAAAGACGGAGCACAAGGAGGTTAAGTGACTTGCTCAGGGTCACACAATGAGTCCGTGGCTGAGGTGGGATTTGAACTGGGAACCTCCTGGTTACAAGCCTGTTTCTTTAACCACTGGACCACACAGCCTCCTACATCTTCATCTCATCCTAACACTAACACTAAACTAGCCTCAACACAAATCCTAATCCTGGTAAGAAATCCCCATCAGTAAGTACTTCCCCGCCTTTACAAAGGTTTTTTTTTTGTCTACATTTTTAAAGTGTGAAAACTGAATGTTAATGTATTTTATTGTATAGACATGTTAAAAAGTAAGCGGCTTCATTTTTCTTGCTGGGATTTATTCCTTTCCATTTTGTAGAGATCTAGTTCTATTGCAAGGGGGGGGTCAAACTCCATAATGATGGGGTACTTGGCTGCACCCCCCCCCTCCAGAGTCACAGCCACTCCAGCCCCAGCCTCCCTGAGCGCAGGCTGCTGCAGGCATCGTGGCAGAAATCTCCTGCTAGGCTAAGGAAGAGCCAGGCAACAAGAAGCCTGACAAGATGTAAATGAAATGTAAAAGAAGCAGAGCTTTAACCTATGGGTGTTGCACACAGAAGAACACACAGCTGCCTGTTCCAATCAAGGCGAAACGAGAAGGTCAGGCTGGGAGCAATTGGCCAGAGGGCCACTTGTGTATCTGATCCCAATCTTTATGACACCAGCGACCGGGGCATTTGTATCGGAGCTTGAGGTCTCTACCAGCACACTAGATTAGAGCAGAAAGAAAGAAAGAAAGAAAGAAAGAAAGAAAGAAAGAAAGAGGTTTTTTTTTCAGAAAGAGTTTGTTCAGTAGCGCAGACATGCAAGCTGGACAAACAGTTACAGACCTACACAGCCAATAAATCTGCACAGTCAATCTGCAGACAGGAGCTATAATCACCAAAATCCATACTTCAGATGAATGCCAAAGTTTTCAAAATGTCAGCAACTGTGTTCCATCTAGAGCAACAGTGCAATAAAACTGTTTATAAGTTCCACCAATGCTTTGTATGGTTTTTTTTTATTTTATTTTTATTTTTTTATAACTTTCCCATTAGAAAACTATGCGTCAGTCATTACAAGCGAAGTCGACATCTATTTTTCCATTTTTGTTTTTTTGGTGTGGGCTGCTTGAATAAAGTAAGTGCAGATTTGCTGCAAATCAGTGGCTTTTGTGTGCGGCTGCGGGAGCATGGTGAAGTGTTTGGACACTAATACCCATTCATTTTGGGAGCTCTATAAATAAAAGCCGCCAGCTATGCGGCTTGCCGTGAAGTGGTATTCTTTGGTGCCCAGCGGGATATCCTGTCCACATTACCGCAGCAGGGGGAACTGGACGGAACAGCAAGACAACTAAATCAAGGCATTTTCAACTTCTGACAAAATTACTACGGGGAAAATAAGGAGGGAGGAGGGAGTGAGTTGGTTTTGAAAAGACAAAAGATTAAATCTTTTGAAAAGGGAAGTATATTCCAAATAATACCTTTAGAGAATATGTCATGCGCCTGACATTTGTGAGAGAAAGCATTATCCAAATGCAGAATACAATCTTCGTACAGAAATTAAGAACACTTTTTTATTGTAAAGAAAGAAAAAAAAACACATACAAAAAATGGGGTCTGAATGAAAACACAGTTGAATGAATTGTGCCTGCCTATGTTAAAGCCACAATAGCACTATTGTATCGAAGCTGTGGCAATCCTAGGTTAACGTTATAGAGATTGACCGTTTCAAGGTGTGCTCTACAAAACAGTCCAGCTAGTGTGTTTATACAATTTTCCTTTGAGAACACACTTCTAAAGCATTCAAGATCAGAGAGTTGCTATCCAAATAAAAACATACTTATAATATTCTTCGTGGTGCACTCTGAAGTTCAAAAGAATGGCTTTGGGTATCTTGCTTTTTGAATACTGGATATGTCTAAATAAGATGTCAGCTAGCCAAATGACACTTTAAAAGACACTTGCAAAACTTACCCACTGTACACTTTAAAAGACCCACTTGCAAAACTCTTTGCAAGTTGAGGAGTTGAGGAGCTTTTCTAGACTAGATTGATTTCATTTTTTTTAATGCACTAAACATACACACCTACAAACACACATACTGTAGGTTGTAAGTTATTTACAAAGATTGCAGTGTAAGTAATTT